>CM012456.1:2400000-2897500 GCA_003999625.1 Oryzias javanicus | reverse complement strand
ATAAAAGCATCGGTACACATTTCTATTACTGGGTTCAAAGAATCTTCCAGTTTAAAGCAGCAACTGTCCCGCACAGGAGAAAGCTGCAGCTCCGTAACGGACTCGCCGGTACCGTCACCGAACCATGTATGGAAGGCGAAATGTGTCAAAATTCATCAGGAAAAGCGAGCGCGGAAGTGCCACGTTTTACAGATAATTATTATTTAAAACATTTAAATGTTCCCACAGGTAGTTTTAATAAAGCAGTTAATACCAAAATTAATTTTAACTGTTTTATTTATAATTTAACTTTTAAGGAATTATCTAGATTGATTTGGTATTTTCAACACTATTTTTAAACATTCTTTTATCTCAGTTTTTGTAGATTTGGTCTAAAGACATGAAAATGTCATCAGAAACTTCATGTTTTAGCATTTTGTTTGTGTTCAAAGTTTAAAAATGTTTTGTTTTAATAAATAGGCTTCAATGACCAAATGTTTTGATGTTAAATATGTAAATATTATGTGTCTGAAGTACTTTAAATGCTTATTGAATTTATGATTTGAAGCATTTCCAAAAATGAATTTAGCTTTTATATTGTTTTTTTTTTTGTTTGTTTTTTTTTTTACTTTTCACTGATCCGAAAAACGATCCGAACCGTGAGTTTTGTGATCCGTTACACCCCTAATTAAAACATCACTGGGAAGGTTTTTTAACATTTAAAACATTTTCAAAGAGGGACTTTAAGGATGTAAACGTCCCATACAGACTATGGGAATCAAAATTGATCCAAAAAAAAATCACATTTTTAGGACCAAAATAAAAACTAAAGAAGCTCAAAAGAAAAGTGAAAAGCTCTGTAAATGAGGTTTTAATATCATAAAAAGATTCTATTTAAATGCTAAAAAATACTTTCATTGATTCTTAATCAGCCTAAATCAATAACTCATTCCTTTATATAAAATATATTTTTTTTCTGTTTAAAATTACAAAACAGACCTTAAGGTAGTCGATGGCCGGCTGGACGCTCCACCCGTGGCTCAGCAGAGCGGCGCGACACTCCTCGGTGGTGACGCCGTGCACGGCTCCTTGGACCTGTCGGGGTTCGAACGTATTTTTGATGTCATCGAACTGTCTGTTCGCCGGCGCCGGCGAGCTGCGGTGACGTGAGGCTCTCTCACCTGGGAGATGCTCTGCTCCTGGTGCATGCTGGGAGCTGCGGCGCCTCCGTTGTTGTTGTTGTAGGAGGAGTTTGGTTTGGCTCCGCCCGGCTGCTGCTGCATCATGGGCTTGACTGCCGCCATGTTGGCCGCGCCGTATCTGAGGACGGGAAGAGGAAACGTCTGAGGACGCCGCCGCCTCAAGTTCAAGTCATTAAGACGACTTGATGTTAAATAATTAGATTATAGGTTTATTTAAAATGACTTTTTGTGAAGGGAAACAGGATCAAGGTTTGAAAATGTGAATTTAACCAGATTTCAGACGGAATTGAACAAAGAAATGCGATTTTGAGCTTAATTTTCTTCAAATATGTCCTCCACACTAGGGCTGCCACGATTAGTCGACTAATCGACGACTAATCGACTATTAAAATAGTCGACGACTAATTTAATAGTCGATTAGTCGTTACTTTACATTATATGGAGTCAGAGTGTAGTAAAGTTGAAAGTTATAATGGTGTTATGCTAGCTTTTTGGACTATTTTGGCATTTATTAAAAAGTATTTTTGGCTATTTTGAAGTTTAGCCAAAATTTCAGCTACATGCTAGCTATTTTAGCTAATTTAGGCTTTTTTTTTCATTTTTAGGCTATTTTGGAGTTTAGCTAATATTTCAGCTGTGTATTAGATGTTTTGGCTGACTTGGGCTTTTTTTCCAGTTTTTTAGGCTAATTTGGCATTTAACTAATATTTTAGCTAGCTATCAGCTTTAGCGTTTTCAGCTATTAGCTTCAGTGATTTCAGCTATCAACTTCAGCGTTTTTAGGTATTAATTTTAGCGTTTTCAGCTATAAGCACTTGCATCTCTTGCGACCGAATTCAGCTTACAGCGTTCACACTAGCATTATCTGGTTCTGGTTAGATTTTTGGGGCCTTAAGAATAAATAAAAATAGGATTGTAGTGACCATGTCGACCATAACTAATGAAGTAAAGAACCTGCATGAGTCATTGAAAGTTTAATAAACTGTCGTCTTTATTTCTAGTTTGAATAAAGCTTCAACACTTCAAAATTTAACGCCAATCAATGATGTTTAAGATATGAGCTTTACATCCAAGTTTGCGCATGACCCGATTAGTCGACTAATCGAAAAAAATAATCGGTGATTAGTCGATTATTAAAATAATCGTTTGTGACAGCTCTACTTCACACTTGTGTTTGTTTTCCAGGACGTTTGTGTTCCTGTCTTTGATCTGAGCATCAGTGGAGGATTAGCTGATCCTCACACGAGGCTTCAGCCTCTGCTGCTCCTCACCTGAACCTTTGAGAGCGGATCTGTCGGGACGAGGAAATCAAACCTTATTGTTTGGTAAACTACCAACAGAACCTCCTGATCCGTCCTGTGTCCTCAGAATGAAGATGATGAAAGACTCCATGAGCCGTTTTCTCTGCTCTCCTTCATGACTGAACGTCAGTTTGGTCCATGAGAGTCGCCTCCTTTCTGCAGAGGAGGACGTGACGCCGCTTCCTGTCTGAAACGCCGTTTCATTTCACTCCTGTTTGCCGTTAGTGCTTCCACGGTTACTCAAAAAATCAACGACTTATCGACTGTTATAATAGTCGACGATTAATATGATATTCGATCAGTCGTTACTTTATATTATATGGACTCAGAGTGTAGTAAAGTTCAAAGTTATAACGGCATTATTCATGCTTTTTGGACTATTTTGGCATTTATTAAGGTTTTTTAGGCTATTTTGGAGTTTAGCTAATATTTTAGCTGAATTCTAGTTATTTTGGCTAATTTATTATTTTTTCCTTTTTTAGCCTAATTCTTAGTTTAGCTAATATCTGAAGCTGCTATAGCTAATATATTTTGCTACTAATTTAGAATATTTTTGTTATTTTGTGCCTAATTGGAGTTTAGCTAAATATTTTAGCTTGTTAATGCTAGCTAATATTGTTTGGCTAATTTATTTAATATTTTATTTATTTGTTTTTTGCTTTTTTTTTTATTAGCTTTAGCTTTGGAGTTTAGCTATTTTAGCTAAATTCTAGTTATTTTGCTAATTTAGAATATTTTGTTTATTTTGGCTAATTTGGAGTTTAGCTAATTTATTTCAGAGCCGCATGCTAGCTATTTTGGCTAATTTAGGTTTTTTGTTTCTTAGGATAATTTGGAGTTTAGCTAATATTTCAGCTAAATTCTAGTTATTTTAACTAATTTATTATTTTTTCCTTTTTTAGCCTAATTCTGAGTTTAGCTAATATCTGAGCTGCATGCTAGTTATTTTGGCTAATTTAGAATATTTTTGTTATTTGTGCTAATTTGGAGTTTAGCTAATATTTCAGTCGCATGCTAGCTATTTTGGCTAATTTAGGTTTTTTGTTTCTTAAGATAATTTGGAGTTTAGCTAATATTTTAGCTAAATTCTAGTTATTTTGGCTAATTTATTATTTTTTCCTTTTTTAGCCTAATTCTGAGTTTAGCTAATATCTGAGCTGCATGCTAGTTATTTTGGCTAATTTAGAATATTTTTGTTATTTGTGCTAATTTGGAGTTTAGCTAATATTTTAGCTGTATGCTAGCTAATTTGGCTAATTTCGATTTTTTTGTTTTTGTTTTTTTGCTAGTTTGGAGTTTAGCTAATATTTTAGCTACATTCAAGCTATTTTGGCTAATTTATTATTTTTTTCAGTTTTATTAGGCTAATTTGGAGTTGAACTAATATTTCAGCCGCATGCTAGCTATATTGGCTAATTTAGGGTTTTTTGTTTCTAAGAATAATTTTGAGTTTAGCTAATATTTTAGCTAAATTCTAGTTATTTTGGCTAATTTATTATTTTTTCCTTTTTTTTAGGGCTAATTCTGAGTTTAGCTAATATCTGAGCTGCATGCTAGCTGTTTTGTTTGTTTTAGCATCTGTTTTGGCCAGTATTTTAACTGGCTTTCAGCTTCAGCCATTTCCACATCTTCAGCAGCCAAATTAAGCTAACAGAATTTAGCATTATTGCAGGTAATGCTATATATCTAGTTTTTAGTCAGTCTAAAGTTAACTACGGTTAAGATTTGTGCTTTCATATGACCCGATTACTCGACTAATCAGAGAAAAGAATCGGTTATTACTCAACTACTGTAATAATCGTTTGCAGCAGCACTATTTGCCGTCAGACTGAAGATGCAGAGTTCAGGTCAGAACTGATTCACTCCTCAGAAGACGGATTTAACGTTCATCAATCAGGTGAGCCACACCTGTCCACAGGTGAGGTGGTTTAATTATACAGAAAAGTACTTCTTCTTCTGTCAGTTCTACATCTTCACCTCAGTCCTCCTGAGAGAACATCCAGGACGTCAGAGTCTAGCCCCACCCCTCACCTGTCAGGGTTTACCTGCATTCATATTTATTTAACATCAAACTAAATCACAAAATCCCATATTGGCTTACTCAGCAGAACTCCTGATTCTTCAGGATCTCTAGATCCACATCACCTTTAGAAGGTTTCCTCATTAGGTGTGGTGTGGGCGGGGCTAAGATCTGTGCATAAATAATCAAAAAAATAAATATATTTTAAGAAGTAATACATATTTTTACAAGTAATTAGTATTATTTGCTATTTATTAACAATAAATAATAACTAAAAATAAAATTAATACAAATTATTTATAATCTGAATTTAATGAGATTATAAAAATTATAACTATAAACCCGAGTTTGGTGTTTTTCTTCATAAATTTACAGATTTTATAAAGTGGTGGAATATTTGAGGAGCAGTTTTAGGAAATGTTTGTGTTAAAGAAAAAGTAAAATAAAGATGAAACTTCATAACAATGATCTGAAGGATCCATGTCGCCGCTGCCTTCTTTACAGAACTTCTCTATGATTGGTTCCCATCCAAACATTTCTGAAAAAAAGGTTTGGAACCAGAACCGGAGAAACTCTGAATTCTTTAAACGGGACAGAAAACCAAAAATCGGTGAACAAACTCACCTCTCCAGAAAAGCCGGTCTCTCTGGAAGTGGGATCGGGGCGGGGCTTTGTGAGCTGTCCATCAACGATGAAAGGCCACGCCCCTCCCGGAAAGAGAGCGGATCCAACAAGGAGGTGGAGGAGTAAGACTGCGGCGCCGTTTGGTAGGTGGAGGGGGAGGCGGAGGGGGGGCTGGCGGACAGGAGGGGGCCCAGGAGTCCGGCGGTCCGCCTCGGCGAGATGGAGACGGGGGGAGGCGGCAGGGCCGCGGGGACGGACGAGAGGGGCGGGGCTGCCGGGAGCGGCGACGAGGAGCGAGAGCCGGGCTGAGAAAAGGGGTGGTCCCTTGGCGGGATCTGTGGGGGCGTGTCCTCGCCGGCGCCCAGCGAGATGGAGCTGGAGCGGGCCTGCTGGTGGGCGGCGCGGCTGGAGAGGGTGGGCTTGGCGGGCCGCAGGGGGGGGACGGGGCTGCGGGGGGGCAGCGTGGGCCGATCCTCGAAGCAGGAGGTGAAGGAGGACGAGGGGGGGGGCAGGCAGATCTGACGGTGGGGGCCGAGGGGGGTCAGGGGCATGGGGGTGGGGAGGAGGGGAGGGACCGGCCGTTGCCATGGGAACCTGGAGCTTCACCATCACCTGAGGAGCAGACGTAACAGAGTAGGGGTGGGCGATATGACGATATAAAACCGCGATATGATCTCCAAAGCTGACGATCTGTCATTTTTGAGAGATCGTTTTATCGCGATCTTCTACGAAAGTTCCAAGAGCGAGACGGCAAAAGCTTGTTGACTGCCTGTGACTTTAAATCCAAGCTGCTGCTCCTCTTCCCCCGTGTTTTTTTCTTGTAAGTCACGTGACATACGGCGTGACAGACGTGCGGCGCCGGCGTTAGTATGCGTTGAGTCTTCTAGAGTAAATAAATGGTGGAGGTCCGAAAAAAATACGAAAAGAAGCACAAAAGGCAACGGTGTTTTGCAATCGACTTCAAAAACAAAATAATCCGATGGAGAGGAATCATCACATGACAGCAATCACATTTTAGTAGAGATGAATTATGAACTGAACTGTGCTAAAGTGGTGCTAGCAACTCACAGAGCATGTTAGCTTGGTTCTTCACGTGTATTTTTTTATTACTCTTTCATGTTTTAAAACATGGCGGATGTTATCGCTCGTATTTACGTTCAACCTGCACAAAAACAGATGGAAATTCATGTTGGAAACACGTAAAATATGTGGTCAAGAATGAACATTGCTGCATTGTTTTGCTAGCTCGTAGCTAGCTACTTTAGAGCCTAAATCTTATTGTCAGTCACACTTTCTTTGTTTGTCTTCGTAAAAGTATAAGTGAGTTCGCACATAATTTTTTAATCCGTGCCGTCACGATGATCTTTTCTTTGGTCAACAGACCAGAGAAAGCTCGGCCGGAAGATACAGCTTAATGCTAATGCTAGCTTTCTGCTCAGTGACACAAACATGCAGAGAGAAGATGTTAGGTAAGGAGCTGAGACCGTAAAACTGTAACCTAAACACCGTTTACTGCTATCATCACTGTGTTTGAATCTGAACAGTTTGGCAGATGTATTTGATGTTATGATCAAAGTTATTATTATATTATTATTTGTATCAGTTAAAGATGCTAGCTGGGAGCCTTTTTCTCAAAGTACAATGAAATCGTTATTGAAGGTAAATCCTGAAACAATTGAGATTTATTTACCATATATGTAATACAAAAATAATAAAAGTTGTAGTTTCATTTGAAAATGTGGTAAATGGTGTTTTTTACTAAACTGTATCAGTCATTCATGCTATTAAACTTCATCTCCCTCATTTCTGTCTTGAGTGAAAAGCATTTATAACCTCTGTATGGATTTAGCACAGAGGCTAAATAAAAAATCATGAGTATTAAAAGCTGTTCATTTGATCAATGCCTTTCTTGTAGCAGTAGAATGCACAATTCTTGCTCTATTTACAGCTTGATCTTAATAGATAATAAATATTTAAATATACCAAAAAAATCAATTATTTTCTAAGCTTTAATTTTGAGCCATATTTTTAAAAAATCAGTTGAGAAATGAAGAGCTAGCCCGATTTTTGCGATTGATGTCTGCCTGTCCTCCATTGAAACAGCTGTGTTCTGCTGCCATGAATCAATGCATGATGATGGCGCCTGAGCGCGCACGTCTCTGTCTATAGGCATGTAGGCAAGGGCCAATCCAGAAATATATCAATGCTCGTAATGCATTTGAAATAAAATTTGGAAAAAATCTAAATATTTGTTCAAAATGTGTTTACTTCTTTCAACTAAAATCATAATTCAATTTTTGTCAATGTGAATATATTTAAAAAAAAAAATCGTGATAAAATCGAAATCGTGAAATAAAATTGAAAAAAATCGTGATTTTTTTTTTTTGCCATATCGCCTTGCCCTATAACAGAGCATTACGCGTTCGATTCCCCCGTGGGGGTCTCAACCGGACGGACGGACACCCACCTCCCTCTGCAGCTCCTTGAAGAGGTCGGCCGACTGGGACTCGCTCCGGCCCGGCGCGCCGGAGCCCTGCGCCTCCTTGGCCTCCTCGTTCACCCTCCTGTTGATGGACAGCACCTCCTGGTCCTCGGACGGCTCGTCGTGCTCCACCGTCACCTCGTCGTAGGTCGGCTGAGGGAGAGGCCAGTCCAGGATGGAGGGCGTGTCCTGAGAAGATCACAGAGCTGTGCGTCAGCGGTCGACCCTGAAGGACGCAGACTCTCAGAGCTCTTCTCTGGACGTTTCTGCGCCCTAAACGTTCCTAAGACAGTCCGTTTATAAGTCTGGGGTCTGTTTGATAATCGGAGGTGAAAGGAGGACGTTTGCATTTTAAAAAGTTCTTTCTTATTATCTAAACATGTTGGAATAAAAATCGTTTCAATGTCAAGCATGAAAAATATTCTTTGTTCTTGTCATGTTTTATTATAGAACCCCTAAAGCAGGGGTGGGCAAACTACGGCCCGGGGGCCACATGCGGCCCCTTAAGCTACTTAATGTGCCCTCCAAATTAAAATACATTGAATCAAAAATCCTAATTATTGTTTTATTTTCATTGTATTTCTGGTGTTGTTTCTCTGACGTTCGTGTGTGTTCCTTTCTGAGTCAGATGGTGATCTTTCGGATTATTCCTACACCACATAAATGCAGCATTTCTTTGAGTTCACATTTTCCTCTGAAGAACATCAACCCATTGGATCACCCAAAAGAGAACAAAAATCAAAATTTAGAAATTAAAACTCCCAAATTTTCTGTTTTAAATTAATATATGAATTTAATCCAAATTAAAGCATGTTTTTCTCTAAATTCCATATATTTTTTTAGTTTATGAGGTTCATTACCAAATCTCTCCTTCCATCTGCTCCTTGTCCGGCCCTTGTGCCAAATTTTAGAACCCTTTGGGGCCCACCAGTCAAAACAATTGCCTACCCCTGCCCTAAAGGGACATTCTGGAAAAAAAAAAGAAATTTGAAGTAATAAACCATTGCAGTTAACAACTGGTGTGCAGCAGTTAGTAACCACAATTTTTACTTCAATTTCTTTGTCCATTTAGTTCAGAGCCTCTAAAGCACACGTGTCAAAGTCAAGGCCCGGGGGCCGGATCCGGCCCTCCGGGTAATTCTATTCAAGATCATTTAATTTTATTGTTATGAATGACCCGATGTTATCTTGCGTTTATTTTTAACTTTTAAATTTTACAAAAATAATATTTTTATTAAGAGAGTAAAAAATATTAAGTTATTTAAGTTTAAGTTGATTTATTCTGGAATAATATTCCTGTATTTTTATTATTCATAATTATGTTAAACGTTACAGTTAAAGTTTCAAAAATTGCCATTGTGTTAGGTTTGTGGTCTGTTTTAGTATTTACTAAGACTGTTTAGCCTACTTTGGAGTTTAGCTAATATTTCAGCTACATGCTAGCTGTTTTGGCTAATTTAGACTTTTTTTTCTTTTTTTTTTTAGACTAATTTGGCATTTAGCTAATATTTCGTTGGATATCAGCTTCAACATTTTCAGCTATCAGCATCTTCAGCTGCCAAATTTATCTTACAGCATTCAGTCTAGCATTATCACAGGTAATGCTATATATCTAGTTCATAATTATATTAAAAAGTTATAGTTTTAAAGTTTTAAAAATGTAGTTTTAGAGTGTTTGATAAATGTCTATCCTGTTCGGCCCGCAACCTCAGGTTTGTTTTGGATCTTGGCCCCCTGTGCGATTGAGTTTGACACTCCTGCTCTAAAGGGACGATGGAGTTTCTGTACGCTACAGGTATTAACTAAGAAAGTGGGGTTTTTTTTCTGGAAATGGGAGTAAAAACATTTATTTTTTTTTTTTTTAAATTAAAGTTAAAAAAACATTTTTTTCTAAAGATAGAGGCAAAAAAAATATTTTTTTCAGGGTACTAACTGGTGGACACCAGATAGTAAATGGAATTCGTTCTTTTTAAAAGTGCGAGCAAAAACTTTTCTTTAATGACAATGGAAGTAAAAAAATATTTTTTCTCTAAAAATGGAAGTAATTTTTTTTTAAAGAGGCAAAAACAAAAAAAACTGGTTATTATTTGGCGTGCACCAGATAGTAACTAGATTTTTTTCTTTATTATTTTTTTTTTATTTTACATTTTTTTTACTTTAATGTTCCTTCAGGGGCTCCGTACTAAAGGGACATTGAAGTAAAAAAAAAAAAAAAAAAAACTTGAAGAGAATTGATAGTAACAAAGATTTTTCAATTTCCTGCAACGTTTGACTTTGATGCTCCTTTAGGGGATCCGTAGAATTTGTTCTGTTGTCATTGTCCCGTCAGTAGAACATCAGTATTTATCATTAAGAGCATTCAGCTCAAATAATCAACTGTCAGTTTGATTCCCTAAATTTTCCATTTAGAGCGCAAAAATAAACACCAAATACTCCAATAAATATGATAAATATTTAGTTGAAGTGTATTATTTTTCTATGTAATAGACATTTTATTATTTTGACTTTAGATGGCAGTACATGTAAGTACCTTTCAGCCCTTTGGTCATTTTGGCTGGTGGTGGGAGGGGCTTTATTCGTCTGTAATTAATGAATTAACGATAATTTGAAACATTTGAATCATTTTCTGCAGTGAAACTCATCGTAAATCCTCGTCTGGGTGAGCGCTCTCCGACCACACCTGGACCTGAGGAGGCTTTCTGCTGCTGATTGATCGAAGGCTGACTCCGGCTGTGACCCCCCCCGCAGCGGACGTCCAGGGCAGGAGGCGTGTTCGATCGATGATCCGCCGTCAGCATCGCGCCGAGCCCGCATGACTGCATCCAGACTGCTCTCAGAGGGAAGGATGCTCAGTTCTCTGACGAGCCGTCAGAGCGAACTCATGCTTCGCCTCTTTTTGGGTGGGAGGGGGTCAAACCGAGGTTCAGTACCCCAGATGGGAATTACAGCTTATTTCTGGCAGCTCCAGCAGGAGGAGCAGCAGACGGAGAGGGAGAGGAAGTCTGTCCCTCCAAAATAAAGGCGCCAGCTTTGATGCTTTTCATAAAAATAATGAGGATTTCTGCTCTGAAATCCCATCAGGAAATGAATCTGCTTCAGTTCGGAAAACGAAGCAAACTATTTCAAGAAGTCTTGAATCATTTGGAGAAAAAAAGGATGAAAACTAAAATGATAAATTTATGCAAAAGCAGAAACACGACGATGGGTTTTGGAGCCGTTTGTTTCAAGCATTTCAGCTCAATGATCCATCAGGATCATCCTGTGAGTCAGAAGATCTGGAAATGAAAGAAACTAAGATCCAGATTTAATGTAAGAGAGGAGATTTTGTGCTAAAAACAGTTTAAAAAGATTATTACAAACCATTGTTGGCTTCAAAATGGTTCAAACGTGGAAGCTTTTAATCTTTTGAATCTTAGTTTTCATTATGGAGTTCACTGTGAAATCATTTATTTAAAGCGGTGGTCTGGTTTAACCTCAGACTCTCTGTCTCATCGGCATGAAGATGAAGTTGGCCTTAAATCTTTATTTTGAAGCTTCTGGTTTATGGAAAAATCAATTTTTCAAATTAAGACGCTCCTAGAAGGAATGCAGAGTAAAAACAGGGTTTGAAAAGGCCAGTATTTTAAAAATAATAAGTCAGGCTCAAATGATCTCCAAAGGGAATAATATTAATCCTATTTTGTTTTCATCAAATATATTGACTAATTTATCTTTAATTTATGTGACAAAGTTTTCTAATAAATAATTTAGCTTTTCTAGGAAAAATCTTAAATGTCCTTGTATCAAAATTAATTAAATCAGCAAAGAATCTTCATTTTCTGACACATATTTCTAGTCAGTTTTAAACTTTCCTTTTGATTTTCTGTTTTACTCATTTAAATATACATATTTTTTCTTAAATGCCAAATTGGAAAAAAAAAAAAAAAAAAAACAGACGCTAGCTTCTAATGTGCGGCAAATAAATACTACAAAATAAAATGTCATAAAACTGGTACTTTTATTAAAATAAATTAATTACAACTAGAAAAGTTGCAAAACCTGCAATAATGCTAGTGTAAAAGCTTTTTGCTGAGAATGGTGACACAATTTACTTTAAATGCTGAAACCGTTTACAAAATGTTAAATTTGTTAAAAGACTGAACATTTCATGAAAGAACTATAAAAGAGCGCTGAAGTTGGCCTACATTTCTGTAATATTTGTGGTAAAATTGATTTTAAATCCTTAATAGGCTACATACCAATTTTGCAAAAAATATTTAGTGTTTCTTGAATATGAGATAAGTTCCAAATTAGTCCAAAAAAGCTAACTCGTTGCTTAAATACTTTAAATTCCTCAGAATTAGCCATAAACGTTAGCCTATTGCTAAAACAGAAGCTAAACTCTACATTCGCCTATAAAAATCTTAGTAGATCATAAATTAGCCAAAAACGTTTCTAAAATATTAGCTAAACTCAGAATTAGCATAAAAAACCTCAGTATCCTATGCCACATTAGCCAAAACAGCTAGCTCATTGTTTATGTAAAAACTCCAAAATAGGCAAAAATTCCTCAGTAAACTAAATTGACCATTTATGCAAATATTACGCTGATCTGGCAAAACACGCGAGGATCCTCCGATCCAAACGACAGATCCAGTCCACATGGGTCATAAACTCCAGAATCTTTGTCAAACCACTCGGACCACCGGACCTGACGAAGCCTCTGGAAATAAGATCCATGAAAGACTTTGAGAACTGTGGGATTACGCATGTTTGAACCTCTAAATCAAGCAAAATGTGAATTGTGGACTCATGAAACCGTCGGAACCGTTGAATACGAACTCTGACCCGATTCTGAAGAACTCGAGCTCAATTCCCTTGAAAGAAGACCTTCACAGTCTCTCAGTCAAAACAATGAAGATGGTTTACGTGGCCTTAAACCTGTTCCTAAACAAAGATGTAGCTCTGGTCTGAATACAATCTGCTCAAACTGTCTTTTAATGAGAATATTTTGAAGTTTTCCATTAATAAAGCATGATTTTTTTACTTAGCACTTTTTCATTATAATAATCGTTCTTTGATAAATGCAATCTGCTCAAATTGTCTTTTTTAATAAGAATATTTTTATATATTTTCCTGCAGTAACAAATGAAGTTGATTACTACTGATACTTTTTTAATCTTTAATGAGAATGTTTAGATTACTGTTGATGATTAATATAAATGATTTGTCTATGGATGTTTTTGAAATTCTATTACATCACTGATATTATTGATCTTTTATTACCTGAAACTATATTGATATTTGATCTTAAGTCCTGAACCGGATATTGATTATTCATGTAGAGAAAATGGTCGAGTCGGGGTGGAATTATATAAGTTCGCTTCCTTCCACCCCCTTTCAAGCGATCTATTTGTGATTTATTATGTGAAGTTATTCCATGTATTATAACCTGATTGCTTGAAATAAACCATTTCATTCATTCATTCATTCAAATTAGCCAAAAACGTTAGAATGTTGCTAAGCTACTAGCTAAACTCCACATTTTTTAAATTACTATAAAGATGAGAACATATTCTGTGAATATGTTTAAAGGTTTGTTGCTAATCTACTTAAAAAGTTTGAAATTTAAAGACTTTAGGGGACATTTTGCTCAATATTTCTATAAAGTTCATGAATTCCAACAATATAAGCAGTAAAGTCCTGAACGAGCTGAACGTTTTGATCCCAGGATGCTGACTGTCAGCATCCCGGTACCGGTACCGGTCCACATTGAGGATCACTCACTGAAATGACATCATCCTGTTTGAGGAAGAACTCGTTTCTGGTTTGACCGGATCTCAGAACCGCAGCATCCGTTAAAGGAGGACATTCTGAGACCAGAACCTCAACTGGACCTACAATGTCAGAGCGAAGAACGCGTCTCCAACCTTCAGCGTGTCGTCGTCCAGGGGGCGGGACTCCGTGAGCGGGGAGGGCGTGGTGGAGCTGAAGCTGTCGTCGGTGAAGTCGATCAGCGACACCTCGCTTTTGGCCGAGCGCACGCCGCCGCCGCCGCCGCCGCCCTCCCACGGCCGCAGCTTCAAGCCCAGAGACGCGCTCAGCTTCTTCAGCCCCGATGAAGCTCCGGCGTCGTCCTCGTCTTCGTAGTCGTCCATCACCGAGTCGTAGAAGGGCTCTGGACACAGGCGGGACCGTCAGGGCCGAGCGCACGGCGTGCTGGGAGTAAAAGGAGGAGGGGGGACTCACTTTTTAGCAGGATGGCGGGCTGGGGGGGTCGAGGAGGGGGCTGCTCTGTTGAGGACAGATCCCGTTAGCGGACGCAGACATAAACAGCTGCGATTGTCATCTGAATGAAAACAAAAGTTTACTCTTTGCTCGGTTCGGAAGTTTGGTCGGTCTCGAGATGCCGGAATCGAATCCCAGAACGTCCGGAGGATCCATGGGGTTCCCCAAATACAGACTGGACACAGAGCAGCAGAGAGTCCACCGTTTAAGTGGAAGGGGGTAGTGGGGTAAAAGTGTGGCGCTCTGCTGCCCTCCAGTGGACAGACGGAGTACAGCTACTACTGAACTGCTTATGAACCAAAAAATGAACTTTCAATTCATTTAATTGCTTAATTATATGGAGATAAATTGAGGCAAATAGTATTTGAAATCCAAATAAACTTAAAAGTAGGGGTGTAACGGATCACGGATTTTCCGTGGTCCGTACGGGTCAGAGGCCACGGTGCGGGACACGTGTGTACCGCGGACCGCTCGAACACCCACCCCCCATACGCGGACACCTCGCGCTAGCATAATTTAAACCAATTGTCCGTTCGCATCGAATGGAAGCTCCGTTACGGGCTTTCCGGTGGAATCGCGGAACATTTGTATGGCAAGCCAGAGATGTCAAAATTGACCAGGAAAAGCTGACGCAGAAGTGCCACGTTTTACAGAAAATTATCATTTAAAACATTTAAATGTTCCCACAGTTAGTTTCAATAAAGCAGTTAATACTAAAAAAATAATTGTAACCGTTTTATTTATGATTTAATTTTAAAGGATAATCCAGATAGATTTGGTATTTTCAACACTATTTTTAATCATTCTTTTCTCTTAGTTTTTGTAGATTTGGTCTAAAAACATGTAAATGTAATCAGAAACTACAAGTTTTAGGATTTTGTTTGTGTTCAAAGTACAAATATGTTTTGTTTTAATAAATAGGCTTCAATGAGCAGATGTTTTGTTGTTGCATATGTAAATATTGTGTGTGTGAGGTATTTTAAATGCTTATTGAATTTATGAGTTAAACTGTTTCCAAAAATTAAATTAGGTTTGATATTGTTGTTTTTTTTTTTCGTTTTGTTTTTTTCATTTTTTAAATTTTTTTTCTTTTTACTGATCCGAAAAATGATCCGAACCGTGACCCTAAAACCGTGACACGATCCGAACCGTGAGTTTTGTGATCCGTTACACCCCTACTTAAAAGTATTAGTAATTAAATCGTCTGAAGAATTTTGCTATTCTAAAAAACACTTAATTATTCTCAACTTCAAATGTTTCAGGGTTCAAAACTATAAAATTTCAATTAATTTGATCTTTTTTCACTCTTAACTCTGAAAATGTCAGTTTCTAAACCCCATGATGGTGCGTTGGAGCGGCGATAAAACAAAGGACCAATCCAAACCCGGTTCAGTCCAGGTCAATTCACTGAGAATTTCTGACGTCTTTAAAGTTTTGAAACTAAAGTTTTCAGGTTAAAGACCAAAAAGAAGAGAAAATAAATGTTTCCAAACAGAAATTTTGATTTTAAAAATCTAAAAAGGCAGAAAATTTGAAGCTGAAAAGAGTAGAGTTTATTTTAGAATAGGAAAAAGTTTTGGCCATTTAACACTTTTTTTTGGCCTAAAACCAAATATTTTTTTCAATTTGTTTTCCTTTGGTTTCAAATAATATTGGCCCCAATTTAGCTTCATATAATTCCTTTCTTTTTATTTTTCCTTTTTAAACACATTTAAGACAAACATACAAAGAAAGACAAACCTTGTAAACAGATTATTGTGGCAATAAATAAATCAAATACAATAAAAATACATAACACCAACCAATAACTTAACAACTGAAGAACAAAAAAATATAAAAACAAAAAAAAAAAAAAAAAAAAAAAAGAAAAAAACCTTATACCCCACACATCAGATTGCCTTGACTCTACAGGTTTTTTACATGTTCTGTATATATTATGTTCTTGTCGTTATATAGCTTCATATAATTCCAGAAGAAAATCACTTTTGAAAATTATAAAACGTGTAACTGCATTCCTCCAATTCTATTTTAAATGATTAGATTTAATATCTTAATATTTTTTAAATTATTCAACATCATATTTGTTTGTTTAGAACATAAACGTGTTTTTTGGCTCCGCCTCGTCGCTCGGCTGACCTGTCTATGCGGTCGGCGTGGCCCCAGCTCCGGTTGGGGTCCGTGTCTCCGTGGCCCGTGTGGATGAAGGAGTGTTTGAGGGGCCGGCTGATGTCCTGAGCGGAGAGTCCCGCCACCGACGTGACCACCTGGCGGGGGAACTGGCCCATGCGCAGCGTCCTCCTGTTCTGACCTCGCCACCAGTAATGCTCCGCCCTGCAGAAGAAACGACGGAGGATCGTATTTGTGACAGAAAATACGCTGGGCGGGGCCACAAGCTCCATGCTCCGCCCCTTTCTGATGAATCCACCTTTAGACAAATAGATCCATGAGCGTCATTGTTTTCTTCGTCTGAAGGTAATGTCGGTAATGTTAGGATGGGGGGGCTGTGAGGAGAGAGGAAACAGATGGGTGATGGGAAGTGTGGGTGGGGTTGCTTTTAAACAGCTTCAAAAATTGATCATAAAATGATAAGAGTAGAACTTTAATTCAAAAATCCCTTGAATTTGCTGGAATATCCCAGACAGGAAACCCAAGTGGTTTAATAGTGAGCAGAAAATGTGGGTCACCATTGGGGAGGTCTGCATTGACTGGGTTAGCTCGCTACGCTAGCCGGCTGCATGGTGAACAGGGTAGCGTTCTTGCAAGCTTCTCTGCAGCATTATAGTGAGCTCCACTGTAGCAGGCTGGCAAGCTAGCCGGTGCAGCATGCTAGCGAGCTATGCTGCAGCATGCTAAGGAGATCCACTGCAGTATGCTAGCGAGCTCCGCTAAAGCAAGCTCCACTGTAGTATGTTAGCGAGTACTGCTAAAGCAAGCTCCGCTAAAGCATGCTAGCGAGCTCCACTGCAGAATGCTAGCAAGCTCCGCTAAAGTATGCTAGCGAGCACCGCTAAAGCAAGCTCCGCTAAAGCATGCTAGCGAGCACCGCTAAAGCAAGCTCCACTGTAGCATGCTAGCAAGCTCCACTGCAGAATGCTAGCAAGCTCCGCTAAAGTATGCTAGCGAGCACCGCTAAAGCAAGCTCCGCTAAAGCATGCTAGCGAGCACCGCTAAAGCAAGCTCCACTGTAGCATGCTAGCAAGCTCCACTGCAAAATGCTAGCAAGCTCCGCTAAAGTATGCTAGCGAGCTCCACTGCAGAATGCTAGCAAGCTCCACTAAAGCATGCTAGCAAGCTCCACTGCAGAATGCTAGCAAGCTCCACTGCAAAATGCTAGCAAGCTCCGCTAAAGCATGCTAGCGAGCTCCACTGCAGAATGCTAGCAAGCTCCGCTAAAGTATGCTAGCAAGCTCCACTGCAGAATGCTAGCAAGCTCCGCTAAAGTATGCTAGCGAGCACCGCTAAAGCAAGCTCCGCTAAACCATGCTAGCGAGCACCGCTAAAGCAAGCTCCACTGCAGAATGCTAGCAAGCTCCACTAAAGCATGCTAGCAAGCTCCGCTAAAGTATGCTAGCGAGCTCCACTGCAGAATGCTAGCAAGCTCCACTAAAGCATGCTAGCAAGCTCCACTGCAGAATGCTAGCAAGCTCCACTGCAGAATGCTAGCAAGCTCCACTAAAGCATGCTAGCGAGCTCCACTGCAGAATGCCATCAAGCTCCACTAAAGCATGCTAGCAAGCTCCACTGCAGAATGCTAGCAAGCTCCACTAAAGCATGCTAGCAAGCTCCACTAAAGCATGCTAGCAAGCTCCACTAAAGCATGCTAGCAAGCTCCACTGCAGAATGCTAGCAAGCTCCACTGCAGAATGCTAGCAAGCTCCGCTAAAGCATGCTAGCAAGCTCCACTGCAGCATGCTAGCAAGCTCCACTGCAGAATGCTAGCAAGCTCCACTAAAGCATGCTAGCAAGCTCCACTGCAGAATGCTAGCAAGCTCCACTAAAGCATGCTAGCAAGCTCCACTGCAGAATGCTAGCAAGCTCCACTAAAGCATGCTAGCAAGCTCCACTGCAGAATGCTAGCAAGCCCCGCTAAAGCATGCTAGCAAGCTCCACTGCAGCATGCTAGCAAGCTCCACTGCAGAATGCTAGCAAGCTCCGCTAAAGCATGCTAGCAAGCTCCACTGCAGAATGCTAGCAAGCTCCGCTAAAGCATGCTAGCAAGCTCCACTAAAGCATGCTAGCAAGCTCCACTAAAGCATGCTAGCAAGCTCCACTGCAGAATGCTAGCAAGCTCCGCTAAAGTATGCTAGCAAGCTCCACGGCAGCATGCCAGCAAGCTCCACTAAAGCATGCTAGCAAGCTCCACTGCAGAATGCTAGCAAGCTCCGCTAAAGTATGCTAGCAAGCTCCACTGCAGAATGCTAGCAAGCTCCGCTAAAGCATGCTAGCAAGCTCCACTGCAGCATGCTAGCAAGCTCCACTGCAGAATGCTAGCAAGCTCCGCTAAAGCATGCTAGCAAGCTCCACTAAAGCATGCTAGCAAGCTCCACTAAAGCATGCTAGCAAGCTCCACTGCAGAATGCTAGCAAGCTCCACTGCAGAATGCTAGCAAGCTCCACTAAAGCATGCTAGCAGCTCCACTGCAGCATGCTAGCAAGCTCCACTGCACTGCATGCTAGCAGCTCCACTGCAGAATGCTAGCAAGCTCCGCTAAAGCATGCTAGCAAGCTCCACTGCAGCATGCTAGCAAGCTCCACTGCAGCATGCTAGCAAGCTCCACTGCAGAATGCTAGCAAGCTCCACTAAAGCATGCTAGCAAGCTCCACTGCAGAATGCTAGCAAGCTCCGCTAAAGCATGCTAGCAAGCTCCACTGCAGCATGCTAGCAAGCTCCACTGCAGAATGCTAGCAAGCTCCGCTAAAGCATTAGCAAGCTCCACTGCAGAATGCTAGCAAGCTCCACTGCAGAATGCTAGCAAGCAGCTCGCTAAAGCATGCTAGCAAGCTCCACTAAAGCATGCTAGCAAGCTCCACTAAAGCATGCTAGCAAGCTCCACTGCAGAATGCTAGCAAGCTCCGCTAAAGTATGCTAGCAAGCTCCACGGCAGCATGCCAGCAAGCTCCACTAAAGCATGCTAGCAAGCTCCACTAAAGCATGCTAGCAAGCTCCACTGCAGAATGCTAGCAAGCTCCGCTAAAGTATGCTAGCAAGCTCCACTGCAGAATGCTAGCAAGCTCGCTAAAGCATGCTAGCAAGCTCCACTGCAGCATGCTAGCAAGCTCCACTGCAGAATGCTAGCAAGCTCCACTAAAGCATGCTAGCAAGCTCCACTAAAGCATGCTAGCAAGCTCCACTAAAGCATGCTAGCAAGCTCCACTAAAGCATGCTAGCAAGCTCCACTGCAGAATGCTAGCAAGCTCCGCTAAAGCATGCTAGCAAGCTCAAAAGCATGCTAGCAAGCTCCACTAAAGCATGCTAGCAAGCTCCACTGCAGAATACTAGCAAGCTCCGCTAAAGTATGCTAGCGAGCTCCACTAAAGCATGCTAGCAAGCTCCACTGCAGAATGCTAGCAAGCTCCGCTAAAGCATGCTAGCAAGCTCCACTAAAGCATGCTAGCAAGCTCCACTAAAGCATGCTAGCAAGCTCCACTGCAGAATGCTAGCAAGCTCCGCTAAAGTATGCTAGCAAGCTCCACTGCAGAATGCTAGCAAGCTCCGCTAAAGCATGCTAGCAAGCTCCACTGCAGCATGCTAGCAAGCTCCACTGCAGAATGCTAGCAAGCTCCACTAAAGCATGCTAGCAAGCTCCACTAAAGCATGCTAGCAAGCTCCACTAAAGCATGCTAGCAAGCTCCACTAAAGCATGCTAGCAAGCTCCACTGCAGAATGCTAGCAAGCTCCGCTAAAGCATGCTAGCAAGCTCCACTAAAGCATGCTAGCAAGCTCCACTAAAGCATGCTAGCAAGCTCCACTGCAGAATGCTAGCAAGCTCCGCTAAAGTATGCTAGCGAGCAAATTAGATTTTACATTCAGTCTATTTCCCCAAACAAAAAAGCAATCAAA
Source organism: Oryzias javanicus (assembly GCA_003999625.1). NCBI lineage: Eukaryota > Metazoa > Chordata > Actinopteri > Beloniformes > Adrianichthyidae > Oryzias > Oryzias javanicus. Next base: position 2,877,565 of record CM012456.1, on the reverse strand, counting down.
ACATGTCATCTTACTCTGCTTTAAAATTTGATGTAATTTGATCTGTATGTACCCCCCTGGCGTTTATTTTGAACAATTGATGTACAGTTTAATGTTCTTTGTTATTTACTGTATGTTACCTGTTTGCAATAAAAAAAAATTAAAAAAAGATCCACTCTAGCATGCTAGCGAGCTCCGCTAAAACGAGCTCCACTGCAGGATGCTAGTGAGAGCTCGCTAGCATGCTACTGCGGAGCATGCTAGCGAAAACTCCGCCGTCCACCAGGTAGCTGGCTAGCATAGCGAGCTAACCCACTGAATCTCCACTTAAGTCAATGTGGACAAACACAGGCGGTCACCACGGAAACTACGGACCAAACCATTTGGGGTCCATATTTTCTACCCACTTTTAAACCATATGTGCCCTCTTGGCCTTGCTGGTTAAGATTTGATGTTGGGAAGAAAATAACTTTTATTAAAAATCTGCAAAATGAATCTTTTGTGAAATTTATTGAAGAAAACAGATGGATGGATGGAGTGAGTGAGTGACAGACTTCAATCGATGTGGGAGCACCGACCTCCCCTCGATGATGGTGATGACATCGTTCATCTTGATCTGGAGTTTTCCCTCCTCCTCAAAGTCCTGCAGAGCTCTCATGTCGGTGGGCATCGTCTGCAGACAGAATCCGGACCGTCAGCGGCGGGACGGTCGCATCACAGCATCAAAATAAACAGGGTTTCTACTGACAGAGTGAAAAACTTTTCTTTGTTTAGTAAACAGCTGATGCTAGAGCAAATTCTACTGTTCCTTCCTCTGATTGGCTGGACACAACAGGTAATCAGTGGTGGGAGGAGCTAGAATATGTAGTAAACATGCAGAAGGCTGGAGCTGGAGCTCTGCAGCTTCATTGGTCACATGTGTCGCTAATTCTGCAAGATCTGTGAGGTTTAAGAGTAGAGCTGCCACGATTAGTCGACTAATCGACGATTAATCGACTATTTTAATAGTTACTTTATACTTTATGGAGTCAGTGTGTAGTAAAGTTGAAAGTTATGATGGCGTTCTGCTAACCTTTTGGATTATTTTGGCATTTATTCAAGTTTTTTTTTAGGCTATCTTGGAGTTTAGCTAATATATTAGCTACATGCTAGCTATTTTGGCTAATTTAGGCTTTTTTTTGTGTTTTGTATGCTATTTTGGAGTTTAGCTAATATTTTGGCTACATGCTAGCTATTTTGGCTAATTTAGGCTTTTTTTGTAGTTGTAGGCTATTTTGGAGTTTAGCTAACATTTTGGCTACATGCTAGCTATTTTGGCTAATTTAGGCTTTTTTGTGTTTTGTATGCTATTTTGGAGTTTAGCTAATATTTTGGCTACATGCTAACTATTTTGGCTAATTTAGGCTTTTTTGTGTTTTGTAGGCTATTTTGGAGTTTAGCTAATATTTAGGCTACATGCTAGCTATTTTGGCTAATTTAGGCTTTTTTGTGTTTTGTAGGCTATTTTGGAGTTTAGCTAATATTTAGGCTACATGCTAGCTATTTTGGCTAATTTAGGCTTTTTTTGTGTTTTGTAGGCTATTTTGGAGTTTAGCTAATATTTTGGCTACATGCTAGCTATTTTGGCTAATTTAGGCTTTTTTGTGTTTTGTAAGCTATTTTGGAGTTTAGCTAATATTTTGGCTTCATGCTAGCTATTTTGGCTAATTAAGATTTTTCTTGCTAGTTTGGAGTTTAGCTAATATTTTGGCTACATGCTAGCTATTTTGGCTAATTTAGGCTTTTTTTGTGTTTTGTAGGCTATTTTGGAGTTTAGCTAATATTTTGGCTACATGCTAGCTATTTTGGCTAATTTAGGCTTTTTTGTGTTTTGTAGGCTATTTTGGAGTTTAGCTAATATTTTGGCTACATGCTAGCTATTTTGGCTAATTTAGGCTTTTTTGTGTTTTGTAGGCTATTTTGGAGTTTAGCTAATATTTTGGCTACATGCTAGCTATTTTGGCTAATTTAGATTTTTTTTGCTAGTTTGGAGTTTAGCTAATATTTTGGTTACATGCTAGCTATTCATGCTAATTTAGATTTTTTTTTTGCTAGTTTGGAGTTTAGCTAATATTTTGGCTACATGCTAGCTATTTTGGCTAATTTAGGCTTTTTTTTTGTTTTGTAGGCTATTTTCGAGTTTAGCTAATATTTTGGCTACATGCTAGCTATTTTGGCTAATTTAGATTTTTTTTTTTGCTAGTTTGGAGTTTAGCTAATATTTTGGCTACATGCTAGCTATTCTGGCTAATTTAGATTTTTTTTTTGCTAGTTTGGAGTTTAGCTAATATTTTGGCTACATGCTAGCTATTCTGGCTAATTTAGATTTTTTTTTTTGCTAGTTTGGAGTTTAGCTAATATTTTGGCTACATGCTAGCTATTTTGGCTAATTTAGGCTTTTTTTTGTTTTGTAGGCTATTTTGGAGTTTAGCTAATATTTTGGCTACATGCTAGCTATTTTGGCTAATTTAGGCTTTTTTGTGTTTTGTAGGCTATTTTGGAGTTTACTTAATATTTTGGCTACATGCTAGCTATTTTGGCTAATTTAGATTTTTTTTTTGCTAATTTGGAGTTTAGTTAATATTTTGGCTACATGCTAGCTATTCTGGCTACTTTAGATTTTTTTTTGCTAGTTTGGAGTTTAGTTAATATTTTGGCTACATGCTAGCTATTTTGGCTAATTTAGGCTTTTTTTTGTTTTGTAGGCTATTTTGGAGTTTAGCTAATATTTTGGCTACATGCTAGCTATTTTGGCTAATTTAGGCTTTTTTGTGTTTTGTAGGCTATTTTGGAGTTTAGTTAATATTTTGGCTGCATGCTAGCTATTTTGGCTAATTTAGGCTTTTTTGTGTTTTGTAGGCTATTTTGGAGTTTAGCTAATATTTTGGCTACATGCTAGCTATTTTGGCTAAATAAGGCTTTTTTGTGCTTTGTATGCTATTTTGGAGTTTAGCTAATTTTTCAGCCGCAGGCTAGCTAATTTTGTCTAACTTAAGCTTTTTATTTGTTTTTTAGGCTGTTTTGGAATCTAGCAAATATTTTAGCTACATGCTAGCTGCTTTGGCTAACCTTGGCGTTTCGTTTTTTTTGGCTAATTTAAGCAATATTTTAGCTGTCTATTAGCTTCAGTGCCTTTAGCTATTAATTCCAGCATCTTCATCTATCAGATCCCAACATCAGCGGCCAAATTTGACCAAAAGCATTCACACTAGCATCATCGCAGCTAATGCTATATGTCTGGTTTTTAGTTTGTTAAAAGTTAAAGATGTGTGTTTTACATCCACTCTGTGCATGACCCGATTAGTCGACTAATTGGAAAAAATATTCGGGGATTAGTTGACCATTAAAATAATGGTTTGTGGCAGGACTATTTAGGAGCCTCACCTCCAGCAGGAAGTCTCTGAGGGCGATGAAGGTGGGCCGGTCTTCGGGGGTGGGGCTCCAGCACTGCAGCATGACGTTGTAAACGTCCTGAGGACAGTCGTCGGGTTTGCAGAGTCTCTCCGCCTCTACGTCCACCTTGTGCAGGATCTGCGGAAGACGGAGAACGTTCTAGCTCCCGCTTTGTCGTTTTTTGAGGAGTGTTCTCGCCGACCGGGGAGGGCGGAGCTTCACCTGGCTTCCGTTCAGGCCGAGCCACGGCTCGCGCCCGTGGGAGAACATCTCCCACAGCGTGACCCCGAACATCCAGGTGTCGGAGGCGTGGGAGAACGAGCGGGACTTCAGGGACTCCGGAGCGCACCTGGAGCGGGAAGACGGGAATGAGAGGAAAGCCTCACGGAGACGGGAGAACCTCCTTCCTGCCCTCGTCACCATGGAAACGGGATCTTGTGGCCTTCCTCCATGATGTAGTGGTCCGTGTGTGAAGGCAGCGCCCTCATCAGCCCGAAGTCTCCGATCTTCACGGTCTCGTTGCTGGACAGCAGGACGTTGCGGGCCGCCAGGTCTCTGTGGAGGAACCGCCTTTGCTCCAGGTACGCCATCCCGCAGGCTACCTGCAGAGGAGAACACGGGACTCCAGCATCTGCAGAGACCGCGAGCGGCAGCGGATCGCGCCGTCCCGACCTGCACGGCGTAGTTGCACAGCAGCAGGATGAGGATGTGGCCCTGGCGCTTCCGGAGGCGGTCCAGCAGCGAGCCCAGAGGAGCCAGCTCCGTCACCTGCACCCAGACACGGCGGAGGAGCTGAAGGACCGCGGGAACGCCACGGATCGGCCCCGCGGGGCGCCGCTCACCATCTTCATGGGCTGCGTCAGCACGATCCCGTACAGCCGGATCAGGTTCTGGTGGTTCAGCGAGTGCATGGCGTTCACTTCCCTGATGAAATCGTCCAGGCCGTCCGAGTCCAGGACGCCGGTCTTCAGACACTTCACGGCCACCGAGAGCTGCAACGTTCAAGAGATCCTGAAACATCCACGTCTGTACTAGAAACTCGGAGTCTTCTGCAGCTCTACGCAAAACTAAAGATTTACAACGGCTCACAATTTCTTTGTTTTTGAAACTAATCTGGAAAAAAAAATAAATTCTCCACGTGATTCATCTTCAGCACAAACAACAACAGTAGTTTTTAAAATAAATAAAGGAATTATTTCTGGTAAATTTGTGACTTTTTTCATAAATTTGTGATTTTTTTTCTCATAAATTGAATTTTCTTTAAGTTGTAGATCAATTTCCTCTTTTTCATAAATGTATTACTCTTTTCTAGAAAATGTATGAATTTTATTCTCTTAAATTCATAATCTTTCCTTGTAAAGTTAAATTGTTTTGAAAAAAAAATCATTTTTTCTTTCTCATTTATTTTTTTCTTTTCTTTGTATATTTATAACTTTTTTCATATAAATGTTTGTCTTTTTTTTACATTCAATTTATTACTTTTTTTATCAGAAATGTATTAATTTTTTTCTCATCAATGTATGACTTTTTTCTAGTACATTTTATTAGTTTTTTTAAATACATTTATGACTTTTTTCTTATTAATTTATTATTTTTTTCTCATACATTTTTTACTCTAAAAAATGTATTTTTTTCTTGTAAATGCACATATTTTAAACTAATATTTTTACAATTTTTAAAGTCATAAATTTACGACCTTAAAATGTAAATTTAAGAGAAAAAGTCATAAATGTAGCCTTTGAATTTAATATTAATAAATGTATAACTTTATTCCTGTAATTTAACAGACACACATTTTTTTTCTTCTGAATTTACAACTTTAATGTTGTCATTTTAAATCTTGTTTCTCTTGTCATAGTTCTCACTCCTACTTGTTCACTGATGGGAAGTTTTTTTTTTTTACGTTGTGCTTTAAGCTGTAAGCTGAATCCTGAGGATGTTTTCTGTAAACGCCGGTGCAGAAATGCTTCCTGAGAGTCTCCATAAACAACGTGGCGTCCGTTCGCTGACCACTCTGCCGTTGGGCGCCGTCCACTCCCCTCGCCGCACCACCCCGAACGTGCCGTCCCCGAGCCGCTCGAACAGCTGCAGCTCCGGCTCTCTGATCAGGCAGGTGAGCGAGGCTCCCGGCTCGCTGCCGGCCGCCGAGGACGCCGCCGCCGCCGCCGGGAAGCTCTGCTGGGAGTCGGAGTCCAGCCGCTTCACCGGGAAGACCTGCGGGTCCACAGACACAGAACTAAGGACGGGTTCTGGACGGGAGGAACCGTCACGAGCTCGTGGCGTCTCCGTCACCTTACTCATCCAGGATTTGCGTTTGTAAAGCGCTCTCCTCCTCTTCACCGCCTCCCACAGCCTCCTCTGACCTGCAGCGGCACAAACAGCCTCAGCCGGGATCGCCCTCCGGACCGCCGCGGCCAGCGGGAGCACTCACCGGGACGGCCCATGCCGATCTTCTCCAGGTCTTCGTTCTTCACGTAGTCGAAGTGCGAGAGCCGCGTGACGTTGAGCTCGTCGCGGATCCGCAGGAAATACTGCTGCAGCTGCACGTCGGTCAGCAGCTCCAGGAGCCACTCGGTGCCCTCCTCGCACTGCATCTGTGCGCACAACACACACAGACACGCAAACACACACGCGATCACACATGAGACGAGAAATTGAAACTGAGATTCACAAACTTTCACATTTAGAAACTTTCATTTGATTTCATCATGTTTTCTGTTGGATATTTGTTTAAAGAAAAAAAACAAGATTTCAAAACAAATAAATACATATTTTTAGGCAAACGCAGATAAAGAGGACGTAGTTTGAACGTTCAGCAGGAGATGAAGGCATGAAGAAGTGGAACTGTTTGATTTTAACATTTTAACATGTCTAGGAGGGCTTCAAAGAACATCAGAGCAACAATCAAACACGGTGGTGGTAGTGTGATGATGTGGATGGATGGAGGGAAAAGGCTAAAGTTGGACATTAACTTTTAACCTGGCAGTAGGGCTGCCACGATTAGTCGACTAATCGACTATTAAAATAGTCGACAACTACTTTAATAGTCGATTAGTCGTTACTTTATAAAATATGGAGTTAGAGTGTCGTAAAGTTGAAAGTTATAATAAAAATATGCTAGCTTTTTAGACTGTTTTGGCATTTATCAAGGTTTGTTTAAGCTATTTTGGAGTTTAGCTAATATTTCAGCTACAAGCTAGCTATTCTGGTTAATTTAGGCTTTTTTCAGTTTTTTTGGCTAACTTGGTGTTTAGCTAATATTTCAGCTAGATGCTAGCTGTTTTGGCTAAGGTAAGCTTTTTTTAAAAAAAGTTTTTTAGGGTGTTTTGGAATTTAGCTCATATTTAAGCTACATGCTAGCTATTTTGGAAAGTTTAGGATTTTTTTTCAGTTTTTAGTTAAGTTAATATGTCAGCTACATGCTAGCAGTTTTGGGCTAGCTGAGCTTTTTAAATTATTTTTTAGGCTAATTTGGAGTTTAGCTAATAATTGCAGCTACAAGCTAGCTATTCTGGTTAATTTAGGCTTTTTTCGGGTCAGGCTAATGTTATTTAGCTAATATTTCAGCTAGATGCTAGCTGTTTTGCGCTAACTTTAGCTTTTAAAAAAAAGTTTTTTAGGGTGTTATGGAATTTAGCTCATATTTAAGCTACATGCTAGCTATTTTGGAAAATTTAGGATTTTTTTCAGTTTTTTAGGCTAACTTGGTGTTCAGCTATTATTTCAGCTAGATGTTAGCCGGCTCTTTTGACTAACTAAGCTTTTTTTTTTTTTTTTTTTTAGGGTGTTTTGAGATTAACTAATATTTAAGCTACATGCTAGCTATTTTGGAAAATTTAGGATTTTGTTTCAGTTTTCAGTTAAGTTCATATGTCAGCTACATGCTAGCAGTTCTGGCTAGCTGAGGCTTTTAAATTATTTTTTAGGCTAATTTGGAGTTTAGCTAATATTGCAGCTACAAGCTAGCTATTTTGGAAAAATTTAGGATTTTTTTTCAGTTTTTTAAGGATATTTTGGAGTTAAGTTAACATGTCAGCTACATGCTAGCAGTTTTGCCAGCTGAGGCTTTTAATTATTTTTTAGGCTAATTTGGCATTTAGCTAATATTTTAGTGGCTATCAGCTTTAGTGTTTTTAGCTATCAATTTTAGCATCTTCGCTGTCGTCACTCGCTTCAGCTACAAAATTCATCTTACAGCATTCACACAAGCATTTTCCCAGATAATGCTTGTGTGGATATATTTAGTTTTTAGTTTGTTTAAAGCTAATAATGGTGAAGATGTGTGTTTTACATCCTGTTTGTGCATGACCCGATTAGTCGACTAATCGGAAAAAATAATCGGTGATTAGTCGACTATTAAAATAATCGTTTGTGGCAGCCCTACCTGACAGCAGTTTTAATTCTGTCTTACAATGAAAAACTTCCTCTTTAAAAACATGATTTGGTTTCTGAAATTGAAATTACTGCGTTTCACTTTTTTAAAGGGTCCTACCATGATTTTCTTAAGCCTATCAGAGTGAACTATATCCATATACATGGTCATATTTTACCTTTGGAACACTAAAAAATGAATTATTTATGAAATATTGGTTATATTTCGTGAGTTTTTTTTTCCCTACCCAGAAGTAAAACGGCTCGATTCCTGAAGCTCCGCCTACCGCCGTGCGTGGCTGCGGTTCACTTCATGACGTCATCCTAGAATCTGTGGCAGCGCCTCTGTATTTATAATACATGAACGGATCAAAATACAGTAAAATACATTTAAAACCTCAAAAAGTAGAATTTTCATGGCAGGGCCCCTTTAAAGTTAAATATATATATATATTTTTTAAAGGAAGGGTGCAAATACTTCCTGCTGAAGGAATAAAGATCTGATCAATTTAATTTCTATCATTTACACACAAACACAGAATCAAATTTAGATCTTAGTCAACGACTCATTTAATAGTCAAATGGTTAAAACTTTATATTATATGGAGCTGGAGTGTCGTGAAGCTATGATAGCATTATGCTAGCTTTTTGGACTATTTTTTTTTTATTTTATCTGTGTGGAGTGATGTATGGAGCGGGGACAATGACACAATTTCCGTAAGGATTAATAAAGTATATCTGTCAATCTATCTAATTTTGGAATTTTTTAAAGGATTTTTAGGCTAGGTTTGAGTTTAGCTAATATTTCAGCTGCATGCTAGCTATTTTTGGCTAATTTAGAATTTTGTAAGTATTATTAGGCTAATTTGGAGTTTAGGTAATGTTTCAGCTGCATGCTATCTGTTTGGGATTTTTTCCGTTTTTTAGGGTAATTTTTAAGCTAATCAGTGTTTTCAGCTATCAATTTCAGCTAGCAGCACTAGCATCTTAAGTGGACTAATTCAGCTAACAGCATTGACACTAGCATTATGGCAGGTAATGCTGTTTTCAGTTAGTTTTAAGATGTGAGCTTTACATCCAGTCTGTGCATAACCTGATTGGTCGACAGCACAAACACAAACACATCTACTTGTACACACATCTACGTGCATACTCTCTAACACGCATACATCTACACACCCACACAGACAGCCCCTCAGCTGCCCCCCCCCCCTCCTTCCACTTTACCATCTTCCCCCCGACACTCCTGCTCCTCTCCTCTTCCTCGTCCCCCTCCCCCTCTCCTCTGCCGTAGGGGAGGCGCTGGTACATGTAGCTCTCCCCCATCCTGAACGGCCCCCGCCGTCCTCGCTCCTCGCCGCTGTCCTGATCTGAAGCGTTTCCGGGGAGGCGCCGGCGCCGCTCCTTTTCTCGGGGATGCGAGCGCTCGCCGCTAATCCTCTGCCGGCTCCATGACCTCCTGCGTTCGATCGACGCCGCGCTCACGCCTTCCACGCAAACGGACAGGGAGGAGGGGGAGCGTTCGACGCCGACGCTCCCGCCGTATCACCTGAAGCTGCGCGCGAACTCGCCGCGTCCTCCCTCCCACCGCTCTCTTCTGCTTCCTGCTGACTCACGGCTGGACCCCCCCACGCATCCTCGCCATCTGCTCATGCCTCATCTACTGATGGTCAATAATTTAGGAGGTCCTACGACAGCACGATGGAGAGGGAGGAGGAGAGGAGGAGGAGAGGAGGAGGAGAGGAAGGAGGAGAGGGGGAGGAGAGGAGGAGGAGAGGATGGAAGAGATGAGGAGGAGAGGAAGGTGGAGAGGAGGAGGAGCAGAGGAAGGAGGAAAGGAGGAGGAGATGAGGAGGAGAGGAGGAGAGGAGGAGGAGGATGAGGAGGAGAGGAAGGGGGAAAGGAGGAGGAGGAGAGGAAGAGGAGAGGATGGAAGAGATGAGGAGGAAAGGAGGAGGAGAGGGGAGGAGAAGAGGAGAGGAGGAGGGAGGAGAGGAGGAGGAGAGGAGAGGAGGAGAGGAGAGGAGAGGAGGAGAGGAGGAGGGAGGAAGGAGGAGAGGAGGAGGAGGAGAGGAAGGAGGAGAGGAGGAGAGGAGGAGAGGAGGAAGGAGGAGAGGAGGAGGAGGAGAGGAGGAGAGGAAGGAAAAGATGAGGAGGAGAGGATGGAGGAGAGGATGGAGGAGGAGAGGAGGAGAAGATGAGGAGAGGAAGGAGGAGAGGATGGAGGAGAGGATGGAGGAGAGGAGGAGGAGAGGAGGAGGAGAGGAGGAAGGAGAGGAGGAGAGGATGAGGAGGAGGAGAAGAGGAGGAGAGGAAGGAAGAGATGAGGAGGAGAGGGGGAGGAGAGAGGAGGAGAGGAGGAGGAGAGGATGGAGGAGAGGGGAGGAGAGGAGGAGGAGAGGATGGAATAGAGAAGGAGGAGAGGAGGAGATGAGGAGGAGGAGAGGAGGAGGAGAGGAGGAGGAGGAGAGGAGGAGGAGAGAGGAGGAGAGGAGGAGAGGAAGGGGAGAGGAGGAGGAGGGAGGGAGGAGAGAGGAGAGGAGAGGAGAAGGAGAGGAGGAGGAGAGGAGGAGGAGAGAGGGAGGAGAGGATGGAGGAGAGGAGGAGAGGATGGAGGAGAGGAGGAGAGGAGAGGAGGAGAGGATGGAGGAGAGGATGGAGGAGAGGAGGAGAGGATGGGGGAGAGGAGGAGAGGATGGAGGAGAGGAGGAGGAGAGGATGGAGGAGAGGAGGAGAGGATGGAGGAGAGGAGGAAGAGAAGAAGGAGGGGAGGAGGAGAGGATGAGGAGGAGAGGAGGAGGAGGAGAGGATGGAGGAGAGGATGGAGGAGGAGAGGAGAAGAAGGAGGAGAGGAGGAGGAGGAGAGGAGGAGAGGAGGAGGAAGAGAGGATGGAGGAGAGGATGGAGGAGGAGAGGAGAAGAAGGAGGAGAGGAGGTGGAGCAGAGGAGCAGAGGAGGAGAGGACAGTGATTCGTTCAACTGAAACATTAAAATGTATTTATGGTAAATTTACTAAAAATGAAATAAGAATTATTCAAAAACGATGTTTTGAGAGTCTAAAATTCAAGTTTTTGGTGATTGTTGAATCCTGTAAACCCAAACCTGCTTATGCTAAATCTATGTTAAGGCACAGCGGTGGCAGAATCATGATATGGGAACCATTTGATTTAAAAACAGTAAAAATTAAAAACTTTAAATATTCTTTTCTTACAAAACAGAAATGACTTTCAGCTTCAACGTCTGACCAAACTTCTGGTTTTCTTTTCAAACTGTGAGAAATAAGAACCGTCAAAAACCATATTTTACAGTTCAATTGAATCTTAGACTAATTTGATGCTAAAAGCTCTAACTTCTTGTCAATATTTCCTATCGGAGTCGACTTTAGTGTCAGCGTTTACAGACTGAATTTAAATGAAGATTCCGTTTCCCAGTAGAAATGAGTGGAGATTTATTTTTAGCCGTCTCCGTTTTTCTGTAGGTTAAAAAGGATGAAAGTGGGCTGTTACCACGGGCAACACGTGACGACAGAGGCAGGACCGCTGGTGCGTGAACCGCGGTCCGTGTGAGAGTGTCTGTCCACAGGAGAACGGCCTAAATGAGCATCAAACCCGTTTTTTGGATCCGTTTAGCGAAGCTGCAGAAACACGTCGGCCATGTTTGCTTTACATCATCTTCAGATGCAGTCTGGACCGCTGAATGCATTAAACACTAACATATCTCATTCAAATGAAGGAAGTCTGGCTCTTACCGTCAGCTGTGGGTCACCTGCAGGACGCCATGATGGAGGAACGCCGCGTCTGCAGGAACAGAAACTTCACTTTATATTTATATCACTGAAAAGTCTTTCACAGCTGGTCTTTAGAGAACTTCTGTCAGATGTTTTGGTTAAAACTTCTCTCTGGAACTGATATTTCCATTCATTTCTGGAACGACTCAAACATGTGAAGAAAAGTTATTTGAGTGAATTTGATCCATAACTTCAGTCAGTTCAGACGCTGATCCTCAGACGGATGGAAACAATATTTAGCTAGTTTGTAGAAATAGTTTGGTCTTATGAGTGATGATCTTGTTCAGGAGTCTGAATGTTTCCTCAATGATCTCATCTCTTAACATTACAGCTCCTAAAATCTCGTAATATCTGGTAACATCTCCTAACATCTCCTTAAATCTCTTAAAAGCTCCCAACATCTCCTTACACCTTAAAAAATCTCCTTATATCTCCTAATAACTCAAAACATCTCCTAACATTTCATTACATCCTCTAACATCTCCTAACATTTCACTACATCTTCTAACATCTCCTAATATCTCCTGTTTTTTACTTGTCCTGTCCAACGGATGAGCAAAATATCTGATACCTAATATCTCCTAATATGTCTTAACATCTCCAAGCATCCAACTTCATCTAACACCATTTTATATTTTCTAACCAGTCCTAACACTTCATAATATCTCTTAACATCTCCTAAAACCTTCTAATGTATCTTAATATCTCCAAAAAAAAACACAAATCTCTTTTAACATCTCCCAGAAACGTCTAATATCTCTTAACATCAAAACATCTCCTAAAATCTCCTGTCTTAACATCTCAAAAAACTTTCTAATATCTCTTAATATCTCCTAAAATCTTGTGATATCTCTTAACATTTCCTAAAACCTTCTAATATTGCTTAACATTTCCTAAAACCTTCTAATCTCTTTTAACATCTCCTAAAATCTCCTAATATCTCTTCACATCTCCTAAAATCTCCTAACATCTCTTATCTTCTCTTAGCATCTTCTTTCAACTCGAAACAGCTCCTTACATTTTCTAACATCTCCTTTTATCTCCTTACATCTTTTAACATCTTCTAACATTTCCATATATCTTCTGACATCTTTAAATATCTCTCAACATCTTCAGTAATACCTTAATATTTCCTTTGTCTTCCATCCTCTCCTGTCATCTCCTAATATCTCCTTAAGTTTCTCAACATCTTCTAACTTCACAGAATATCTCCTTACATCTCATTGTCTATCATCTCCTATCATTTCATTACATGTAATATCTCCTATGGTCTATTAAAATCTTCTAACATCTCCTTAGACTTTGAAACCTCCCTTAATATCTCTAAAAATATCCTAACATCCAATTTTGTCTCAATTCTTCAAACATCTTCTAACATCTCTGTGTAGAAGAACAAAGATAGAGATTTCAAACACCATGTTGGCTTCATTAAAACAATGCTTTGATTTAAAAAGCTGATATAAGAACTACTGCACAAAGAAAGATGAAGAGAATTTCTTTATTTTCTTTATTTTATAACACGTTTATGTTACATCACATTTCCCAGATTTATAAAGAGAAGTTGAATTGTAAAGATCAAATATTTAACGCTAAAGAGATCAAAATCACGATCAATCAATGCACAAAAAAAAATCATATTTTATCTCAAACAAAAAGTTTTCAAACTAAAACAAAAAAAAATAGAATAAAAAAAAAAAATTCAAAAGCAAACCTTTAAAGTTTATAGTATTTAATTTCACAAAACTAAGAGATAATAATCCCAGAAGCTGTAATTATACGTATTTATCAAACATACTGCTCTCTGAATAATCTATATTAGATCTTTATTGATAACTTTACGTTAGACAAACAAACTCATTAAATGTAATTAAAGTTCAGGATCGTTTCTCCAGAATCTGCAACTTAACAAGCTTTAAATTTATCCAAAAGAAGAAAAATATTTGAATAAATGTAAACATCAGGTTTGCTTTAACATCGAGTAAACACAAATGTTTTCTCTGAGCAGAAAATGCAGTTTTATTTCTTTATAAATGTCAGGAATTAAAACTAAACATTAAAAACAAAGTATAAAGAATTAAAATAACACATTTAGGTTGCTTTTCCTCCTTTTAATACAGACTTTTTTTGATTAATTTTGTTTTAAAGTTAATTGATTAAAGCCATACAAACGAACCAATAAAATGACAATTATTGAATGTTTTTCAACAATATATAAATTGAATTTAAATGTTTAAATGCTTCACTGTATTTTACAGTTTTTCTCAATCGCTTTGGTGCGTTTCTCAGATCAGAATTGAAATTCTCATAACTATTAGTTCAACCTCCACAACACTTAGTCATTTCTGCACATCATAGTAGCAATTTCTCCTCTCTCTGAACAAACTGCAAATGATTTTGGACATGAATCAGTTGCTTTCATCCATTCTCTGCTGTTTTTTGACATTTTCATTTGCTTTTGTCATGTCAGTCAAAATTAATTATACTTATGGATGTTGAATAGTCTTTCTCAGTAAAACTAATAGTTTTACTTTCATGCTTGAGTCATTACACTCAAAATTGTTGAAAAACTAGTTATCAAATGTCAAATATTAGCCATCTGTCAAGCAAATTCTGGACCTTTCTTTATCATTTTTTCCTGAAAATGTCTCCTAAATTGAACATTTGATCTCAGGTGAATTTCAGCTGTGACTCATGAGGAGGTGTGTGCAACTTTACAGTAGTTGTAACCAACGACAAACAACTTGTTCACTGTCAATTATGGATGAATCCTATGAATCGTCAATGGAAGAGGTGAGGATGTGGGAGGAAAGGGAAGGGGAAGAGGGAGAAGAGGCAGATATAGGTGGATTCCTAATGAAATAAGGGCTACAATTGTGGACCATGTTGTCAATCACGGCCTCACCATGGAGGAGGCTGGTCGAAGGGTGTAACCCAATATTGGAAGAACTACTGTCAGTTCAATAATTCAAACATTCCGTAGGGAAAACAGGTATGCAAACAGTAATTTACTGTACTGTTACATGTGCTGTATATTGTTCACAGATCTACCAAAAAGGTGATTTTATGTTTAACATCTACAGTGACTTTACTGCACATTTCAGATGACTGTATAAGTAGGCCATAGTGCTGTCTTGAACATTTTCAGGTGTCACCAAATATTTTTGCAATGGAAAACACTGAAATGATAAACTGTCATAGTGAAAACGTGACAAAGTCATTTGACTATCTTGTTCATAAAGATGGTGTCAAGACTTTTCATTTTGATGGCACTGACAGTTTCATTGACACGAATACTTGCTTTTGAGGAATGGATTATCAGTTTTGAGCATGTGATGTGCTTTTGCAGGTTATCCACTAGGTTTTGCAGTTTGCACTAATTGTTTAGAGAAATGCACTAACTGTTGTGCAAATGTTAATAGTGTTCTGAGAAACGCACCAAAGCGACTGAGAAAAACTGTAATAAACATGATGAAGATGACAGGAGCAGCCTTTGACTCCTGACAGGTTAAACTCAGGGATTACTGCTGTAACTAATTGGATAAGTGAATAAGAAGGAACCAACCTGACCTATAAAACATTTGGACCGTACCAATGGTTCTGTTGACTCATAAGAATAAAAACAAAGATATTTATGAGACAAAACAACTTTTTAATGGAACTTAAGTCTACTAAACTGGTGTTTTAATATAAAATAATCCATAATTACTTGATTATTACCCGTTAATTGTTTTGTCAACAGAACAAATTTAAACCAGATAGTTTTTAAATTAAAATCATTTTGGTTTAACCCAAAACGGATTCCCGCTTTACCTCTTGCGGAGGAGGAAACTTGTTAACACCGAGAGGAGCTAGACGTTTTCCCGGGTAAACAAACCTCCGCGGACGGCGGCGGCTCCTCTTCCTCCCGTGACGGCGGCAGCTACTCCTCCCGCGGTGACTCCCCGCTCCTCCCGCCGCTCTCCTCCTCCGAAACTCCGCGGGCGGGACGCCTCGTTTCCGGCAAAACCCTTTAGAATTCACCTGGATCCGTTATCCTGGATACGGGCACGCTCAAATCTCGGTATTGGAGCGTAACCGTTGCGTCAGAGACGTAACCACGCCCCCAGAACGACCAACCAAGACCGGAAGTACAAAATTAAGAGACTTCCTGTTTAGAATTATATGTAAAAACAATTAAAAAATATACTTTTATTTTAAAAAATGCTGATATAAACGAAGTTAATTTAAATATAAAAAATGTTTTTAAATGAATGACAAAATTAAAATAAAGAAGCTATGATTTGTTGTTTATTTTTTTCTTATCTATTTTTGCTGGTTGCATAAAGTGTATAATATAGTTTATAAAAATATAAATTAGCAGAAGTAAAAAAAAAAAAAGTAACACTTTCTAATGCAAAAAAACTGAGTTGTGTGTTCAATTCATTAGACCAGAAAAAAAATCAAATTATTAAAAAAAAAAAAAAAAAGCTGTTTACAATGAGAGCTTTAACTGCATAAGTATAATTTGAAATTTGAAGCCTAATATTATAGTGAAAAAAGGCAAAACAGACTCAACTCACATTGAAAATATAAAATACTGAATTAAATATTTTACTGTGGAAATTTTTATTTTGAAGAAGCAAAGTTTGCTTAAATTATTAGAACGATTGTCCAACAGGGTATTTTAGACTTGCTTTATTTTAAATGAGCAAAACTTAATTTTCCTTGAAACTTTAATGTCTAAGGAAATATCTACGGAAATATCAAACCGTAGCAAGAAAACTTTTTTTTTTTTTTTAAAGTTGAAGATTCTTGACGAACATAAAAGAAAACTTAAGTTTTTCAAAAATAAACTGAAGTAGCTGTAAATTATTCTTAAAATAAAAATGAGTTTATAAAGTTAGTTCTTACAGAAATCAGACAGCAGACTTTTAGTAAGTGCAAAGCCAAGGGGTTTATTACAGTGTTGAATTTAGACATTATTACCATTTTTGTTACATATTTTAAACAAATCTAGATAATGACGACTGACAATTTATCAATGAGTCAAACTGGTGTTTGTAACAAACAGAAACTAAATGGAATGCAAAAAAATAACATGTCAAATTGATTAGATTATTTAAACAAAGATTTTGTTGTACTTTAGATCATAGCTCAGCAGCATGAAGCTAAAAGAAAAATAAAAACAGCAGGTTTTTGTTTTTTGTTCCTCTTCAGGTGTGGCGGTTCTCAAGTTTCCAGCACAAAAAAAAGGAAGAGTTTGGAAGAAAAAACAGCTAACAAACCAGTTTGTTTCACAATAGATTAAGAAAGTGTTTTCAAAGACAGCAGAAACCAATAGGAAAAAAAACTGATTGTGTAAAGGCGGGTGAATTACAAGAAAACATGCAGGTTCTTTATTTTAAATAAAGCTTTTCTTCCAGTGAGTGAACCTCACATCTTTCATTTTAATCTAATTTGCTTTTGATTCCAACAAAAACATAAAATAAAAAAAGAGAGTGAGTTGTATGGAAGTCAAAAGGAGGAAGAAACACACCGATCCAAGTACATAAACCAATCATTTAGCCTAAAAGTTACAGAAATAAACTCGTTTCTGAATATTTTTGACATTTATTTTGAATTTTTTTATTTTGTTTGGTCAGCATTTTCCTTAAAGAGAGATTTCTGGAAAAAATGTGCTGCGTCAGAGTCGACAGCTGCTAATAACCTAGATATGAGAGATAAATTCAAAGATAGATTTAAATTTTGGGCATTTTAAGGACAAAATTAGCTAAATAGATCGCAGAGAACCAGGAAATGCGTCCAGATTTACTTAAACAATCAATTCTTTACAGGTTTTGATTTCATGTCATCTGGCTGTCCTAGTTTTTCTTATATTTAGTCTTCTATTTACTTGTTTTGGGTGCATGGATGAGTTCTTATTTTAAAAAGTCACAAATTCATTTTTTTAGCAACACATTTGACCCTTCTTAACATCCCATAACCTCCTGATGTTGAACTAAACAGTAAACATATTCCCCGAGGTCCGTTTAGCTTTAACAGAAAGAAACGTGATGACAAGGGCGCCGCGGGATCGCACGCCAAAATAAATAAATATATAAAAGTATAAAACTCTGGGAAACACTGTTCCCGATAAGTCGTTCCACCTTTCAGTGAAATATGAGAGACACTGCTCTCGATAAATACACGCGTACAAAAAACAAAACGTGGCAGCGTTGATCCGTATGGAAGGCACTGCTCCCGATAACGTCGCCTGAGGAGAAGCGCTCCGCCAAACGGGGTTGGCGGCGGTTCTTCCGGAGGCGGCCTGCAGCAGATGCTGCCGCAGCTTTCGACAGTATAACCGTCATAATTATGGAAGGCACTGCTTCCGATAACGTCGTATAAAAAGACAACTTACGCTTATAGCAGGCGCTGCTGCTGATAAGACTAAAAAAAAAAAAATTAAATAAGGTCAGGAGGTCGCGGTGAAGGGGTGAAGGGGCGGGGTCAGGAGGAGGCAGACAGCAGTTTTGACTTTTTCAAGTATTTGGCTGAGAACTTCACAGTTTTCAGGTGCTTTTTCACCTGGACCTTATTGAAACGGAGATAAGCTTTGGGTTTCAAGGGCGAGCCTGGAGGTTTTGTTGTGGGTTTGATGAAGATCAGAGGTCACCTGACAGGTAAGGCTCTTCAACTAAAGAAACATTTGACAAACCCACAAGAAAAGCAGCGGTTTTCAGCCTCAGATTTGGTTATCCAGCTCCCAGATGTTTCCCATCACGGCGTTGGAGCACGACTGCAGGTTCCAGGTGGCCAGAGCCAGCTGGGTGCGAAGCCCCTCCATGTCCGCGGACGCCGCCAAGGACGCCAAAGTGTGGTTACCCCGGCCGAAGACCAGGTGACGGAAGGGGGTCTCGACGGGGGACAGGTATGGAGAGAGGAGGCAGTGCTCCACCTGAGGAGAAGAGGAGCAGACGTTCAGGTGACCGATAATAGTTTGGAGGGGGAACTCTGGAGCAGGACAAACGATGATTCTCCTGCTCCTTTCCGTATCAGCATGTAAAAACTCAAGTCACAAATTTTAAAATTTTAAGTAGATTAGCAACAAGCTGAAATACTGTATACTCATGGGCCATGTTAAAATCGTTCAACATAGTAGCTTACTTAATTAACCAAATATTTTAGCAACATGCTAACGTTTTAGGCTAATTTTTTATCTACTGGGGTGTTTAGCTAGTATTTAAGCAATATGCTAATGTTTTTGACTAATTTTACTAAGAAATTTTAGGCTATTTTGGAGTGATATCTTTTTTTTGGCTAATTTTAAATCAACTGGGGCGTTTTTTGTGCTGATTTGGATTTTAGCAACAAAGCAATTTTGGAGTTTAGTTTTTTATTTCAGCAACAAACATTTTGAGCTAATTTGTTATTTACTGAGATGTTTTTTATTCTAATTTAGAGTTTAGCTTCTATTTTAGCAACGGGCTAACATTTTTGACTAATTTTGTTTACAAAGAAATTTCAGGCCATTTTAGAAATTTAGCTAGTATTTAAGCAACAAGCTAGCCTTTTGGGAGCTAATTTGGCATCTACTGAGATTTTTTATGCAAATTTGGTTTAGCTTCTATTTTAGCAACATGCTAATATTTTTGGCCAATTTGTTATTTACTGAGATTTTTATAGGCTAATTTAGAGATTAGCTTCTATTTTAGCAACAGGCTAACATTTTTGACTAATTTTGTTTACAGAGGAATTTCAGTTTTTGGTAATTTTATCTATATTAGCTAGTAACAAGCTAGCCTTTGGGAGCTAATTTTGGCATTACTGAGATTTTTTTGCAAATTTGGTTTAGCTTCTATTTTAGCAACATGCTTAATATTTTGGCCATTTGTATTTACTGAGATTTATAGGCTAATTTAAGAGATTAGCTTTCTATTTAGCAAACAGGCTAACATTTTTGACTAGGTTTTACTAAGGAATTTAGGCTATTTGAGGTTTAGCTAGTATTTTAAACAAATCCGTTTGCTGGGTTTGGCCAACTAAATAAACTGAGATGTTTTATATTCTAATTTAGAGATTGCTTTTCTATTTTAGCAACGAGGCTAACATTTTAGACTAATTTTGTTTACAGGAGGGAATTTCAGGCTATTTTGGAATTTAGCTAGTATTTAAGCTAATATTAAGCATATATCTAACGACTAATTTTTACAAGAATTTAGGCTATTTTGGAGTGATATCTTTTTTGGCTAATTTTAATCACTGAGGCTTTTTTTATGCTGATTTGGATTTTAGCAACAAAGCAATTTTGGAGTTTAGTTTTTTATTTCAGCAACATGCTAACATTTTGAGCTAATTTGTTATTTACTGAGATGTTTTTTATTCTAATTTAGAGTTTAGCTTCTATTTTAGCAACGGGCTAACATTTTTGACTAATTTTGTTTACAAAGAAATTTCAGGCCATTTTAGAATTTAGCTAGTATTTAAGCAACAAGCTAGCCTTTTGGGAGCTAATTTGGCATCTACTGAGATTTTTTATGCAAATTTGGTTTAGCTTCTATTTTAGCAACATGCTAATATTTTTGGCCAATTTGTTATTTACTGAGATTTTTATAGGCTAATTTAGAGATTAGCTTCTATTTTAGCAACAGGCTAACATTTTTGACTAGGTTTACTAAGGAATTTTAGGCTATTTTGGAGTTTGGCTAATATTTAAACAATCCGTTTGCTGGTTTTGGCCAACTTAAAATAAACTGAGATGTTTTTTATTCTAATTTAGAGTTTAGCTTCTATTTTAGCAACGGGCTAACATTTTTGACTAATTTTGTTTACAGAGGAATTTCAAGCTATTTTGGAAATTTAGCTAGTATTTAAGCAATATGCTAACAACTAATTAATTTTACTAAGAAATTTTAGGCTATTTTGGAGTGATATCTTTTTTTTGGCTAATTTTAAATCAACTGAGGCGTTTTTTGTGCTGATTTGGAGTCTAACAACAAAGCAATTTTGGAGTTTAGTTTTTTATTTCAGCAACATGCTAACATTTTGATCTAATTTGTTATTTACTGAGATTTTTATAGGCTAATTTAGAGATTAGCTTCTATTTTAGCAACAGGCTAACATTTTTGACTAAGTTTACTAAGGAATTTTAGGCTATTTTGGAGTTTAGCTAGTATTTAAACAATCCGTTTGCTGGTTTTGGCCAACTTAAAATCAACGGAGATGTTGTTTATTCTGATTTAGAGTTTAAATTAAATTTTAGTTACAGGCTAACATTTTTGACTAATTTCATTTATAGAGAAATTTCAGGCCATTTTAGAAATTTAGCAAATATTTAAGCAACAAGCTAGCCTTTTGGGGGCTAATTTGGCATCTACTGAGGTTTTTTATGCAAATTTGGTTTAGCTTCTATTTTAGCAACAGGCTAACATTTTTGACTAAGTTTACTAAGGAATTTTAGGCTATTTTGGAGTTTAGCTAGTATTTAAACAATGTGTTTGCTGGTTTTGGCCAACTTAAAATCAACTGAGATGCTTTTTATTCTGATTTAGAGTTTAAATTAAATTTTAGTTACAGGCTAACATTTTTGACTAATTTCATTTACAGAGAAATTTCAGGCCATTTTGGAAATTTAGCTCGTATTTAAGCAACAAGCTAGCCTTTTTGGGGGCTAATTTGGCATCTACTGAGGTTTTTTATGCATATTTGGTTTAGCTTCTATTTTAGCAACAGGCTAACATTTTTGACAACGTTGACTAAGGAATTTTAGGCTATTTTGGAGTTTAGCTAATATTTAAGCAATGCGTTAGCTTGTTTTGGTCAATTTTAAATCAACTGAGAAGTTTTTTAATGCTAATTTGGAGTTTATCTTATATTTCAGCAACGTTAACATTTTTGGCTAATTTGGTTTCTACTGAGGTTTTTATAGGCTAATTTAGAGTTAAGCAACATGCTAACGTTTTTGACCAATTCAGTTTAGTGAGGAATTTTAGCCTATTTTGGACTTAAGTAACAAGCTAGCTTTTTGGTCAAATCTGGCATCTACTTAAGGTTTTTCACTCAATTTTAAGCACCACTGATTTTTTTTCAAGATTAACATGTATTAGGAATTTTTACTAACATTTTTTTAAAATGTTAGTAAAATTTTACACACACACATATATATAGGTCTTTTATAATTTTTAACAAAATTTGATAATGCTATTGCATTATCAACAAATCCCTTCAGCAATTAAAGGAACTGACATCACTATTTTCAGCGAAAAACTTCTTTAGCGACTACTTTCAACAAAAAGCCTTCACACTAGCATTATCGCAGGTAAAGCAACTTTTCTAGTTTTAACAGTCGACTAATCACTGATTATTTTAAATATCGATTCGTCGACTAATTGCGAACTCATCCCCGCAGGAGCTGCTCACCGTCATGATCCTGTCGTTCAGGATCCGGCAGCCCTCCGGGTCCGTCAGGTCGGTGTTCTGGAAGGCGTTGCGGATGCTCTCGGCTGCTCGCTGGAAGGAGCTTCGCGCACGGCTCAGCCAATCCGGACTGACGCCTTTCAGCTCGCCGTTCTAAAGAGGCCCAACGACAAAGCGTCAGCAGACGATCCGATTCCGTTTGGGTCCAACAGAACAGAACCTGACCTGCGAGAGCGTTTGGACGCGCTTGTAGACGCGGTGCACGTCTCTGGTCAGCACGCCGACGTATCTGCTCGCGTCCAGACTCAGCAGGTGGTCGTGGACCAGCCGGAGGGTCATCTGACCGGCGAACCGTGCCGCCATGGCTGCGATCTCACTCGTGCGCTGGTTGGTTTGGTAGTTCAGGTGGTCTTTGTTGTCCAGTAAGGTTCCGTAGTAAGCGTAGTACTCAGCCTGTGGATCACCACACACACCGTGAGGCGCCGCTCGCCGCGTGAATGAGGACCATTCATACTCACATCGTTGGTGATGAAGTGGAAGGAGACGGAGGGAATTCCAGAGAACGCCATGAATGGATAAGCCGGATCGTCTGCGGCCATCGGTCTCATCCTGCGACAAACATGAGGACGGACTTTCAACTCTTCCCTCCAGAATGTGAACATCATGAACAGGCTCTGGAAGTCCATCTGCTGTAGCTCTCGTGGGTGTAGATAAATAATGATGCACTAAAAAGTTTAGAACGTTTTCTATCATCATTACAATCCACATCAGCTCTGGGGTCTTATGGTGTCCCACAAGGTTCAACCTTAGGCTCCCTGATCTTTAATGATTCTAACGTCGTACCTTAACTCCGGTTTTAATTTTGATGTAGTTTTGAGTCATTTTCTGTTGTTTATTAGAGAAGAAAGAATATTTTTAGGAAACTTGTTCTATTATATTTATGGTCCGCACCCGTCACAGATTGTTTTCACAGTTTAAACATTTCTATACTTTTGAGCAAACATTTGACCCCCGCCACGAGTGCAAAAAGTCACCAAAATGTGTACACACCTAGTACCAGAAGAAAATACATTTTGGGAACAGAGAACGACCCTTCTTCCCTCTAAGTCAATGACATCATGGTGAGCAAAACCATCAAAAAAAAAAAAAAAACAAGGGGACAAAAATCGTTTATGGAGTCAAAATAAATTTAAATATACACAAACAAAACAAAACAAAACACGTGTCAGTGATATACAAAAAAACAGAATTGGAAATTATTATGGGATGGCCACATGACCCAGGGCTTGGTGGCCATTTTGTGGAAAAGTGTGAGATTTGGATATTTTCGTGTTTTTCCACAATATTGGAAAACAATACTTTTCTCAGCTTTGGAGTTCTGTTGCCTATTCTCATTTACTTCACCTCTTCTACATTCTTCATTATTTATGATATTTAGTTCTCCTTGCTTCTGTTTGATGCAGTGCAATGTGTTGTTCCAGATTCCTGGTGGATCATCTGTACTCCTGTTCTTAGCCGTGGACCTCGCTTCTAGCTAATCCTGGCCGTGGACCTCGCCTCTGGCTAATCCTGGCCGTGGACCCCGCTTCTAGCTAATCCTGGCCGTGGACCTCGCCTCTGGCTAATCCTGGCCGTGGACCTCGCCTCTGGCTAATCCTGGCCGTGGACCTCGCCTCTGGCTAATCCTGGCCGTGGACCTCGCTTCTAGCTAATCCTGGCCGTGGACCCCGCCTCTGGCTCGTCTTAACCGTGGACCTCGCCTCTGGCTAATCCTGGCCGTGGACCTCGCCTCTGGCTAATCCTGGCCGTGGACCTCGCCTCTGGCTAATCCTGGCCGTGGACCTCGCCTCTGGCTAATCCTGGCCGTGGACCCCGCTTCTAGCTAATCCTGGCCGTGGACCTCGCCTCTGGCTAATCTTGACCGTGGACCTCGCCTCTGGCTAATCCTGGCCGTGGACCTTGCCTCTGGCTAATCCTGGCTGTGGACCCCGCCTCTGGCTAATCCTGGCCGTGGACCCCGCCTCTGGCTAATCCTGGCCGTGGACCCCACCTCTGGCTAATCCTGGCCGTGGACCCCGCTTCTAGCTAATCCTGGCCGTGGACCCCGCCTCTGGCTAATCCTGGCCGTGGACCCCGCCTCTGGCTAATCTTGGCCGTGGCCTTTATTTCCTGAATCAGTTTTTTTTTAGGAGTTTTTCGTTACTGGGAAGAAGGGTCTAGGGCACAGGTGTCAAAGTGAAGGCCCGGGGGCCGGATCCGGCCCTCCAGGTAATTCTATCCGGCCCTCCGCTAGCTTTTTGGACTATTTTAGAATTTACTAAGATTTTATAGGCTATTTTAGAGTTTAGCTAATATTTCATCTACATGCTAGCTGTTTTAGCTAACCCAAGTTTTTTTTTTTTTTTTCAGTTTTAGGAACATTTGAAATTTAGCTATAATTTTAGCTGGCTATCAAATGTATCGTTTTCGGCTCTCTACTCAAACGTTTTTAGCCATCCAAATCTTAATCTTATCATCATACTTATGTTTAAGAGTTCAGATTTTAAAGTTTTAAAAATGTCGTTTTAGAGTGTTCAATAAAAGTTTCTCCTGTTCGGCCCGCGGCCTAAGGTGTGTTTTGAATTTTGGCCCCTTGTGTGATTGAGTTTGACACCCCTGGTCTAAGGGCAGGGATAACCAGTTTTATTTAGTCTGTTTAGTTCAGCAATTACCTATTATTTATATTTTATGACTAACCTTCTGGTTTGGTATAAATTTCGGCATCAAGCCAAACGAGGCATTTTTTTGTGAAATTGGCCTTCAAAAATAAAAAAAAATTGAATAAGTCTGCAGGGTTACGTACACTTTCTCCTCCCAACGAGCTCCTCCCATCACCTCATACAACGTTCCGGAACCGAGGAACTTAGGAACTTCAACCTGTGGATCAGAGGCCGGTTAGGGTCGGTGCAGCGGAACGTTTCGCTCAGAATGGAAGAGTCGGGATCTGTACCTCCTTCATGGTGCTCTCCATCAGGCTGTGGAGCAGCGGGCTGGCAGAGGCGATCAAACTCCCGCGGCCTTTAAGGAAACGCACTCCAGTTTATTTCGTAAATCTCCATAAAAATGACGGTTTATGTGTGGAACGTACCCATGACCATCCCATCCAGGCTGATGTAGGTGAAGGCCTTTTTATCAATAGACGACATGTAACCCTGAAGATAAACACATCCTCTCTTTATATCCTGGGAGCTTTCAGCCCATCGGTTGGTCAACAAGTTCTCACCTCCAGCCACTCGGTGGCGCCGATGCTGCCATATTCCCCGGCACTCCAGCTTGCAAACATGATGCTCCTCCTGGGTCGGAATCCCCCTGAAGCAAAAGAACCGACATCTTACATTTTTAAAGACGCGTCTTTTAACCCTTTTAACCCTTTAACACAGAGGTGTCAAACATACGGTACAACACCGTATCCGGCCCGCTAGATGATTTAATCCGGCCCAATTATGAAGAAAAATATATATAAGAATTTTCAAAAAAGAAAGCAAGTTTCTAGCCCATTCCTGTGGCGAGTTATGGTTCTTTAAAGAAATGGATGCAACGCGCAATTTAACCACTAGGGGGAGAAAATGAAACTCAAAAGATCTAGAAATTAACATCGGATTCATTTTGCTGTGGAAACCCCCAAAATATTTAACAAATTGTTTTTACAACATAAAATGACAGTTTTGGGTGTAATTTCATAAAAACCACTAAACTAAATTTAGTCAACAAACTAATCAACATATTTTTGACTGAAAATGCAAAAGACAATTTCAGGTGAAATTCCCAGATTCCTCATTTGGGCCACAAATATGAAGAGTTTGTGTTGGTAGAGGAACATGACACACCTCACAGCTCCATGATGTTTTTGTCCAAAAACTAAAAATAAAGGCCATATTTTGCCTTTAATTCAATAAAATATCAGTTCCCGAACATAAACTTTTATTTTATCACGTTGATCTCACAGCTGCACAGCAGGACGTCTGAGGGCGTCCGGCGGTTCCAGAGGGTTCATTTAGTTTGATTTTTCATTGATTAAAACATTTATATTTTTTTCCGTAGCCCCCTTTTTAGTTTACTATTGGGATTGCTTTAATGTCAGATGTAAAACATTCAGTCTGTATCAAATTAAATAAACCTTTTTTTTTTTTTTTTTTTAGTGAAATCCATTTTATTTGAAATGCTTTGGACTCACTAAATAAAAATGTAATAATAAGTGATTAGACTACTAGGTTGTTTGAAACAGTTTTTGCAACTGAGAAATAAACAAAACAAAAATAAAGCTAAAGAACACGTTAAACAAAGGTTATTTTGCTGTTATGTTTCTGGCCCGGCCCACTTGAGATCAGACGGGTTGAATGCGGCCCCAGAACCAAAATGAGTTTGACACCCCTGCTTTAACACCTGAGGCGTCATCGGTGATGCCTAAACAAACTGTTACAGTAAATCTAGTTTGGTCTTTTGGGGATGCCGTACGGCGACGTTTCTTACCCGTCTCCACCATGGCTTGGAATGCTTTGGCCAACTCCAATAGCACCGAGGTACCGACGGTGGCTTTGGCGTAGCCGGGCCCCCAGGCGTCTCTCTGCGCCCCCAGAACAACAAACCGATCTGATCCACACAGAAAAAAACAACATCAGCATCACACAAGTTCAACGTAAAACAAGAAACGGGAAGTCTGAACACACCGGGATCGCTGAATCCTTTAATCACGCCGAAAATGTTGTGGATCTCCGTGTTGACCAGCTGGTTGTTCACCTCCACGGTGACGTTCTGGACCCCTCCCAGGCTGTAGGTCACAGACGTGAATTTGCCTTTGAAGCCGGCGCTCGCTACAGGACCGCCGATTTGTCTGAAGGAGACGGATTCATCGCTCAGATACGCAATAAATGCAGCAAAAACTCCACAAAAACAAAACTCCTTTTAGATGGATCCATTGTTTATGGTGTCCCACAAGGTTCAACCTTAGGCTCCCTTATCTTTATTTTTTTAATTGTGTCTATAAGGGGCTCCTGTTTTAATTTTGATGTAGTTTTAAGTTTCTGATGTTTATTTGATAATAAAGTAGATTTTTAGGAGACTTGTGAAGTTTTTTTTATTTATCGCCCGCAGCCGTCACTGAATGTCGCGTATAATTTTCACAATTGCAAAATTTTTTGCGCCTTCGAGTGACGACGTGTCCCACGCCACATGTGCGAAAAGTCAACAAAATCTGCACACACCTAGTACCCGGCGAAAATGAATTTTGGGCATTGTGAACGCCCCCTCCCCCACTAAGACGATGACATCACAGTGAGCGAAACCGTCAAAAAAAAAAAAAAAAAGAATAGGCCAAAAATAGGGAGCCCCTAAAGGGACATCGAACAAAAAAAAAAAAAATAAAGTTAAAAAAAAAAAATTAAAGTAAAAAAAAAAAAAAAAAATTCTAACTCGTGGCCACGACTTACGGATATGATACGCAGTTGCAGCCCATTCAAAACAACAGGAGCGGCTTTTAGGTTTCGTTTTGATCACGTGGTCGGATGTTTAGGTTTCTCCGGATCACGTGACTTTATGTGTTTATCTTTCTTCATTTTGTCTGAAAGCATCCCTTGTTATTGTCACTGAAAATAACCGACATTTGTGTTTGTTTATGAGGCAGAAATTAAAGAAACATTATTGATGCTTGATACTCTTCGTTTCGGGATCACGTTTGACCGTCTCCTGGACCGGAAGTGGTCAGACTGAACACGTTCTAGCTTTACAGAAGTCATTCGGGGCCCGATTAAAAAAGGTTCCGGGCGGTTTCTCCGAACCTACCCTAACCCTAACCTTGACCCGGCACCGATGCGGGTCGGGTCCCAAATCCTGCTGATCGCCCGGTTCCGTGATTGTTCCGTGAACCCCAGACGTTGCTGTTTTACGATTTTTGAGCCCGAAAAGTCAAGCAGAACAGACAAACTATGAACTGTATGTCCAAAATAAATGCATGTCGTGATAGTAACGGGTACAATTCTCGCTAGAAATATTACCAAAATAAAGATTAGTCCACAAAATATTTTATTCAGAGGGATTTTACACCAAAAAAGTAGTGGATCTACCGCCATATTGTTAGCCGGCTGTCAGACAGAAATCGGCAGAAACTCAAAAGTCACGTGATCAGTCACGTGATCCGGAGAAACCTAAACATCCGACCACGTGATCAAAACGAAACCTAAAAGCCGCTTCTGTTGTTTTGAATGGGCTGCAACTGCGTATCATATCCGTAAGTCGTGGCCACGAGTTAGAAATTTTTTTTTTTTTTTTCGATGTCCCTTTAGGGGCTCCAGTATGTCGTGGCCACGAGTTAGAATTTTTTTTTTTTTTTTTTACTTAAATTTTTTTTTTAAACTTTATTATTATTATTTTTTTGTTCGATGTCCCTTTAGGGGCTCCGTACAAAAATCACGTATGGAGCCGAACTAAATATTTTTCAAAAAACTCAAATGAAACCAAAACACACAAAAAAGAAAGTTTGAAATTATTATGGGATGGCCACATGACCCATGGCTTGAGGGCTATTTTGTGGAATTAGAAGGCTAGGTCTGCACGAGTTCTTCGGATTAAGCTAAACGAGACAACATAATATACAATATAACAATGTTAAAATTGTTTGCGTGGTAAACTAAAAACTGCTTAAAAAAATCTGCTGATGTTATTATGGGATGGCCACATGACCTATTTTGTGGCAAAATCTAAAAATTGGCGATTTTTACGCTTCAGAAAACTCGTTTGTTAGATTTTCATGAAATTTCACACACACGCCATCAGCTAACGTTTACGACGACTTTTAGAGTTTTGTCAACCTTTGACCTCGGGAAGAGGCCGCCATCTTGAATTTTCAAAAAAAAACAAAAATAATTCTAATACCAGCTACAAACGAGAACTCGTCCTGGGGATTTTTATCAACCGTTTCCTAATTTCTCTGGCATCATTTGGAAGAAATTGGGAAAAAAAATGTATTATTAGAAGTTGTGGATTTCTCACATGGCGAGCTCTCAAAAGTGGCGTTCTACTATTACTCGCACATTTTTTAACGGAATATTATCAAATTTTAAAATGTTGATCCCAGGCTGAAGCTGTAACAATTATTATAAAATAGGGTATAAACATATAAGGAATGTGGGCGTGGTTAGCAAATAACCTCCGTTGCTAAGGAAATCCAAAAATGTACTTTTGACAATTTTTATGAAACTCGCGCCAATATGTTCGGTGACCTCAGGTGAACAAAACATGAAGTGGTTGCTATGGAGATAAACCAACAAAAAAGCCTCCATTTTGAATAACGTGTTTTTACATCAATTTGTCACCTTTACAGACAGAAAATGAGGGGAGGCCTATAATTAGTTTAGCTCATAACTATTCCAGAGTATTTTTTTGGGAAAAAAAATGTATAATTAGAAGTTGTGGATCTTGAACAGCGTGCACATGGCGAGCTCTCAAAAGTGGCGTTCTACTATTACTCGCACATTTTTTAACTGAATATTGTCAAATTTTTAAATGTTGATCCCAGGCTGAAGCTGTAACAATTATTATAAAATAGGGTATAAACATATAAGGAAAGTGGGCGTGGTTAGCAAATAACCTCCGTTGCTAAGGAAATCCAAAAATGTACTTTTGACAATTTTTATGAAACTCGCGCCAATATGTTCGGTGACCTCAGGTGAACAAAACATGAAGTGGTTGCTATGGAGATAAACCAACAAAAAAGCCTCCATTTTGAATAACGTGTTGTTACATCAATTTGTCACCTTTACAGACAGAAAATGAGGGGAGGCCTATAATTAATTTAGCTCATAACTATTCCAGAGTATTTTTTTGGGAAAAAAAATGTATAATTAGAAGTTGTGGATCTTGAACAGCGTGCACATGGCGAGCTCTCAAAAGTGGCGTTCTACTATTACTCGCACATTTTTTAACTGAATATTGTCAAATTTTTAAATGTTGATCCCAGGCTGAAGCTGTAACAATTATTATAAAATAGGGTATAAACATATAAGGAAAGTGGGCGTGGTTAGCAAATAACCTCCGTTGCTAAGGAAATCCAAAAATGTACTTTTGACAATTTTTATGAAACTCGCGCCAATATGTTCGGTGACCTCAGGTGAACAAAACATGAAGTGGTTGCTATGGAGATAAACCAACAAAAAAGCCTCCATTTTGAATAACGTGTTGTTACATCAATTTGTCACCTTTACAGACAGAAAATGAGGGGAGGCTTATAATTAATTTAGCTCATAACTATTCCAGAATATTTCAACCCAGTTTAGGACAATTTAAAAAAAGTTAAACTTATTTTTAAAGTTATTTCAGAAGTTAAAGTGTCAGCATTTCAGGAAGACTGAACAGAATGGAAAGCTTTTCTTGCACTGCTTGCTTCCATAAGTTTTGCTGAATCATTCAGTTATTTTTAGTGTGTGAATTCAAAGAACCTGCAGCTTAAAAAATTCTCCAAGTAAAAAATTGTTTAGACTTTTAGAAACATTGACAAAAGCTAGAACTTTCTCCTGGATTCAGATCAAACTCCTGGTCAAAATAGCAGTTTCTGTCTTACTTCAACAGAGATTTGGCCGTTTTGGCAGGAATAGTCTGCGCCAGGATCTTGGGGAGGCCGGAGGACCGGGTTGGGGAGAACTGGGTGTGGTTGAAGGAGGGGAATCCTGGAGTGTAGGGATCGCCTGAGCCCAGGTGAACCTGAGAAAAGAGGAAAAACGGTCAGCAGGCGAGGCGTTTCTCTGCGTCTCGAAGCTGGAACCGTGACTCACGTGTCCGTAGAGTTCCACGTCATCGTTCAGATTGAAATCTTCCACGTCCGGGTAGATCAGAACCGCAGATGCTCCTCTACTGGCAGCATTTTCCACCTGAAACCCCAAACTGAGCTCAGTTTCAAACCGAAAACTTTAGTTTTTATCCTCTTGATGACACGAGAGCGAACGCCCAACCTGCTCTGCAAAGCTGAAGTTCCCCGCTCGGATCAGCAGCACGCAGCCTTTCAGCTCCACCGTCTTCTCCACCAAGTCCAGATCCGTCTGACGGCCGTAGTTCGCGTAGACCAGCCGGCCCTGCAGACACCAGCGGAGAACTTGAAGAACTTTTCCCACATTTGAAAAGCTTAAAGAGAAAACCGTCTGGACCGACCTCAGCTCTGCCCGTGGCGCTGTAAGCTAAAAACCCTCTGGGCTTAAAGACCTCAGAACCAAACAGAACTTGGTTTGAACGAGAGCTGAAAGACAGAAGTTTTTGTTCAGATAAAAACTCATTTTGCTCAATTTTAGAGTCTGCAGTCAAAAACTGGTCCGACAGACCTGTTGGGTTTCTGCAGCTGAACGTAGTGAACGTCTGTCCACGGATTCATCTGCAGCTTCGTGAACTGCTCAAAGATCCGGTTCCCCAGGCTGCTGTCCTCGGCGCTCCCGGCAGAGCGGCTTTTCAGATCCAAGGTTCTGCAGAGGTTTCAGGTCAGACCCAACATGTTCTTTAGAATCCATCCACAGTTTGACATGAAAACATGTTTCTCCCATAGAAGTGTTGAACTGATTCCTGTAAATCAGGGGTGGGCAAACTTCGGCCCGGGGGCCACATGCGGCCCCTTAAGCTACTTAATGTGGCCCTCCAAATTAAAATCCATTGAATCAAAAATCCTAATTATTGTTTTATTTTCATTGTATTTCTGGTTTCTTCCCATGAATGGTGTTGTTTCTCTGACGTTCGTGTGTGTTCCTTTCTGAGTCAGATGGTGATCTTTCGGATTATTCCTACACCACATAAATGCAGCATTTCTTTGAGTTGACATTTTCCTCTGAAGAACATCAACCCATTGGATCACCCAAAAGAGAACAAAAATCAAAATTTAGAAATTAAAACTCCCAAATTTTCTGTTTTTAAATTAATAAATGTGAATTTAAAGTCAAATTAAAGCATGTTTTTCTCTAAATTCCATATTATTTTTTTAGTTTATGAGGTTGATTACCCAATCTGCTCCTTGTCCGGCCCTTATGCCAAATTTTAGAACCCTATGTGGCCCTCGAGTCAAAACAATTGCCCACCCCTGCTGTAAATGATGTCTCACTTCTGACAAACTGGTGGAACATCTTGGCTTTTCTTGCAAAGTTTCAGCAGAATTCCTCACATTTCTCTCAAAAATATTTGTATATTCGAGCTCCGGGTTGAAGCGGGAAGTGTATGAAGGTAATATTGTTCCAAAACGTCCAAGTGTAAATAATACACACACGAGCGAGAATCACACACACACAAGTTTAATTCACACACACACATGTAAAACTGAATGTGAAGTTGCAGGAAGAAGAGGAACATGTGAGAGAAATGTGTACTTGTGGAATGTGAGAACTTGCTTGACAATAACCTTAACTTGTGTGTAAAAATGTTACATGTGAAAAAAAAATCACACACACACAAGATTTAACTTGAGGTTATGAGGAAAAACACAACTTGTAAAACTGTGTTGAAAAAAATCTTTATTTGTAGCTTCAGTTTTCTTCTGTAGAAGAGTTTCACACAAATGCTTTTTGAGTATTTTTGACTTTTGACACAGCCCATGTGGAAGATATGTGTCAAAACTAATTTGCAGGGAGGAGGGGTGAGGCAGGAGGAGCTCTCATCGGAGATCAGCCAATCAGAGGACGGGGGTTCAGTGGGGGCTATTTTTCTTTCAGCAATGGCTCCAAATTGGGGGAAGTCTCTTCAAAATACTACTTTTCGTTGCTTTTCTGTAGTAAATATACTCTTACCAACAACACATTTTGAAAACCAGCCACGTTAAATTATTATGCACCCATCCTTTTATAAACATCAAAGCTATGTAGTTTAAACATGGTGATGAGATGGAGCTAGAATATACGTAGGAGTGTTCATCCCGTTTACAGACCAGCTATGTTCAGCCGCGCACATCAGAGGGGGGTTGATGCAACGGCCGGTTCCGACGGCGACACTTTTTACTCTATTTCGGTTCTGTGAAATAGTGACTTCGCTGAGAATTGGGACTCGGTTGATCATTAGATAGTACTATTTACATATTCAGCACTATCATAGAGAATAAAAATATGAACTATTCACTTGTTGGCTGGAGTTAATATTATGCTAGCCCACTGAACCCCCGTCCTCTGATTGGCTGATCTCCGATGAGAGCTCCTCCTGCCTCACCCCTCCTCCCTGCAAATTAGTTTTGACACATATCTTCCACATGGGCTGTGTCAAAAGTCAAAAACACTCTGTAGCTCAAAAAGCATTTGTGTGAAACTCTTCTACAGGAGAAAACTGAAGCTACAAATAAAGATTTTTTCAACAGTTTTACAAGCTGTGTTTTTCCTCACAACCTCAAGTTAAATCTTGTGTGTGTGTGATTTTTTTTTTTTTCACATGTAACATTTTTAACACACAAGTTAAGTAATTGTCAGCAAGTTCTCACATTATATTCCACAAGTACACATTTCTCTCACATGTTCCTCTTTTTCCTGCAACTTCACATTCAGTTTTACGTGTGTGTGTGAATTAGACTTGTGTGTGTGTGATTCTCGCTCGTGTGTGTATTATTTACACTTGGACGTTTTGGAACAATATTACCTTCATAGAAGTGAAGTGTTCTTACCCGAGAGCCTCCTCCAGAGATTTCTCGGAGAGTTGGTCTGCGAGAGCTTTGGTCAGATCCTTCCAGCTCAGCTGAGGCACTTCTGGAGGCTGAACCTTTGTGGAGGCTGGGGGGGCTGTGGTGGTCGTGGTGGTCGTCCGCTCGGTTTGCGTCGTTGGATTACAGATCGGCGGCCCCGCCTGATGTTTGCTGGAAGCGGCGTAACCGACAATGAAGCCTGCAGAGGAGAAGATGCAGCCATGAAGTGTTGAAGGAGGAGATCATCATTAAATGAGATGAGACTAGAGCATGACATAGGGATCAGAGGATCTGCCCTCCAGTGGTTTGAATCCTATTTATCTGATAGATACCAGTTCGTTCATGTAAATGGACAGTCTTCTCATTGTACTCGAGTTAGCTACGGAGTTCCTCAGGGCTCAGTTCTTGGGCCCATCCTGTTCGTGCTTTATATGCTGCCCTTAGGAAACATAATTAGGAAACATAGCATTAATTTCCACTGTTGTGCAGATGATACGCAGGTGTATTTATCCATTAAACCAGACCAGAATGACCACCTAGAGAAACTGAATTCCTGCATCAGAGACATTAAGTCCTGGATGACAACTAATTACCTCCTGAGGTCATTATCCTGGGCCCTAAACACCTGAGAGATGCTCTCTCGGATCAGATAGTCTCCTTGGATGGTGTAAATATTTCCTCCAATTCTACAGTTAGAAACTTGGGGGTTTTATTCGACCAGGATTTATCATTTAAGGCTCACATATCACAAGCTTGTAGAACTGCATTTTTTCACCTTCGCAATATAGCTCGGATCAGAAATATGTTATCTAAAAGTGATGCTGAAAAACTCATCCATGCATTTGTTACGTCTAGACTGGATTACTGTAACTCTTTAGCCCAAAAAGTTCTTTAAAAAGTTTTCAACTTGTTCAGAATGCAGCAGCCAGATTGTTAGCAGGAACTAGCAGAAGAGAACACATCACTCCTGTGTTGGCTTCTCTCCACTGGCTCCCAGTTGAATCCAGGATTAAGTTCAAAATCCTCCTGTTAACCTATAAGGCTCTGAATGGTGTGGCCCCATCCTATATTAAAGATCTCTTAGTTCCTTACCAACCAATCAGAACACTTCGTTCACAAAATGCAGGACTGCTTGTAGTTCCTAGAATCTCTAAAAGTCCAGTTGGAGGTAGAACCTTCATCCATCAAGCCCCTGTTCTCTGGAATAAGCTCCCAGCTCATGTCAGAGATCCAGCACAGTTTCTACCTTCAAAGTTAGCCTTAAAACATTCCTCTTTGGACAGGCGTTCTGCTAGATTTTCTATCATAGTTGTTCTCCACATCAGCTCTGGGATTCTGTTCTCTGTTCTTATTTCTTCCTCTCTCTCTTACTCTTTATTATTCATTGTATTAAGTTCTCCATGTTTTTGTTGGTGCAGTTCGATTCACATGTTGTTCTTCTCTCTCTCTCCCCTCTGGGGAGCGGGAGTGATTAGATCCCAGGTGGATATCCGTCTCACGTCAGATCCCAGGTGCTTCCTGGCCGTGGACTGCACTTCTGCTTCGTCTGACTGAGGACTTCATCATCACTCGTCCCTCAGCTCTATCTGCAGCTTTATCTGAATGATCTCTATTCAAATACTTAGTTTTAGAAGCTAATTTTCCCTTACCAGTTCTGGTATCGCCTGTTCGTCCTGGGATGGGATCTCTCCCTCATGTGGGAATCCATAAGGTTTCTTCGTTTTTCCTGATTCAGGTTTTTTAGGAGTTTTTCCTTACAGAGAGGGAGGGTCTAAGAGCAGATATCCAGTTTATTTAGTCTGTTTAGTCTTTAGTGATCTTTCTTTCATGTTTCATGACTATTTTTTTGAAACTGTAAAAATTACCTGCATGAAGCCCAATGAGGCAAAATTCTTTGTGATTTTGGGCTCTATAAATAAAATTGAATTGAATTGAATTAAATCATGAGGAGCAAAAACTGACTGAATTAAAGATGTTAGAGATGTCCGATGTGATCGTACCGCCTCTTTAGGGGTTTTAAATGATGCGGCGGCGGCGGGTCGGCAGCTCCCCACATCCTCAGAACGATGCGCCCTTATGATTCAAAGTTTGAAGACTGTTTCTTCAGAAAACCCTCGTTTCAGAAACTACAGATGAAGAAACTTCTCCTCAAGTCTTGAAATCTCTCGTTCTTAAGAGGAAGCATGTCTGGATTTTAAAGGTACCACTTCTACAGCTTTTACAACTGAAAAACTGAAGTTTGTAGAACTAGATAAACTACCTTTACAGTCCAGCTGTCATGAATAACAGAACTTAGGACTTTTAGAGATCAAAATCATCATTTTTTTTATACTTTTCTACACTCCTACGCCTTAGTTAGGGTTGGGCACCGATGGGATCTGATGCGGTTCCGGTGCTACCGCGGTTCTTTGGTTTCGGTTTCGGTTCCCTTTTGGTGCTTATTGCGGTACTTCAGTAATAAAAAATAATGCCTTTATCTTCCTAAATCCAAAGCAGAACGGCTTCAAACAAGCGCAGACTCCCTCCTGCCGTGCAGCTGTAATATAAAGCATAATATAAAAATAAACTTAAACGTCCTTGAAATTTTAGCCTAAATCAGGAATGTGGCATTTATTTGCAGTTGTTTTTGGGCAAAAGCAATATTTTATTTCAATAAAATAAGGCGGAAGATAAATGTCGATGATAATGACGACCCGCTGTGGCGGTGGGCGGAGCCGAGCCGAGCTTTCTGCTATTAGCAGCCCAACAAGGAGGAAACGATTCATCGTTTCATTTTGGGATGGGGCTCCAGCGTTGTTTAAAAATTGCGGAAACTCCACTATTCACAGCGAAAGTCCCGCCCACGACGTTGCGGAAGCCGACCATCTCAAAGTGACACTCCCCCACTTGCTTTCATGCATTTTAGATGCGCGCGCTTGCGCTGTTGGCGGTTTTATATGAGCCCGCCCACGAACACAAGAAAGTAAATAGATAGGCTGAATCGTAAAAAATCAGAAGGGAGTACAAGTGATTGACATGTCCACAGACAAATGAAACTTCAATGGAATTTGGAACCGAAATCCGGCACCGTTTCGGTTGAACCGCGCAAATCATAACGGTTCCTACTTGGAACCGAACTTCGGTGCCCAACCCTAACCTTAGTTACTGGAGGTATCGGAGCTGAAATCCCAACCAACCGAAAAGAAAAATCAGCACGGCGCCCAGGACCATGAAGATGAGCGACCGGCGGTTCTGGCGCGGCGGCGCCAGCCTGAAGCTCGGCGAGTCGTGCTCCTCCGCGGCGTCGTCTTCGGACAGCTTGACCTCGGCGTGCCGCTCTCCGTTTTCGCTCGGCTGCAGGGTGAACCTGCTGTACCGCTCGCTTCTCATCTGCAGACGGACGAAAGAGAGGATTTGATATTTGCAGCCGGAAGAGCCACAAGGAAAAAAAGAGAGGAGACTCACCACGCCGTTAAAAGCTGACCGCACTCGATCCATCGCTGCTGAAAGAGGAGAAGTGAGACAGCCTCACATCTGAGATGCTAACTTTGACACTCAGCATATTTCTATGTCACAAATATAATTTCAAACTGCATTTCTGTTTGGTCAAATCCTGATTCACAACCATTTGAATACAGAAATACTCAGAAATCCTATTTAAATCTTAATTTTCTTTCTTCCATCATCAAAAAAATGCCACAAAAACATGTAAAAACACCATTTTCATCACAGTAGCTCTTTAACAAAAAGTGGTCTGACTTTCACCAATAACAAAACCTAAAAACGTCCCAGCAGCCACTGTTGCCACTCCCAACATCAATCCAGGTTTACTGTTGTTTCAGGTGAAAACAAGTTTAACCTTTAATCTCTGTGACATTTTTTTTAGCTTTAACTTCCGTAAATGTGTTCTAACAGGGGAAACTCCCGCTTCAACACTTCCTGTCAACCTCAATATTTAGTGAACAAACCTGAAGAATGAATCATAAATCGCAATCTGATTTTCAGTAAAAAGTTTCCTCAATAAAAAAAAAAAAGTTACTTTTGTTTTTTAAACAGGAAGAAAGTATTGAGAGACAACTGTTTATGAAACATTTCAAGTCACTTCCTGCACTAAAACTCAAAACACTTGGCAAATAAAATATTAGGTAAATTAAAAGACTTCAGGAATTTTTTAAAAATTATTATTAAACAATTGTAAACAATTTTAAGGACAATACAATTACAGACAAGTCCAAAAAACAGAATAGACGCACGATGTTTGCAGGCAGTTAATGATAATAAAACAAAAACAGAATGAAATTTCAGGAAATAAACTTAACTGATCCCCAAAATGTACGAAAATTGTTCGTTTTACGAGAATATATAAGGACAATTTCAGAGTTTATTATAAAAACTGAACAAGGAAAGATTAATTTGTGGGTCAAATTTGAGAGTATGCCCAGAAAATGAGAGATAATTTGCTTTAAGGTGAGGTTAAAATGTTTCCTCTTTTTTTTTTCCATTTATCTTGCTTTTTTTTTTTTATCTTAAAAGGATCTATTTCCGCGCAGAATTGATTGAATTACTACTAGCTAAAACAGGATGTCGCTGCTCCACGGAGGGCGGAACCACCACACGAGGAGTAAAACCAATAAAAATAAACGTTTAAATTCATTTTTAAATCACCAATAGTTATCTATAAAAAGGTTTATCTTACCTGACAGCCGCGGTAGATTTTAGAGAACGACCTGTCAAACCTGCACGCGCTATGACCTCAAGTCTCTCTTCCCGCTTCTTCGACTTCCCGGAGCGACTTCCGGGTTTTACAAAAGCGCATTACCGCCCCCTCCTGGATTGGAGTGTAATGTCCTGGGGGAAAAAATGAATTTCTACTGAAAAAATAAATTAATAGGAACAAATCTAGAGGCTTGTTGATTTAATTTAAAACTATAAATAAGAAAGAAAAACATTTTTTAAATAAATTTAGCTTCTTTGTGCAACAAATTGCCACACGAAGAGCAAAAACGTGTCTACAACAGAGGTCACCCAAGATATTAAATGCTCACTAAAGCTGATTGGCCCAGGTGGTTGAGCACTGATTGAAGGGTTAGTGGTTCGATCCCTAAGACACTTGACTCTCCCTGCTTCCAGTGTGGCTCCATTGGTGCGTGAATGTGTAAGATGATGGTCAGAGCGGCGTCCACGGCTCTGTCCGGCTCCATCAGTCACTCACCATCACCGAGCCTGAATGAATAATAGATACTTTGAGATTTTAGCATCTGGAAAAGCGGAGAAATATCCAGTCCATTATTATCAAACGATTTAAGGAGGAAGTTTTATCTGAAGGTTCATCTCTAAAATAACTGTTAAAGGAGAATAAATTCATTCCAATTAATTATTTTGGCTAATAATGTCTGAACATTTTCTTCATCTGTTTTTGACATTTTATGCATTGTGCACAATTCCTTTTTTTATTTCATCTGCTACTTGTCAGTCTGACAGTCTGACGGACTTTAATTTAATTTCCTTGTTGTCTTCATTTCTGCATCACAGGCATTTCAGAGAATGACAGTTTAATAATTAAACCATTAATGTATAGGTCATCCACATTTCCCTCCAGATTTCTCCAAAATAAACCAAAGAAGTTTAGTTTTTAGTGCTTCGTTTGTGTGCCGTTTTGTTCTGTTAAAAATGTTGTTTGTGCTGCTGCGATTTCTGAGATATTACAAGTTTAATTTTAGGGCGATGACACCCTCCCCACCCCCACCCCCATTGATTCACAAGGAGTCAGACTGGATGAAAATAAAGAGGTCAACTCCAAAGATGAATCAGATTAACTCAAAAAATAAAATTTTAAAAATAAATTCTCATTCTTCTTTGAATACAGAAAATGAAAAGGTCAGATATTATGAAGATGACAACTTAGATAAAGACAAGTTAATTTGAAGGAACAGGAGTTGATTTATGAAGAAGAGTTTCGGGAAGCGTCTGACGATGATGACAAGGATTTTTCTTTTTTCAATATGTAAAAAAAAAAGGAAGAAGATTCATTTTCTTTGCGCGGTAAAGTTTTATACCTGATGAAAAACTCTGCTGCCATTTTAAGACTGAAAAAAGCAAAAAGTTGATTTAATTGAACAGTCTTTCTTGGTAAACTAAATTCCAACCTTGATAGATTTTAAAATCCCTCAATGACGTTCGGATAATTTTATTCAACATCGATGAGGACTTTGACTTATTACGTTTCTGTTCTTGAGTTCTACTTCATGACTGGGTTCAAACATTGAATCATCTTCTAATGGCAAAAATCGCATTTTATCTGGTCAGAAACAAACAACAGATGGTTCTCAGATTCTGGGGTTTGTGTGAGAGCTTCAGAGATCCTACAGACTGTCTGACATCAGCACCACGGACAGCAACATTTAACCCTCTCAGAATCCCTCAGAAAAGACTGGGAAATCCAGATTAAAATGAAAGTGGGCTCAAATTTAAAGTTAACTAATCTCTGCTTTATGTCAGTAAAAGATTCTGATTTATCCAAGTTGTCTCAAAATTGAGTGATGGAATCAGATGTCATGACTCAACTTCAAAACATCTTCTCTGCTTTGCTCAGCAGAGGGCAGATCAAGCCTCACTTGACCACCACTTATGGAGTTATACGAACAAAAGAATAAAAATGTTTTAAAAAACAGCAATCCTAAAGACTATCTGGTAAGGTTAAAGGTCAGGTCATGTGACAAACAGGCCTTACACAGACAAGAACATTATTTAAAGCCAAAAAAAATGGATTCCAGTAAATGTGCCTATATAATTGATGGGCTGAGACGAGGATTTTCTCCAGGAACTATTATTTTTATTTATTTTTTTAAATATTTAAAAAAAAACGTTCAAAAGAATTAAGTGTTGAAATACCAACAAAAACAAGAACCTCCGAAAAATGAGACCAACTGAGAGGGATAAAAACAGGGAAAGCGATAAACACAAGAAACACGTAAATGTTTGAAGTCTGCAAACACAAGCAATAGTTTGCATTTGTACTACAACTCTTTTTTATAAAGTTTTGTTAGTGACCAACTGGAGCAGCAGTTTCGACCTTAAAACTATTTGTTTTTGTAAACTTGCAAAAAATGCAAAAAAAATTAAACAGTAGGTATATAAAAAAAAACTGACTTAAACACAAATAATTAAGTCAGAAGCAGATTTTCTGGTTTAATTACACCCAAATATAGAAGTACTTCAACCACCAAAACATATTTTCAATTTTAAAGTATATGATCAAAAGATAAAAGTTTTAGTTTTTGAACCGCTTTGCAAACCTTTAATTATATCTTTAGTTAATAACGATTATAAAGATATAGTTTAATTATTATTTCCTGTTCTAATTTGAATTTGTTTGGTATAGTTAATATTTTATATACGATTTTTTGCTGCAAAGAAGATCCTACAGATACACATTTTTCCATGTTTTTTTTTTTCATTTTTGTTTTAAAAACAGATACTTATTTGAGTCACAAAATACCAGTGTTTTACGTAAGTAAACAAGATAATTTCATCAATAAACAGTATTTTTTTAGTGAAATTGGTCATATCTTGTGAAAATAACGCCATATTTTTGCAACATGCTTCTATAGTTTTATATTATGCTTCAAATAATATTTTTAAATCAATTTACTCAGTTGCAGTAAACAACAACAACTTTGTTTTGATTGTGTTTACCTTTTCTTATCCTTAATTTAATTGCATCATCGTTCAAAAATAAACACGTTTCTTCTGGCCTCGCGAGATGTGTGAAACAGCGCCCCCTCGTGCGTGAAGATGCGGCTAAAGGTATGAGGACTGCAGCTCGGCTAACGATAGCAACGCGAAAAAACAACAAAATTCTTGACTTTTTGTCCTAAAAGACGTTCAAGGGTTTCAAGAAAAGCTGCGTGCGGACTTTTTTCGACCTCAAGTGACTGTTTTCCCGCGACATTCCGGCCTGGAGGCTCACCGACAGAGAAATACCGCCGCTAACACGGACAGGGGGGAGCGGCCTGCTTTTGAAGCCCGCTTTCCGGTGCACCTGGAGCGGCGAGCGGCTTGAATCTAGGCCGAGGCTTCGGCTTTTCTCGTTCTCATGATACTGTTGGAAAACCGGACTCAGGAAGTGATTATAGATTAATTTACTGCAGCCCAGCTTTTAGACGTCAACCCCCTGAAGGATACCCAGCTGCCGGTGTGTTTTATAGACCCCGTTTTGTTGAAAAGGGACAGTTTTAACGCGGAGCGGCCTGTTTTGTTTTCGAGCCGCCGTCAACCTGAACGGACAATAACAAGCAGACGGCGCCTGCTGGGGCAGAAACCAGCCCTGCCCGGCCTGGGGTCATCCATGCGGCTGCAGGGCGGCGTGCAGGGATGCGAACTGTGAACGTGTCTCTGGGGTCCCGCTTCAAACCCCTCAATGTGGGGGCCCGTAAACGGAGAAAGGACCTGTGAACGTGGAGGAGCTTTGTGGGTTTTAGTCTGGAAACAGCCCGAGTCAATGTGGGTGAATTTCTGCGTGTGAACGCTTCGAACCCGGGACATGGATTGGATGTGACCGGGGATGAGACCCGTGCTTTGCTGTGCGCTCAGACGGCTGTCCAGGTGGGATTCACCGGCGGGGAACTGAGGCCATCTATGCTCTCCTCGGAGCCTCCGGACCTCCTTTTGAGAAGCTGCGGTTCTGCCCCGCTGGACCGGGCGGTCCATCTGCCCTGTTAGCAGTCTAAGCGCTTAAACACGTCCGAGCGGAGCAGAGATGAACCCCGTGAACGCAACCTCTCTGTACTTATCCGCCAGCCGCTCGGTGCTGCGGTGCGACCCCCGGGACCCCCGGGCTATGGCCGAGCTCTGCAAGCTGCTGCCGTTTTTCCGCCAGTCTCTGTCCTGCCTCGTGTGCGGTAAGTGAGCGCGCGCGCGCGGGTTTGTGCCGATACAAATCAGTGTTTTTGGACTAAATGCACGAGCTCCTTCAGCGGAGGAGCCGGGCTTTAAACGGTGTTGCATTCAGGTCCAGTCGTAAAAATCGCACTTGTTGGTTTTGAAAGTAAAAAATTATCACTTACTATTAAAGTATATAGACGTACAAGAGAAAAATGTATTTTATTCCAGTTTGATGATGTTGCATTAGTAATGACAAGTCAGCATCTCTTTTCTTTTTAAACCACTTAAAGGTAATAATTTAATTTAAGTTATATTTTTTGACAATCAGTACTGCCACAAACGATTATTTTAATAGTCGACTAATCCCTGATCATTTTTCCGACTAGTCGACTAATCAGGTCATATGCAAACTGGATGTGAAGTAAACATCTTAACCATCATTAGCTATAAACTAACTAAGAACTAGATATATAGCATTACCTGCGAGAATTCTGTAAATTTGGCCGCCGAAGTTGCTAGTTCTGATAGCTGAAGATGCTGAAATTGATAGCCAAAAAAATGAAATTGATTGATGAAAACGCTGAAGCTAATCACCAGCTAGAATGTTAGTTAAATACCAAATTAGCCTAAACAGCTAGCATGTAGCTGAAATATCAGCTAAACTCAAATTAGCCTAATAACACTGAGAAAAAAAACTAAATTATCCAAAATAGCAAGCATGCAGCTGAAATATTAGCTAAACCGAAAAATAGCCTAATAAACAAAACAAAAAAAAAAAAAGAAAAATAGCTTGAAATTACTTAGTTTGGTTAAGGATTACAAACTTAATGAATACCCCTAACTAAAGTTAAATTGTCATTTATGTTTTTTTTTTTTGTTTTTTTTTGTTTCGTTTATATGTACTATTATGTTAAGTCTCATACATGTCGTTTTATGTATGTTCAATATGTTATGTTGGACAATTGTGGTTGTTGTCATTTGTAATGGTGCTGATAATAACACAACTCTGTAATGTATCTGTTGTCAATAAAAAAAAAAAAAAGCCTAAACTAGCCAAAATAGCTAGCATGCAGCTGAAATATTAGCTAAACTCCAAAATAGCTGAAAAAACCTTAATAAATGCCAAATTAGTCCAAAAAGCTAGTAGAATGTCATTATAACTTTCAGCTTTACTACACTCTGACCCTGTATAATATGAACTAACGACTATTTAATCGTCAATTAGTCGACTAATCATGGCAGCCCTTTTGCCAACTACTTTTTCTTTATATCTGTCAGTCAAAACATGAGTTTTCTTTTTCTCACCTTGTTGGATGTTGCTGCATTAAGTCAGTAAAACCACTTGGATGTATTAGACTTTTTCCCTCATGTTTACATTTTTCACACACAATCAATAAATTAAAAAAAAAATTGTTTACAGATCTAAAATATGCACCAGAAGCTGACATTTACACTCAAACAACCAATAATCTGTGGGTTTATTTCAGGGTAAATGCCGTATACTGTCAAGCAGGTAAACGAGGAAGCAATGTGAGAATCAGTGCCTTGCTCAAAGGCACTTTAACATTCAAGCAAAGAACCTGCAGAGATTGACTGTTCTACCTCTGCTCTCCAAGAGCCTGAACCTCTAGCTCACAGAGGATGAGTATAACGAGTTCTCACATTTTTGTTTTGGAGTAAAAGCTGTTTGGGTGAAAACTGATGAGTCAAGTCTGTGAACAGATGATCATCACTCTGTCAGCCAAAAAGTGAAACGCCTCAAAAAATGTCCATGAAACTCGACTCCAGCATTAGGATTCAGGAACGCCGGTCACTGACAAACAGCAAATTCTGTTCATGCGTGATCATGGAAGCAAAACAAAAAGAAGGCTGAGACTTTGACCAAGAAAGCAGGAGGTTGACCGACCGACCGACCCAACTGACTGTCAGAGTCAGCATCTCCTTCTACCCCAGAGGTGTCAAACCCAATATCCAAAACACACCTTGGGTCGTGGGCCGAACAGGATAAACATTTATTGAACTCTGAAACTACATATTTAAAACCGTAACTTTTTAACAGAATTATGAACTAAATATATAGCATTACCCACAATAATGCTAGTGTGAATGCTGTAATCTGAATTTGGCCACTTCAAGCTGATAGCTCAAAATCCTGAAGTTGATAGCTGAAAACCCTGAAATTGATAGCTAAAAACAATAAGCTGAAAATGCTGAAACTGATGGCTAAAAATGCTGAAATTGATAGCTGAAAACATTAAAGCTGAAAAATCTGAAGCTGATAGCTGAAATTGCTGAAAGTGATAGCTGAAATTGCTGAAGCTGATAGCTGAAAACGCTGAAATTGATAGCTAAAAACATTAAGCTGAAAACG
This sequence comes from Oryzias javanicus, assembly GCA_003999625.1. NCBI lineage: Eukaryota > Metazoa > Chordata > Actinopteri > Beloniformes > Adrianichthyidae > Oryzias > Oryzias javanicus. The sequence goes on along the minus strand of CM012456.1, from coordinate 2,832,730 downwards.
CTGAAACTGATGGCTAAAAATGCTGAAATTGATGGCTAAAAACATTAAAGCTGAAAACGCTGAAGCTGATAGCTGAAATTGCTGAAAGTGATAGCTAAAAACATTAAAGCTGATAGCTGAAAACGTTGAAGCTGCTAACTAAAATTACTGACGGTAATCGCTATAAACGCTGACAGCTGAAATGGCTGGCACTGATAGCTAGAAACAGTGAAGCTAATAGTTGAAAACGCTGAAGCTGATAGCTGAAACCGCTGAAGATGATAGCTGAAACCACTAAAGATGATAGCTGAAAAAACTGAAGCTAGTAGCTAGAAACACTGGAGCTGATAGCCATCGAAAATATTAGCTAGATGCCAAATTATCCTAAAAAAATATTTAAAAAACTTAGGTTTGCCATAACAGCTAGCATGTAGCTGAAAAAAAAATATCTATAAACTCCTAAATAGCCTAAAAAACCTTAGTAAATGGCAAATTTTAAAACTTAAAAACTATAGCTTTTTAACATAATTATAAATAACAAAAAGGCAGAAATATTATTCCAGAAAAAATCAACTTAAACCTTAAATTACTTTCAATATTTTACTCTCTATAAAAAATTATATTGTCAAAATTATACAAGTTAAAAATAAGCACAAGATAACATCGGATCATTAATAACAATAAAATAAAATGATCTGGAGGGCCGGATCCGGCCCCCGGGCCTTGACTTTAACACATGTGATCTACTCCATCAAACTACAAATAAACAAAGAAAACCCAGAGAGACCACTAACCTGCACAAACAAAAACAACCTAACACAACAATCTGATTGCTTATAACGATCAGCTGATCTGGATCACCTGTGTCAGGTGAGCATGGTCAGTCATATGTAAAGGAGGCGGAGCTTTACTCAAGAATAGGGCTGCCACAAACGGTTATTTTAATAGTCGACTAATCACTGATTATTTTTTCCGATTAGTCGACTAATCGGGTCATGCGCAAACTGGATGTAAAGACGCTGAAGTTGATAACCAGCTGAAATATTAATTAAATGCCAAATTAGCCTAAAAAATAAAAAGAGCCAAAGTTAACCAAAATAGCTAGCATTCTGCTGAAATATTAGCTAAACTCAAAATTAGCCTAAAAAAAACAGAAAAATCCTAAATTAACCAAAATAGCTATGTCGCTGAAATATTAGTTAAACTTAAAAATAGCCTAAAAAACTAAAAAAAGAAACCTTAAGTTAGCCAAAACAGCTAGCATGTAGATTAAATATTAGCTAAACTCCATAAAAGGCCAAAGAAACTTATTAAATGCCAAAATAGTCCAAAAAGCTGGCAGAATGCTATTATAACTTTCAACTTTACTACACTCTGACTTCATACAATATAAAGTAACGACTAATCGACTATTAAATTAGTTGTCGACTATTTTAATAGTCGATTAGTCATCGATTAGTCGACTAATCGTGGCAGCCCTACTCAAGAATCAGTTTGATTCCAACTGTGTGGTGTTTCTGTCCAATATGGTGGCTGTCGGGTGTTTACTAGCCTGTGATGTCACATCCTGCATCTCTGCTGATGTTGTTTCCAAATATTCTTACAGGAAACTTCTTAATAAATATGCAGTTTCTTATTAGTTTCTGTTATGTTTGGAGGTGAAACGTTCTCAGAGATCTGGAGTCTTAATAATACGATCTAAATGGTGCAGCATGTTTATTATTGATGTTTGGCGCCGGCCGGCTCGTCGCTTCTAAATGGACATTCATTCTGCAGCTGCGCTCTCCAGAAGCGGCGTTGCTAAGGAAGCTGCAGTCAAAGAGCAGCTGTCCTTCGGCGGGGCAGCCGTCCAGGATCCGCTCCTCTTTAGAAACTCTTCTTACTGGATCATTAAATCAGACTCTATTGTCTTAATGCTGCTCTGCGAGCTGTAAACCTGCCTTTGTTTTGGTTTCAGGTAACCTGCTGCAGGACCCCATCGCCCCCACCAACTCGTCCTGCCAGCACTACGTGTGTCGCGGCTGTAAGGGTCAGAGGATGCAGCTGAAGCCGTCCTGCAGTTGGTGTAAGGACTACACCTGCTTCCAGGAGAACAGGCAGCTCTCTTTGCTCGTCCAGTGTTACAGGAAGCTCTGTCTCTACATAATTCACTCGCCGCTTGCCCCCCACGTCGCCGGCGCCGCCAGTGACTCTCCAGACCTTCAGGCTATCCTCACCGAGGGCCTGACGCTGGCGGAGAGCGAGCCCCAGCCGGAGGACGCCGCGGACTCGGTCGCGCAGATCCAGTCCGCGTCCACCTCCGAGGCGGGCGGTTGTGACGAGACCCCGGCCACCAGGGAGGTGAACGGCGAGGACAGGAGTCCGGTGAACCGACTCGGGGGCTGCAACGGCCTGTCGGGGAAAGACGCGCTGCAGTCCGTTACCATGGAAACGGGCGGAGGTGTCGCAAAGCAGGAGAGCTTTTCGGAAGAGATACCTGTGTGTGTGAGCGTGGCGGGGAGCGGGGAGGCGGGGCTTTGTGACATCACCTCTTTCAGTGAAGACCTAAAACCCGCTGGGGGGCCCCTGCTGCTGAGTGTGGAGGAGGTTCTGAGGACTCTGGAGACGGAGCCTGACGTGACCCCCGAGCACCCCGCCCACCCAGAGTACCCCGTTCCTGGACCTCAGTACGGCCTCAACGGCCCCCTCTGCTCACCCGGCTCCACCCACTCCTGCTTGGTTCCCTCCCCGCCCCCTGAGAAAAGTCCTCGTCCTTTCCGGCCCCACCCTCCATCGTTTGTGCCGCCTCCCCCTCAGCCCGCCAAAGTCGTCTCCCCGCGCGCGCCGCTCCGGCCTCACAGGAAGCGATCTCGCTCCGAAAGTGACAGCGAGAAGGTGCAGCCCCTCCCCATCTCCACCCTTCTCAGAGGGGTCCCCATTGGTGCCATCAGTTCCCTCCATCACCTGAACCCCGGCGCCACCTCCAAACACGAGTCCAAGTTCCCCCCTGCGGCGCCCCACCCCCGCTTGCTGGCGGTGCCCAACGGCGTCCCCCCTAAGGTGGGCAAGACGGTCCTGGTGTCCAACAAACCACTGAAAAAGACTCTGGAGCACCACGGAGTCACCAAGAAGGCCTACACCAAAGCCAGGCAGGGGGCCCCCAAGCCCCGCCCTCAGCCCCGCGACAGGTTCCCGCCCCATCCCCTGACACACCCACCCAGCCCCTCGAAGCCACTGTACAAGAAGCCCGTGGAGAAGAAAGGCTGCAAGTGCGGCCGCGCCACGCAGAACCCGTCAGTGTTGACCTGTAGGGGGCAGCGCTGCCCTTGCTACTCCAACCGCAAGGTGAGGAAGTCGGCAGGTATTTGGTATCAAAACGTTCAGCTCGTTCAGTACATTACTGCTTGTAGTTTTTGTTTTCATAAACTTGATAGATTTTGAAATATTGAGCAAAATATGCCACATAGGAAATGAATGAGAAAGTCTTGAGATTGGTAACAAGCCTATAAATAAATATGGACTGTTTTCATCTTTTATAGGATTTTTTTTTTTTTAATTGGGGCTTAGCTAATATTTTTAACAACATGCTAACTTTTTTGAGGCTAATTTGGATTTTAGCTAGTATTTAAGGAATGTGCTAGCTTTATGGCTAATTTGGAGTTTAGCTAATATCTCAGCAATTATTATCTAATGGGGTTTTTTAGGCTAATTTAGATTTTAGCCTCTAATTTAGCAACATGCTAGCGTTTTTGACTAATTTAGTTTACTGAGGAATTTTGGGCTATTTTTGAGTTTAGCTAATATTTTTAACAACATGCTAACTTTTTTGAGGCTAATTTGGATTTTAGCTAGTATTTAAGGAATGTGCTAGCTTTATGGCTAATTTGGAGTTTAGCTAATATCTCAGCAATTGTTATCTAATGGGGTATTTTAGACTAATTTAGATTTTAGCCTCTAATTTAGCAACATGCTAGCGTTTTTGACTAATTTAGTTTACTGAAGAATTTTGGGCTATTTTTGAGTTTAGCTAATATTTATAACAACATGCTAACTTTTTTTAGGCTAATTTGGATTTTAGCTAGTATTTAAGGAATGTGCTAGCTTTATGCTAATTTGGAGTTTAGCTAATATCTCAGCAATTATTGTTATCTAATGGGGTTTTTTAGACTAATTTAGATTTTAGCTTCAAATTTAGCAACATGCTAGCGTTTTTGACTAATTTAGTTTACTGAAGAATTTTGGGCTATTTTTGAGTTTAGCTAATATTTTTAACAACATGCTAACTTTTTTGAGGCTAATTTGGATTTTAGCTAGTATTTAAGGAATGTGCTAGCTTTATGGCTAATTTGGCATCTACTGAAGTTTTTATGCTAATTTGGAGTTTAGCTAATATCTCAGCAATTATTGTTATCTAATGGGGTTTTTTAGGCTAATTTAGATTTTAGCCTCTAATTTAGTAACATGCTAGCGTTTTTGACTAATTTAGTTTACTGAGGAATTTTGGGCTATTTTTGAGTTTAGCTAATATTTTAGCAACATGCTAATTTTTTTGGCTAATTTTTCATGTACTTATGTTTTTGTAGGCTAATTTAGAGTTTAGCTTCTATATTAGCAACATGCTAACTTTTTTGAATAATTTAGTTTACTGAGGAATTTTAGGCTATTTTGAAGTTTAGCTAGTATTTAAGCAACGTGCTAGCTTTTTATTTTTTAAACTAATTTGGCATCTACTGAAGTTTTTTGGGATCATTTTGAGTTTAGCTCATATTTAAGCGACACACTAAACATTTTTGCAAAATTGGCATGTATTAGGGATTTTTAAGCAATTTTACTAAAAAGTTTTCAGACATGTAGGTCCACTTCGTCGCTCTTTCATAGTTCTTTAATGAAATTTGCAGTCTTTTAGCAAATTTAACATTTTGCAAATAGCTTTTACATTTTCAGCACTTAAAGTAAATTGCGTCACCATTTTCAGCAAAAAGCTTCAGCAACTCCAGCGACTATTTTCAGGAATAAGCATTCACACTAGCATTATCGCAGGTAATGCAACTTCTCTAGTTACAGATGATTGGAAATCGTGTTCATTTTTACATAAATGATTCGTTACTTTACAGAACGAGTGACAAAATATGCAGATTTCCTTAATTTAGCTTCAGTTATTTCTGATCAGCATCACATAAAAGCACAAGAACTACCAGGACTCAGTTTCCCACAATCCATCATTTTGTAGTCATCAGGATGGCTTGCGGCCAGCGCAGCGCCAGATTTCCAGCTGCACCCGCCTCTTTCTCGCGATATTTTCATGATGATTGACAGGTGACGTTAGTCTAGGGCTGCCACAAACGATTATTTTAATAGTCGACTAACCATCGATTAATTTTTCCGATTAGTCGACTAATCGGATCATGGACAAAGTGGATGTAAAGAAAATCTGAAATATGATTAGCTTTAAAACAAAAAAATCCTAAATAAGCTAAAATCGCTAACATATAGCTGAAATATTAGCTAAACTCCAAATTAGTCTAAAAAAACTGTAAAAATTCCAAATTAGCCAAAATAGCTAGCATGTAGCTGAAATATTAGCTAAACTCCAAATTAGCCTAAAAAACTGTAAAAAAAAAAAATCCCAAATTAGCTAAAATAGTGAAATATTAGCTAAACTCCAAATTAGCCTAAAAAACTGTAAAAAAAAATCCCAAATTAGCTAAAATAGTGAAATATTAGCTAAACTCCAAATTAGCCTAAAAAACTGTAAAAATTCCAAATTAGCCAAAATAGGTAGCATGTAACTGGAATAATAGAAAAACTCCAAATTAGCCTAAAAAACTGTAAACATTTAGAATTAGCTAGCTAACATGTAAATGAAATATTAGCTAAACTCCAAATTAGCCTACAAAACTGAAAAAATCCTAAATTAGCCAAAAGAGCTAACATGTAGCTAATTCCAAATTAGCCTAAAAAACTGAAAAAGCCTAAATTAGCCAAAAATAGCTATCATGAAGCTAAAATATTAGCTAAACTCCAAAAAAGCCTGAAAACCCTTAATAAATGCCAAAATAGTCTAAAAAGATAGCAGAATGTCATTATAACTTTCAACTTTACTACAGCCTGACTCCATATATTATAAAGTAACGACTAATCGACTATTAAATTAGTTGTCGACTATTTTAATAGTCGATTAGTCATCGATTAGTCGACTAATCGTGGCAGCCCTACGTTAGTCAAAACTACCCAGCATGCACCACAATCCCTGCGATCTGTGCAGCGTCTGCATGAGCAGACTCCGCCTCTGCTCCCGGCTCCGGCTGACGTTCGGCGTGCTTTCTGCCGTTGCAGGCGTGTCTGGACTGCATCTGCCGCGGCTGCCAGAACTCCTACATGGCCAACGGGGAGAAGAAGCTGGAGGCCTTCGCCGTTCCGGAGAAGGCTCTGGAACAAACCCGGCTCACGCTGGGCATCAACCTGACCAGCATCGCCGCCGCCGCGCTCCGCAGCCCCACCACCAGCTCGCCGGGCGGCACCCTCCTCAACGTCACCACGGCCACGGGGGCGCCGGTGTCGGCCGCCTTCCTGTCGGGGGCGGGGCACGACAACCGGGGCTTTGAAGACTCACTGGAGATGCGGTTCGACTGCTGAGGTCGCGCACATTCCCTTCCCCGCGCACCGGGGATCTGCATGGGCGGAGCCAGAAACAGGCAGCTATAGTGACGGGCGGGGCGGAGCCATCGTCCTTCTCCCCCCCCCAAACTGCACCATGCGCGATGAAGGAGGTCGTAGCATTACTGTACGTGCGGCGAGGATCGGTTCTGGGTCGTGTGTAGAGCATGTGGTGTAGCTAAAGCCGGAGCGGCGACCGCGGTCACGCCCGCGTGACATCATCAGAGAGCGGTGTAATTTATACAAGAGACGTTTTTGTACGTGGACACTTTCCATTTTAAGATGCATTTTCTAACGGACGGCGAGGGAGCGAATCCGCTTTCGGCCAGAATCACGCGGCAGGAAGGCGGACGCTAGCCCCGCCCCCCGCCACCTCAAACTGACCCGATTCGGAAAGATTGAAGAACCACAATGTGAAACCACAACCAGCCAAGGTTTGAGTATTTATTCCTGTTGAATGTATATTCTCTGTGAGCCATTGCCCAGATTCACCCTGTTCCACACTGAAACGCTGTAAATAAACCAGGTGTGGATTCTGACGCCACGTTTGAGGCTGCGGGAAATCCAAACGCTCATCTGTGTACATGAAGCACACCGTTCAGACCCCCCCGTCCTCCCGTGTTCGACGGCCGTGTGCTCTATTTACATCCCCTTCTGGAAGCTACTCACATGCTGCTAAACACTACTCGAAGAAAGATGGCGCCCTCGTTTCTCCTCGTCTCTCTCTCTCCTCTGTTGCAGTATTTATTGGAACACCTCCCGACGCCGGCGGATCCACAGCTCGGGTCCGTTTCTGCCCGAGTTCTGTCCCCGTCTCCTTCCTAGTGTTTGTTTCTAGTCTCCAAAACTGTTGTTCGTTCTTCCTCTGGGCATTTAAATACCTGTAAAATAACTGTACAATATTTCCACAAAAAAAGAAAATCCAAAATTGACAAAAGCGTGGAGTCGTCATTTGGAGGTGCAATGCTAAAGATGGACAGTAGGGGGCAGTAGAGGACAGGGAATACATAGGGAAGCTGATCATATCAGACTTGGTTTTTAATAAATATTTACATGAAATAATTTCACAATTAAGAACATAAAAAAGTAAATACTTTTACTTTTTTTTTTTTTTTTTTTTACTTTTCACCTCAATAAAGGCAGGAAATGTCTGATTTAGAAGTAACTGCTGATATTCCAGACAAAAGAAGTCAACATTTACATATTTAAATGCAAAAACTCCCTTTTAGATGTTTTCTAACAAATTTTCTCTCATTTTAGAGTCTCTGTCTTTCTAGATTTTCAGCGCAGAAAAACATCAAAAACTAGTTTCAGTTCAGTGGTGAAAAAAATGATCGATTTCTGGAATGTTTGAATAAAAATCTTATTTTTTTGGTTCCTGCTGGGTTAGAATCCGCTGTTGGAGAACATGTATTACATTCAGAAACCAAAAACGACACGACTGTTGATAAAAATAAAAAAGAATTTATGAAGTGATTTTTGTGGCACCGTATTGGAAGGAAAAAATACAGATTTGAGATCAAAATTTTCTAAATTGCAAACAAAATTTGTTGAGAATAAAACTTCATAATTTGCAAATTAAAATACAAATTTGCTTTTTTTTTGCCTTCAAAAATATTTTTGTGTTTGCCAAACTGGTTTTTTTATTTATTTTTGAGACATATTTCGGGACAAACATTTTCAGATACGTAGTGCCTCATCTCACATTTGCCCCATCTTTGATTTTGCATTCAAAATTTTCTCTCAAACATGAGTTCTTATAAATAAGTCAGATAAAAAATAAATCTTACAAGTTACAAATAACATTTCTGCTTCTTATAAATTCAGTTTACTTTGGTAAAACGTCATTTATTTCCTCACTACTGATGTTAAGGTAATCCTAAAACACTTTTTCTCCTGAAACTAAAGTTTATACTCTGACATTAGACTAAACAGGCCTGTGTGATCTAGGAATCCTCTGAGGCAAAATATTGGTAAAAAGTTTGATTTTCTTTAAGATCTGTTAAAAAAAAAAAAAAAAATTGAAGCTCATATCTTCTGGATGTCTTTGATGTCACACAAACGTAACTTTTTTAACACAAAATCAAAGATAGGGCAAAAGCGAGATGAGGCACAACGCAACTAAAAACATTTGTGTTGCAAACGCATAAATATGTTTTGAAAAAAAAAAAAAAAAAACTTTTTTAAAGGAAATGTGTATTTTAATTTGCTAATTATGAATTTTATTCCCAACAATCTACATTTTGCTTGCAATTCAGAAAATTTTGTTCTAAAATCTGTAATTGTTGTGGTGGCACAAAAATCACTTCAGAAGAATGTGACAGATTTGCACAAAGTGAGGAAACAGCACCCTCTAGTGTAGACTTTTATAAAAATAAATTCATTCAAATGTCAAAACTCAACTAAAAAAATAACAAAAATATTGTCTTCTTGAAGTCCATTTTTGATTTTTTTACAAACCGACGTGAGTCTGACAGTCTTCCAGAGATGTCTCTTTCCTTTCATCGGTTCTGTTCATAAACAGGAATTTTCCGGCGACGCTGCATGAGTTTGGTTGAAGCTTTGCGGCTCCTCTAGCTGACGAGGAACGCCCCGAAGAAGCTGCTCTTCTCGTCCATGTCCACGGCGGAGGCGTTGGTCACCGTGACGAACAGCCGGTCGCCGGCGCCGAGCGGGAACAGGCCCCCCTGGTGAGCCGAATGCAGAGAGAAGTCGGACTCCCGAGACCAGCAGGAGGTCCGGCTCGTCTTCATCAGCAAGATGGGAACGGGGTATGAGCTCATCTGGGACCGGGAGAAGCGGGAGGGGTCAGGGAGGAACCAACGCGAAGATTTACAGATATTAACTCTGACATTTTTCTAATTAATGAAAGATGTTTCTCTGAAATCAGCTACTTAAGCCCCCCTTCAAAAAAAAATGTTAGAGCACATGTCAAAGTCAAGGCCCGGGGGCCGGATCCGGCCCTCCAGATCATTTTATTTTATTGTTATTAATGATCTGATGTTATCTTCCGGTTATTTCCAACTTGTATCATTTTGACAAAAATATTTTTTTTATAGAGAGAAAAATATTAAAAGTTATTTAAGGTTTAAGTTGATTTATTCTGGAATAAAATTTTTATTTTCATAATTATAGTGAAAAGTTACAGTTTTAAAGTTTTAAAAGTTGGCATTCTGTTAGCTTTTTGGACTATTCTGGCACTTACTAAGATTTTTTAGGCTATTTTGAAGTTTAGCTAATAATTCGGCTACATGCTAGCTGTTTTGGCTAATTTCAGCTTTTCTTTTTAGGATTTTTATGAGCTGTTTTAGGGATAATCTATTATTCACCCATTAACTGTTTTGGCAAATTTAGTTTTTTTTTTTTAGATATTTTGCAAGTTTAGCTATTTTTTTCAGCTACATGCTAGCTGTTTTGGCTAATCTAGACTTTTTTGTTTTGTTTTTAGGCTGTTTAGTCATTTTTTCAGCTGTTTTTGCTAATATAAGTTTTTTTTCTTCTTTTTATTTATTTTTTTTTAGGTTAATTTGGCATTTAGCTATTATTTTAGCTACCTATCAGCTTCAGCATTTTTAGCTATCAATTTCAGCATCTTCAGCGGCTAAATTCAGTTTACAGCATTCACACTAGCATTATCACAGGTAATGCTATCTAGTTCATAATTATGTTAAAAAGTTACGGTTTTAAATTAATTTTAAAAAAAAGACTCTCCCCCCCCCTCTAGGTTTTAGGAACCTAGAATAGTAAAGTAGAACAACTCCAAGCGGTATGAAGAAAGTTCAGAGGTTCAAGTCCCACTCAGATCTTCTCTTGATCTATTTTCAAAGTGGAATTTTAATTATGATGAAAAAAATCCATAAATCTGTATCGTTTTCTCAGACGTGGTTTCTGTAGAGTGGCAGAAATTCATCCCTGAATTGTGGGCATGGGGAAACCCCGCCCCCTCTTCCTCATTGCTGAGAGCTCTCTGTTTACATGCTCTCCTCAACAAAAAAGCATCATTGTAGCTTTTCATCTCCAAACCAAAGATGGAGAGTCCAAAAACCAGCAGAGAGGAGTAGATGAGAGCAGCGGGTCACGGTGACCCCCCGGGTCAGAACCTCACCTTCTTATAGACGTACTGCAGCAGCGGCCTCCCCCGGTCATCCCCCTCCTCACCCTGCTCCTCCAGGGAGTGGGTGTGTCTGAAGTAGGTCTGGGCGTAGATGTAGTAGAGGCCGGGCCGGGGTACCACCAGCTCCCCGTCCACCAGCTCCACGTCCTGGAGGAACGCCAGCCCCTTCTGCCCCTCCCACCACGAAATCTTCTGGCCCTGGACCCGCCTCTGGAGGGAGACCGAAGCTGCAGCACAGAGGAGACAGAAGTCAGGGAAATGAAAAGCAGCCCTTCGCTTTATGTCGAGCAAAGTCTGGCTGGGGGGGGCCTGAGCAACAGCCCCCCTCCTGCAGACGTTATAACTTTATTGAGACCCCAGATGGACCAAACTGCACCTGCTGTCCTGGGAGGTTCTGCTTCACCACTTTAGGGTCAGAGGGCGAGCGTCTCCAAAGTACGGCGGGAACGATTTCACATGAATGTCACCGTCATCTTATTAATCATTTTCAGATAAAACCTGATGGTAAACAAAACTTTACAGTGTTTAAACGGACACTTTGGAGTCTTTTCCTTAATCTAATCCAGGGGTCTGCAACCGGAGGATCTGGAGGCTCTTCTGCCCCTCCAAGAGGCTCTTTTAGTCCTCAATGGTATCTATATTACCCCTCAAAAGTGACTCTTTTACCCCTTTATTGTTTCTCTTTTACCCCTCTATAGTGTCTTTTTTACCCTTCTAAAGTGGCTATTTTTTCCCTATCTTGCGTCTCGTTTACCCCTCCTAAGTGTCCCTTTTACCCCTCTTTAGTGGCTCTTTTACCCCTCTATAATGGCTCTTTTGCCCCTGCTTAATGTCTCTTTGACCCCCCTCCAGAGAGGCTATTTTTTTCCTATATTGCGTTTCATGTACCCCTCCATAGTTACTATTTTACCCCTCCTAATGGCTATTTTACCCTTTGTTAGTGCCTCTTTTACCTATCCAAAGTGGCTATTTTACCCCTCTTTAGTGTCTTTTTTACCCTTCCAAAGTGGCTATTTTTGTCACGGTGCCTCTGTCAGCTTCCTCCCCCTCCCCTCTCTTCTCCACCTGACTGCGGATCTTCCCCAGCTGCGACCACTCACCTCATCATCCTCGTCTGCCTTTATAAGGAGCCTCCGGATCATCATTCCTCGCCAGTCCGTTGCCCCTGATGGTGCATAGTTGGTCTCCAAGTCTAGTACTTCCTTCTTCGAATTTCACCAAGTCTTTGAATTAAGAATCTCTCTCTGCTCACCCACAGGAGTTCTTACCACGAGTGGTCGCCAGTTCCAGCCTTTGTCAGGATTCCCCGTTCTATCCTCGCCAGCGGTCACACCTCGAGCCTCTGCCTTTGCCTCGGCCCAGCCACTCCAGACGTCTACCCATTCCGGCGGAGAAGCCCACCTGCGTCGCCACCGCCCTCTGCCTCCTGTTCTCTGCAATAAATCCTTTACTTACCACACTAGTTTCCTGCTGTGTTTCTTCCGGGTTCCAGCGTCTGGGTCTGAAAAGTGTCTGTAGCCATGACAGAACGGACTGGCCTGAACACCGACCCAGCTGACCCGGAAGGACTCAGACTAGCAGTCTCCCAACAAGGCGCTCTGCTCGGACGCCAAGCGGACGTCCTTTCCCAAATGGCTGTGGCCCAACAGAGTCTTTCTCAGCGCCTGGATGATGTCACTCGGACTTTACATGAACTTTCAAATCGTTTTCCCCAGGGTCCGCCAGCCACAGCCCATGCTTCCGTCACTCAACCTACTTCCGCTTCCGGATCTCCGTCCTCCACCGAAAACGTCCGTCTCCAACCGGAACCTTCTTCGGGGACGTCGAAGCCTGCGGAGGGTTTTTGCTGCAGTGCCAGTTGATATGTCAACAAGCCCCCAGATACTATCAATCCGACCACAGTAAGATCACTCTCGTTATCAACTCTCTGCGAAACAAAGCTCTTCAGTGGGCCCAAGCCTTCCTCACTGCCAACCCGATCACTCATCTATCCTATGATCGGTTCATCAGTGAATTTCGCCTTATTTTTGACCAGCCACGTAAACAGGAGGAAGCAACCCGGCGACTACTCGCCCTCAAACAGCGGAACCGACCCGTAAGTGATCACGTCATCGACTTCCGCATCTTAGCGGTGGAAGCTGGCTGGTCCGATCAGCCTCTTATGGGTGTTTTTTACCAGTCTCTCAACGAGCAGATCAAAGACCATCTCTGTTCCCAACCTGAAGCACGCTCCTTTGAGGAACTGGTCTCCACAGCTCTCAGATCGGACATTAGGTTACGCGAACGCAGAAAGGAGCGATATCAACCACCTCCTCGTCCTCTCAAGCTCGCTCACGCCCCACCGATCGAACAGAACATGGTCCCCGAACACTTCGTTTCTTCTACGTCTCCAGATGAACCCATGCAGATCGGTCACTCCAGGCTGTCTGAAGAGGAGCGTCGCAGGAGACGCGAAGCTGGTGCCTGTTTTTATTGTGGGACTGAAGGCCATTTAGTTTCTGTTTGCCCTCACCGTTTAAACTCCAAATCCCCTCGCTAGACGACAGGCCGCGAGGGGAACTCACAGCCACAGTTTCCGGTAAGTTATGCCTCGATCTTCATGTTTTTGATTTAAGGGCCTCGTTGACTCTGGAGCTGAACAGAGCCTTATTGATATCCATGTAGTTAATCGCTTATCTATCCCACAGAACCCCTGGACTCCCCATAGAAGCATCTGGCCTCGGGGGTCAACTCTTGTCACGTATCACTCACCGCACTAAGCCAGTTCTACTAGTCACGTCAGGTAACCACAGAGAATCCATCCAATTTCTCATCACTCGGTCCGCCCATACTCCTATCGTATTAGGATTCTCCTGGCTGTCGTTACATAACCCTCAGTTCAACTGGTCCCAGGGGTCCATCATTCAATGGAGTCCATACTGTCTCGCAAACTGCCTGTTATCTGCCGTACCTTGTGTGTCTACCCCTGACCAAAAGAGTACAGTTCCCACCGATTTGACTGCTGTTCCACCTTGTTACCACGACTTGAAAGCAGTGTTTAGCAAAACTAAGGCTAGCGCTCTTCCTTCTCACAGACCCTACGATTGTGAGATCAATCTCCTGCCTGGTGCTCCCTTACCTAAGGGCAGACTATTTAACCTGTCTGGTCCCGAAAGAACTGCAATGGAGCAGTACGTTCAGGAAGCGCTCGCTCTGGGGCACATTCGACCCTCTTCCTCCCCTGTGGGGGCGGGGTTTTTTCTTTGTAGTAAAGAAAGATAAAACCTTAGGCCGTGCATAGACTACCGCGAACTAAATCAGATCACAGTCAAAATAAATACTCCCTGCCGTTGATCACTTCTGTTTTCGACTCCGTTCAGAAGGCTCGCATTTTTACTAAGTTGGACCTTCGTAATGCCTACCATTTGGTCCGTATCAAAGATGGCGACGAATGGAAGACGGCATTTAACACCCCCTTGGGCATTATGAATACTTAGTCATGCCCTTTGGCCTCACGAACGCCCGGCTGTCTTCCAGAGAATGGTCAACGATGTCCTCCGGGACTTCCTTAATCGCTTCGTCTTTGTGTACCTGGACGACATTCTCGTTTTCTCTCACGATCAGGCCCAGCACGAACACCACGTACGTCTTGTACTAGAGAGATTGCTTGAGAACCAACTCTATGTCAAGCTGGAAAAATGCGAGTTCCATGTGCCCACCGTCCAGTTCTTAGGTTACATCATGGAAGCCGGCTGTATTCGTCCCGACCCCTCCAAGATCGAGGCCGTTGCCAAGTGGGCTCCTCCTGAAAACAGGAAGAAGCTCCAACAGTTCTTAGGTTTCGCGAACTTCTATAGACGATTCATCAGGAACTATAGCAGCATCGCTTCCCCCCTCACTCGTCTAACGTCCACTAAACATCCCTTCGTCTGGTCCGCGGAGCTCAGCAAGCCTTCGACAAGCTGAAGAACCTTTTCGTCAACGCACCTATTCTCATCCAACCCGACTCATCTAGACAGTTTATCGTCGAAGTGGACGCTTCGGACTCAGGCGTAGGAGCGGTCCTCTCCCAAAAGGAAGCCTCCACAGGTAAACTGAAACCCTGTGCTTTTTTCTCCCGCAAACTGTCACCGGCGGAGCAGAACTATGACGTTGGGAACCGGGAACTACTAGCCATCAAGTTGGCGCTGGAGGAGTGGCGTCACTGGTTGGAGGGTGCCGAGCAGCCTTTTATCGTATGGACCGACCACAAGAATCTGGCCTATCTCCGCTCCGCCAAAAGACTCAACTCAAGGCAAGCTCGTTGGTGTCTCTTTTTTGACCGCTTCAATTTCACTATCACTTTCAGGCCTGGATCTCGTAATGTCAAGCCGGACGCTCTATCCAGGAAATACTGCCCCTCGGAACACTCCCCTTCCAACGTTCTGCCCTCCACCTGCATCATCGGAGCCCTTACTTGGGACATCGAAAATAAGGTACTCCAAGCCTTGGAGCATCTTAATGACCACCCTCCTGTCCCAAGGAATACCTTGTTCGTTCCGGCAGCGCTGCGCTCGGAGGTCATCACCTGGGGACATGCGTCCCGTTTAGCCTGCCATGGGGGAGTGCATCGTACCCTGAGTCGCATCCGTCAGAGGTTCCATTGGCCTACCATGCAGAAGGACGTGCGGGAGTACGTCGCCGCCTGCTCCACGTGTGCCCGGTCTAAATCCTCTTCCTCGGCTCCTGCGGGTCTGCTCCATCCCCTTCCTACTCCAGCCGCCCTGGTCACATCTGGCCATGGACTTCATCACCGGACTTCCCCCGTCGAACGGTAACACAGTCATCCTCACTGTCGTTGACCGCTTTCCAAAATGGCCCACTTTTCCACCTTCCTCAACTTCCCACTGCCACTGAGACAGCCAACCTCATGTCGACCGTGTCTTTCGACATCACGGGATACCGGTTGACATTGTTTCGGACCGTGGCCCCATTCACGTCCCAGGTCTGGAAGGCCTTCTGCTCGCTTAGGAGCCACGGTCAGTCTCTCTTCTGGCTACCACCCCCAGTCTAATGGCCAAGCGGAACGGGCCAACCAGGAACTGGAGGCAGCTCTCCGCTGTCTGGCAGCCCAGAACCACCAGGACTGGTCCCTATTCCTAGTGTGGATTGAGTACGCCCATAATACTCACCCTGCTTCCGCCACCGGTGTCTCCCTTTGAGGCCGCCCTCGGGTACTCACCACCTCTGTTCCCTTCTCAGGAACTGGATCTGGCGGTTCCTTCAGTCCAACATCACCTGCAGCGTTGCCAACGCGTTTGGTCTCAGACGAAGGCTGCTCTCCTCCGCCCACCAGGAGAACAACTGCCAGATCGCCAACCGTCGCAGGGTGGTGGGGCCTGACTACCAACCCGGTCAGAAGGTTTGGCTCTCTACTCGCAACATACCCATCCAGGCATCCTCTAAGAAACTGGCTCCTCGTTTCATCGGACCCTATGTTATAGAGAAACTCGTCAACCCTACCTGTGTCCGTCTCCGCCTGCCCAAGGCACTTAAGGTCCACCCGTCGTTCCACGTCTCACAAATCAAGCCCTGTCCGGGACAGTCCTCTGTGCCCTCCGTCCGCTTCCCCACCGCCCGCCCGGATCATCGACGGCGCCCCCGCCTATACGGTTGACCGGATCCTGGACGTCCGTCGTCGGGGTCGCGGTTTCCAGCTTTTCAGTTTCTGGTACTGTGTCCTTCAGCTTTCCTTATTCCTGGATCTCCCGCTCCCTCATTCTGGACCCCTCGCTCATCTCGGATTTCTTCCGTGCCCATCCGGACCGCCGCCCTTGACCGCCTGGAGGCGGTCGTTGCGGGGGGGTACTGTCACGGTGCCTCTGTCAGCTTCCTCCCCCTCCCCTCTCTTCTCCACCTGACTGCGGATCTTCCCCAGCTGCGACCACTCACCTCATCATCCTCGTCTGCCTTTATAAGGAGCCTCCGGATCATCATTCCTCGCCAGTCCGTTGCCCCTGATGGTGCATAGTTGGTCTCCAAGTCTAGTACTTCCTTCTTCGAATTTCACCAAGTCTTTGAATTAAGAATCTCTCTCTGCTCACCCACAGGAGTTCTTACCACGAGTGGTCGCCAGTTCCAGCCTTTGTCAGGATTCCCCGTTCTATCCTCGCCAGCGGTCACACCTCGAGCCTCTGCCTTTGCCTCGGCCCAGCCACTCCAGACGTCTACCCATTCCGGCGGAGAAGCCCACCTGCGTCGCCATGCCTCTCTGCCTCCTGTTCTCTGCAATAAATCCTTTACTTACCACACTAGTTTCCTGCTGTGTTTCTTCCGGGTTCCAGCGTCTGGGTCTGAAAAGTGTCTGTAGCCATGACAATTTTTTCCCTATCTTGCGTCTCGTTTACCCCTCCTAAGTGTCCCTTTTACCCCTCTTTAGTGGCTCTTTTACCCCTCTATAATGGCTCTTTTACCCCTGCTTAATGTCTCTTTGACCCCCCCTCCAGAGAGGCTATTTTTTTCCCTATATTGCGTCTCATGTACCCCTCCATAGTTACTTTTTTTTACCCCTCCTAATGGCTATTTTACCCTTCGTTAGTGTTTCTTTGACCCCTCAATAGAGGCTCTTTGGGTTCTCAATTTTGCCTCTTTTGCCCCTGCTTAATGTCTGTTTGACCCCTCCAGAGCGTTATTTAAATCCCTATAGTTTACCCCTTAATAGTGTCTCTTTTACCCCCCCAATGGCTATTTTACCCCTCCTTAGTGCCTCCTTTATTCCTCTATTATGTCTCATTTACTCTAACTTCATTAAATCTCTCTTGATAAAGAAAAATAAAAAAAACTAAATTTTATAAAGTGACATTTTTTGGACTGAAAGTTCAACAAAACATTTGGAAAAGTCAAACTTTTCTCGACTTATTCACGATCAGTTGAAGTAAACGGTTCTGTGTATCACTCCGTAAGGCTTCTGACTACAGTACCCATAATGCCCCAGCAACTCATCAAGCGGCCCGGCTTTTGCCGAAATCTAAATAAAATTTTGACAGATTTAGGAGCCACAGAAAAAGATCCAACTGCAACTCCTGATTTACAACATTTGAATTAAAGAAACTCATAAATACAATTTTAATCTAAACTTTCTAACTCCTCATATGTCCTCCGTCACCAGAAAAATGTCTCAAGAACACGTTAAAAACACCAAAAAATCAACATTATTTAGTGGTCCAAACAAACATAAGGGCCACTTTATTGTAATTTATAAAATGTTGGTTGACAATCTGCTCTCATTTTTCTCCACTGCTGACCTCACACCACCTATTACTACATTTACTGCAATGAGCTGATCCTACAGGATGGCTTTTATTTTGAAAGGATGTCCTGTCAACTTCAAAATCTATTTTCTCCAAATGTTAATGTCTTATTTATGCCAAAAAACAATTGTTTACCTCTATTCATCACATTAGTAACAATAACATAATAAATATAAACAGATTTCTTATTTTTTTAAAAGGCTTCTATTATTAGAGTCCAACCCGAATGGCTTTAAAGTGTTAAATGTTGCAGATCTTTGATCTACACACGGAAAAATCTAATTTAAAAAGTAAACCCGCAAAAATGTAAAAAACTGTTTTTTTTTTTAATATTAATTTATGTTAAATACTGTTTATTACCAGTTTTTATACTTTTTTGTTTGTGCATTTTCCTGTTTGCTGGTATTAGACACTAAAATGTTGAGCCTGACTCAACATTAGCTCCATACTGATCTCACCTCCTCCTTCTCCTCCTCCTTCTCCTCCCTGCTGCATCTTGGTAATCACGCTCCCCGTCACATGAGCCGCCACTTTGGGCTGAAGTGACGCTCTGTCCTCCATCACAAGAGACGGCAGCACCCGAGAAACTTCATCTGGTGACAGGAAATGAAGCTTTAGGTCACGAGGAGACGCTGAACTCCGGATCCGCTCGAGTTTTCTCACCTCTGACGGCCGATGAGAGCTGCCTCTGGTAGCGCTGAGACAACGACTGAGGAGGACCAAAAAACGTTTCAGAAACAAACATTTGAGTTTTTCAAAACTGTCAAGTAGGACTGAAGGATTTCTTTAAGGCTGGAGTTGAAGTGAAATCCAGAGTTGCAGCGTTAATCTGCTGAAAAGCCTTTGACGCTAAAATGTGCCGACAGCAGAAGAAGGAAGACGAGATGTGCCAGAAACAGAGCGTCCATCAGAAACACTTCAGAGCGTCCATCGGAAACGCACTAGAGCGTCCATCGGAAACGCACTAGAGCGTCCATTGTAAACGCACCAGAGCGTCCATCGTAAACACACCAGAGCGTCCATCAGAAACACACCAGAGCGTCCATCGGAAACACACCAGAGCGTCCATCAGAAACACACCAGAGCGTCCATCGGAAACACACCAGAGCGTCCATCGGAAACGCACTAGAGGGTCCATCTGAAACGCACTAGAGTGTTCATCGGAAACGCACTAGAGCGTCCATCGTAAACGCACCAGAGCGTCCATCGTAAACACACCAGAGCGTCCATCAGAAACACACCAGAGCGTCCATCGGAAACGCACCAGAGCGTCCATCGGAAACGCACCAGAGCGTCCATCTGAAATGTACTAGAGCGTCCATCTGAAACGCACTAGAGTGTTCATCGGAAACGCACTAGAGCGTCCATCGGAAACGCACCAGAGCGTCCATCGTAAACACACCAGAGCGTCCATCAGAAACACACCAGAGCGTCCATCGGAAACGCACCAGAGCGTCCATCGGAAACGCACCAGAGCGTCCATCTGAAATGTACTAGAGCGTCCATCTGAAACACACCAGAGCGTCCATCAGAAACACACCAGAGCGTCCATCTGAAACGCACCAGAGCGTCCATCTGAAACGCACCAGAGCGTCCATCGTAAACGCACTAGAGCGTCCATCTGAAACGCACTAGAGCGTCCATCGGAAACGCACCAGAGCGTCCATCTGAAACGCACCAGAGCGTCCATCGTAAACGCACTAGAGCGTCCATCTGAAACGCACCAGAGCGTCCATCTGAAACGCACTAGAGCGTGCATCGGAAACGCACCAGAGCGTCCATCTGAAACACACTAGAGCGTCCATCGTAAACGCACTAGAGCGTCCATCGTAAACGCACTAGAGCATCCATCGTAAACGCACCAGAGCGTCCATCTGAAACGCACCAGAGCGTCCATCTGAAACGCACCAGAGCGTCCATCGTAAACGCACTAGAGCGTCCATCTGAAACGCACTAGAGCGTCCATCGGAAACGCACTAGAGCGTCCATCTGAAACGCACCAGAGCGTCTATCGTAAACGCACTAGAGCGTCCATCTGAAACGCACTAGAGCGTCCATCGGAAACGCACTAGAGCATCCATCGGAAACGCACCAGAGCGTCCATCTGAAACGCACCAGAGCGTCCATCTGAAACGCACCAGAGCGTCCATCGTAAACGCACTAGAGCGTCCATCTGAAACGCACTAGAGCGTCCATCGGAAACGCACTAGAGCGTCCATCTGAAACGCAGCAGAGCGTCCATCGGAAACGCACCAGAGCGTCCATCGGAAACGCACTAGAGCGTCCATCGAAAACGCACCAGAGCGTCCATCGGAAACGCACCAGAGCGTCCATCTGAAACGCACCAGAGCGTCCATCTGAAACGCACCAGAGCGTCCATCTGAAATGTACTAGAGCGTCCATCTGAAACGCACTAGAGCGTCCATTGGAAACGCACTAGAGCGTCCATCTGAAACGTACTAGAGCGTCCATCTGAAACGCAGCAGAGCGTCCATCGGAAACGCACCAGAGCGTCCATCTGAAACGTACTAGAGCGTCCATCTGAAACGCAGCAGAGCGTCCATCGGAAACGCAATAGAGCGTCCATCTGAAACGTACTAGAGCGTCCATCTGAAACGCAGCAGAGCGTCCATCGGAAACGCAATAGAGCGTCCATCTGAAACGCACCAGAGCGTCCATCTGAAACGCAGCAGAGCGTCCATCGGAAACGCACTAGAGCGTCCATCGGAAACGCACTAGAGCGTCCATCTGAAACGCACTAGAGCGTCCATCGAAAACGCACCAGAGCGTCCATCTGAAACACACTAGAGCGTCCATCGTAAACGCACTAGAGCGTCCATCGTAAACGCACTAGAGCATCCATCGTAAACGCACCAGAGCATCCATCGTAAACGCACTAGAGCGTCCATCGTAAACGCACTAGAGCGTCCATCTGAAACGCACTAGAGCATCCATCGGAAACGCACCAGAGCGTCCATCTGAAACGCACTAGAGCGTCCATCGAAAACGCACCAGAGCGTCCATCGGAAACGCACCAGAGCGTCCATCTGAAACGCACCAGAGCGTCCATCTGAAACGCACCAGAGCGTCCATCTGAAACGCACTAGAGCGTCCATTGGAAACGCACTAGAGCGTCCATCTGAAACGTACTAGAGCGTCCATCTGAAACGCAGCAGAGCGTCCATCGGAAACGCAATAGAGCGTCCATCTGAAACGCACTAGAGCGTCCATCTGAAACGCACCAGAGCGTCCATCGGAAACGCACTAGAGCGTCCATCTGAAACGCACCAGAGCGTCCATCTGAAACGCACTAGAGCGTCCATCGGAAACGCACTAGAGCGTCCATCGAAAACGCACCAGAGCGTCCATCGGAAACGCACCAGAGCGTCCATCTGAAACGCACCAGAGTGTCCATCTGAAACGCACCAGAGCGTCCATCTGAAATGTACTAGAGCGTCCATCTGAAACGCACTAGAGCGTCCATTGGAAACGCACTAGAGCGTCCATCTGAAACGTACTAGAGCGTCCATCTGAAACGCAGCAGAGCGTCCATCGGAAACGCACCAGAGCATCCATCTGAAACGTACTAGAGCGTCCATCTGAAACGCAGCAGAGCGTCCATCGGAAACGCAATAGAGCGTCCATCTGAAACGTACTAGAGCGTCCATCTGAAACGCAGCAGAGCGTCCATCGGAAACGCAATAGAGCGTCCATCTGAAACGCACCAGAGCGTCCATCTGAAACGCAGCAGAGCGTCCATCGGAAACGCACTAGAGCGTCCATCGGAAACGCACTAGAGCGTCCATCTGAAACGTACTAGAGCGTCCATCTGAAACGCAGCAGAGCGTCCATCGGAAACGCACCAGAGCGTCCATCGGAAACGCACTTGAGCGTCCATCTGAAACGTACTAGAGCGTCCATCTGAAACGCAGCAGAGCGTCCATCGGAAACGCAATAGAGCGTCCATCTGAAACGCACTAGAGCGTCCATCTGAAACGCACTAGAGCGTCCATCTGAAACGCACTAGAGCGTCCATCGGAAACGCACTAGAGCGTCCATCGAAAACGCACCAGAGCGTCCATCGGAAACGCACCAGAGCGTCCATCTGAAACGCACCAGAGCGTCCATCTGAAACGCACCAGAGCGTCCATCTGAAATGTACTAGAGCGTCCATCTGAAACGCACTAGAGCGTCCATTGGAAACGCACTAGAGCGTCCATCTGAAACGTACTAGAGCGTCCATCTGAAACGCAGCAGAGCGTCCATCGGAAACGCACCAGAGCGTCCATCTGAAACGTACTAGAGCGTCCATCTGAAACGCAGCAGAGCGTCCATCGGAAACGCAATAGAGCGTCCATCTGAAACGTACTAGAGCGTCCATCTGAAACGCAGCAGAGCGTCCATCGGAAACGCAATAGAGCGTCCATCTGAAACGCACCAGAGCGTCCATCTGAAACGCAGCAGAGCGTCCATCGGAAACGCACTAGAGCGTCCATCGGAAACGCACTAGAGCGTCCATCTGAAACGTACTAGAGCGTCCATCTGAAACGCAGCAGAGCGTCCATCGGAAACGCACCAGAGCGTCCATCGGAAACGCAATAGAGCGTCCATCTGAAACGCACCAGAGCGTCCATCTGAAACGCAGCAGAGCGTCCATCTGAAACGCACTAGAGCGTCCATCGGAAACGCACTAGAGCGTCCATCTGAAACGTACTAGAGCGTCCATCTGAAACGCAGCAGAGCGTCCATCGGAAACGCACTAGAGCGTCCATCGGAAACGCACTAGAGCGTCCATCGAAAACGCACCAGAGCGTCCATCGGAAACGCACCAGAGCGTCCATCGGAAACGCACCAGAGCGTCCATCTGAAACGCACCAGAGCGTCCATCTGAAATGTACTAGAGCGTCCATCTGAAACGCACTAGAGCGTCCATTGGAAACGCACTAGAGCGTCCATCTGAAACGTACTAGAGCGTCCATCTGAAACGCAGCAGAGCGTCCATCGGAAACGCAATAGAGCGTCCATCTGAAACGTACTAGAGCGTCCATCTGAAACGCAGCAGAGCGTCCATCGGAAACGCAGCAGAGCGTCCATCTGAAACGCAGCTGAGCGTCCATCGGAAACGCAATAGAGCGTCCATCTGAAACGCACCAGAGCGTCCATCTGAAACGCAGCAGAGCGTCCATCGGAAACGCACTAGAGCGTCCATCTGAAACGCACTAGAGCGTCCATCGGAAACGCACTAGAGCGTCCATCACAAGCAATGTTCTCAAAGTCTACCCCCTTTTCTCCTGTCTTCAGGGATTTTCCCATACTTCTCTACGCACAGGACCTGAAGTTGACTGTGATTAGTAAAACGTTGCCCTCTGATGGCCAAAAGGGGAATATTTACAACTGCTCAGATACCAACATGTTAATGTTTCTTTCTCACCATAAAGTCTAGTCACTAAAATCCACCTGTTACCACTCGGTCACTCGGTTAGGAGTAAATCCTCCCGTCAGTCAGGTGTCCAGAAACTGGAGCTTAATTAACTCTTTTAAAAAGCTGAGTCAGCAAATCCTGCACCGTCACATCATAACCATCCCGGAAACGTCCACAGTTTGAACTTCCTATCGTTCCCATCAGCAGCAGCAGATCTTCACACAAAGACGACGTAGCGGGGCGGAAACTGTAACCGTGCCTGCAATGAATCAAGGATCCAGACTTTGGAAAAGCCTGACAGCCTTCTGGACGTCCCGCTGACAGTGGCCGCTACTCAACCACTGAAATATCTGGACGGAGGCGCTCCTCACATGTCAGGCGCTCGTGCTCCACAGAGGATTTCTCTGCCTGCAACTTTTAACTTTATCGGTCCAAAAAGAGGTTTTTAGGGGTAAATTCAGCTTCAGCAAAGCAGCAGCTGAAGTTCTGCAGCAGCTGAAGTTCTGAAGCATCTGAAGTTCTGTAGCAGCTGAAGTTCTGCAGCAGCTGAAGTTCTGCAGCGGCTGAAGTTCTGCAGCAGCTGAAGTTCTGAAGCATCTGAAGTTCTGTAGCAGCTGAAGTTCTGAAACATCTGAAGTTCTGTAGCAGCTGAAGTTCTGCAGCAGCTGAAGTTCTGCAGCGGCTGAAGTTCTGCAGCAGCTGAAGTTCTGCAGCGGCTGAAGTTCTGCAGCGGCTGAAGTTCTGCAGCAGCTGAAGTTCTGCAGCAGCTGAAGTTCTGCAGCGGCTGAAGTTCTGCAGCAGCTGAAGTTCTGCAGCGGCTGAAGTTCTGCAGCAGCTGAAGTTCTGCAGCGGCTGAAGTTCTGCAGCGGCTGAAGTTCTGCGGCATCTGAAGTTCTGCAGCAGCTGAAATTCTGCAGCAGCTGAAGTTCTGCGGCAGCTGAAGTTCTGCAGCGGCTGAAGTTCTGCAGCGGCTGAAGTTCTGCAGCAGCTGAAATTCTGCAGCAGCTGAAGTTCTGCAGCAGCTGAAATTCTGCAGCAGCTGAAGTTCAGCAGCAGCTGAAGTTCTGCAGCGGCTGAAGTTCTGCAGCGGCTGAAGTTCTGCAGCAGCGTCACGGTTCACGGCCGAACCCGACTGCGCCGGCCCGGCAGGTGAGCGCATACCTGCGTCGATAAGACCTCAGAGGATCACATCTCCCCGTATGAAGGAGCTCATTGTGACTGGTTTCTCCAGCGTTTTTGTCAGGAATCCTGAACCTCCACCCAAACAGAGAAAGATAAAGCTGGAGCTGGTCTGAACGTTTCACGTGCGCTTCCAAATGTTTCAAGAAAATCCCAGAAGTGACTCAAACCCTGATGTTTTGGGTTTCACAGTTATCGTGTGGGGGGGGGTTGCATTAGTAATGTCTCCAAAATCTAGTGGGTGGGGAGTTTTGACAGGGGTTAGGTTAAGGGGGGGGGGGCATTGTGAGACCCGAGCCAAGAGCGAAGTGGAAAACAACCTTGACGGCGCGGCGAGCTGCGGGACAATGAGCTCATGCATGAAAGCATGCGGATGAGGTCCGACCTTCTGGATGAGCAGGTGGAGCTGCTGAGTGACCTGCCAGCACGGGTCGCCCCGGACGGCCGTGAAGCTCTGCAGGTTGGCGCCCGTCAGACAGGAAGTGCTGCTCCGGGCAAACGTCTCCTTCATCTGTGGAGTAAAAAAAAAGAAGAAAAGTTTGATTGTTCCGCTCCACAAAACTGCAACAGGAGAATTATGAGAATTAGTCAAATGTTTTTAATTTGTTCTGGGGACATTTTTCTGATGAGAAACTTAAGTTTGGGGCGTGTAAGCTATATGGAGAGTGTAAACAGAGAGCTCTCAGCACCAACTTTCTATTGACCTCCTGTCACTTCGCAGAAACTCTGGTAATGCTCAAATTCCCACCTTAATCCCTAACTATTAAAAACTATGTGGTGGATCTGAGAATCAATTCAGACACCACGCTAACTACTTTTATTTTGTTTTTCTAAACAACAGATATGAAGTCACTGATTTCACCAACATTTATTTATGAATCTATTGTGTTCTGATGTTGAAAATGTGGATGGTTTATTTAAAAAATATATATTTTAACACTTTTTTTCCCAAAAATTGTTCGACCGCAATGGATTGTGGTCTATGTTCGCCATCGATGCATGCTAGTTTTTCGCAAAGACTTCTGGGAAATTACCAGTACGCTCGATTTTGGAATTGTAGGACAGCACTACAAAATGACGAACGTACTGCGTAGTGAGCAGTGAAGGAATTTGGACACAGCTTATGACCTAGAAATAGAATCTGGAACGGCTTTCAATCACTTAAATCTGACAGATTCCAGTTTCCTAAACTCAGCAATCAGTCTTGGTGTTCCTCAGGGCTCTGTGTTCGATCCACTACTGTTTACTTGCTTCCATTCGATAACTTTGTCAGGCAGTTCAGTACCGTTCCGATGATATGCTGATGATACTCCTTTCTTCTTTATCACTTTACAAGATTCCATACACTTTTGTTAAGAATCAAAAACTGTTAACGAGAATCAAAACTAAGATAAAACCAATTGGATCAAATACCAACAAAATAGATTAGATGATCAGCAGATCCCAGACGAGCCCCCAATTTTTGTTACGGACCATACTTCTAGAGTCAAATTAGAGTCATTATTTTATTGTTATTAATGGTCCGATGTTATCTTAAACTTAAATCTGACTTGTATTAGTTTGATAAAACATAGTTGTTATGGAGAGTAAAATTTGAAAGTTACTTAAGGTTTAAGTTTATTTATTCTAGAATAATATTCCTGCCTTTTTATTATTCATAATTGTGTTCAAAATTTATGGTTTTAAAATGTAAAAAAATTTGTATTCTGCTAGCTTTTTGGACTATTCTCGCATTTACTAAAATTTTTTAGCTACATGCTAGCTGTTTCGGCTAATTTGGGCTTTTCTTTATAAGTTTCTTTAGGATTTTTGGGCCTTAGCTAATATTTACACGCTAGCTGTTTTGGCTTATTTAGGGTTTTTTAAGGCATATTTTGAAGTTTGGCTATTTTTCAGCTGCATGCTAGCTGATTTGGCTATCTACCTATTTTTTTTAGGCTAATTTGGCACGTAGCTAATATTTTTAGCTATCAGTTTTAGCATCTTCAGCTATCATCACTAGCATCTTCAGCAGCCAAATTCTACTTACAGCATTCACACTAGCATTATTACAGGTAATGATATATCTAGTTAATAATTATGTTAAAAATTAGCATTTTAAAGTTTAAAAAAAAAGTTTTAGTGAGTTCAGTAAATTTTTATCCTGTTCGCCTCGACCCAAGGTGTGTTTTAGATTTTGGCCCCTTGTGTGATTGATTTTGACACTTTTTATGTAAAAATTATAATTAAAATACTACTGAAACAGTTAAAAAAAAAAAAAAAAAAAAACGATTATTTGAATGGGAAAATGCTTTTAAAAGTCCTTCAGACACAAAAATGTTTCTTGTTGTTTTTCTCAGAAAAAAATGTCATAGTTTAGCAGGAATGACTTTTCTAAATGCACTTTTTTATTTCAAAATGCACATTTTTGTGTTTCTGCGCCACATCCTGCAGGTTGGAGTTAGCTGCTTGTCAGGTTGGCTTCATACCGGAAGTGAGGTGACCTCTCCTGCTTCTGATCTGGTTTCATAAAGATGCTGAAGTTCAGAAAACTTCAAGATTCAACAAAAATCCCTCTTAAACTTCATTCTCTGCTACAGAAAAATTGCGCGCGTGGCGCAGCAGAAACGGAGCGCACGCGCCTGATCCAGCAGCTGACTCTGCGCGTGCGCGCGGGGGTCAGGTGAGGCGTTCCTTACCGCGTGCAGCGCCGCGCTGAAGCGCAGCACCGTGAAGGTCACCACCACCGTCTGCAGCAGAACCAGCACCAGCAGCAGAACCCCGAACCTCGAACTCGAGCCCGTCATGACGGCAGACCGCCGCGCGGAACCCGAGCCGCGCCGTCCCGATCCCGGAGCTCCAGAGGGGGAACAAAGCAAAAGAGCTGGCTCCTTCCAATCCCTTTCAACCCTCCCCGTCCCGGAGGAGGAGGAAGAGGAGGAGAAGGAGCGGGAGGAGGCGGGCCTGCAGGACAGCACTGGACGTTTATTGTTTCTGCATGTTCCTCCATGCAGAACTTTGTCCTGCAGGGTTTGAACTTCAAGTCCAGACGATCTTCTGCTGGACCTCCTGAGGAGCTGCTGGTCCATGTCTCTGGACCATCAAACCTCCATCATGTCTGCAGGACAGCGTGGTTCTGCATTCTGAGATGAATTCTGAAGATGTTTCCTCATATTTCTGATCAGAGAATCTTCTTTCAGGAAGCCTCAGCTCTGCTGACGGGAACGAGCGGTTCCTCCAGCTGCAGGCGGTGGACTCCTGTTTGGACTTGTTCTGTCAGACCTTGCTGCTGCATTTGGATCCATCGCTGGAATGCACAAGAACGGCTTTCAATCATTTTAATCTGACAGATTCCAGCTTCATCATTCAGCAATTAGTCTTGGTGTTCCACAGGGCTCTGTGTTCGATCCTAGTCCAAACTTGCTTCCAATCTGTAATTTTTTTTAGGCAAAATCGCACTGTTCCGATAATATGCTGATGATATTCCCTTATATTGACTGAATAAAATATCTTTTTATCATCTTACAAGACATTTTTGTTAAGAACCGCAATGAAAATCAGAACCAACAAAACGGTTAACAGATCCCGGACGAGCCCCCAATTTATTTTACACCCCTTTTTTTGTCTACTGGATCCAGAGTGTCATAACATAGAAGTATAATGTTTGCTCCAAATTAAAATGAAGAATAAAAACACTGAAAGTTTGTCTCCATAAAAACAACAACACAATATCTACCTTTCTAAATTCTGAAGACGTTTTACCTGAAATAACAAAAAGGAAAACAATGATAAGACTTTATCCTAGACTAATATAAACTAGAGAAAACATACATTAAAGAAAATGTCAGTTCACTTCAGCTTCACCTAAAACATGATTAAACCAAAGACAGAACTCAGAACTACAAAGAACTACGAAGTGACACAGATATAACAAGTGAAGAAAAGCACCG
Organism: Oryzias javanicus; assembly: GCA_003999625.1. NCBI lineage: Eukaryota > Metazoa > Chordata > Actinopteri > Beloniformes > Adrianichthyidae > Oryzias > Oryzias javanicus. The sequence continues at coordinate 2,804,203 of CM012456.1, read as the reverse complement.
AGCTGTATTTGGAACCATCACTGGAATTCACAAGAACGGCTTTCAATCATTTTAATCTGACAGATTCCAGTTTCATCATTCAGCAATTAGTCTCGGTGTTCCACAGGGCTCTGTGTTCGATCCTAGTCCAAACTTGCTTCCAATCGGTAATTTTTTTAGGCAATATCGCACTGTTCCGATGATATGCTGATGATACTCACTTATATTTACTAATTAATATACATTTTTGTCGTCTTACAAGACATTTTTGTTAAGAACCGCAATGAAAATCAGATGCAATCAAAGCTAATCAAAATCCAAATGGAAACCAACAAAACGGTTAACAGATCCCGGACGAGCCCCCAATTTATTTTACACCCCTTTCTATGTCTAGGGCATCCAGAGTGTCATAACATATTAGTATAATGTTTGCTCCAAATTAAAATTAATAATAAAAACCTTGAAAGATTGTCTCCATAAAAACAACAACACACCATCTACCTTTCTAAACTCTGAAGACGTTTTACCTGAAATAAAAAAAAGGAAAACAATGATAAGATTCTATCCTAGACTAACATAAACTAGAGAAAACATACATTAAAGAAAATGTCAGTTCACTCCAGCTTCACCTAAAACATGATTAAACAAAAGACAGAACTCAGAACTACGAAGTGACACAACAAGTGGAGAAAAGCACCAAGCTGTATTTGGATCCATCGCTGGAATTCACAGGAACGACTTTCAATCATTTTAATCTGACAGATTCCTGTTTCATCATTCATCAATTAGTCTTGGTGTTCCACAGGGCTCTGTGTTCGATCCCATCCAAACGTGCTTCCATTAGGTAACTTTGTTAGCCAGAACCGGACCGTTCTGACGATATGCTGATGATACTCTCTTTTATTTACTGAATAAACAATGATCTTTATCAGTTTATTGGACTTCATTGACTTTTTGTCCCTCCTGGGTTTCCATACATGCTGCTGTCATGGTTTTATAGCCGCAGAGAGAGCAAGAATGAGCCAAAACAACAGACTCTGGTAATCCCCCTGGACTATTTTTAATCATCCAGACATGGAGGCGATTGAAGGTCAGCGTCGCCTCATGCGTGCGCTCAGTGGGCGGCGACCTTTTTCACAGACGTTTTCTCAAGTTCAGCAGCAGGTCTGTTCTGAGAAAAGAGCTGAAACATTTGTGGTTAGTTGAGAGACAAATAAAGACTTCATTTACTATTTTTAAAAGTTCAAATATGTCCAATATTCAGAAAAGTTTAATAAAATGTCGGTGAAAAATGGTTTTGAAATCATTTCAAAATCCCATGAGGCAAAATTTGCATTGAATTCAACAGGAAATATTCATAAAAACTGAGATTTTTGAGGCTAAAAACCAAACAATTAGGATGAATCGTATGGATTCAGTTGTGCAGAAGACACAGGTCCTGTTCCTGCTCATGGAGAAGAAACATCCAGAAGAAACTAAGAAGCTTCTCTTCTCTCCTGCCTCAGTTCAGTCGAAAACGTTTAAAAAGCAGCTCAACGTAAATCAAATGTAGGAAAACAATAAACAGCAGCTGCATGTAAATAATGATAAAATGATTCAAATGGATTAATAAAAATAAAAAATCCCAGTTCATTTGATCCCTTTTCCAAATCTGTTTTAGGATCATGCTGTTGCTGGAGCCTATCCCAGCTGGGGGTGAATGAATGCTGCCCGAGGCGGACCTCCCATCAGGCCAGGGATCGGCAACCTTTCACAATAAAAGAACCTTTTGGGTTCGTTTTCTACTGATCTAAACCCAGAAGGAGCTGCGACGTCTTACTTTAAGAAATTTGGATTTGCATTCAGGACCTTTTTTTATGGAACATTTTTGGCACAAACAAAAAAGCTGGAGGTAGCATTGAGCAAACAAGACGTCTTCAGGTCAACAGGGATGGTCTTGGTCGAGGAGCCACAATGGAGAGATAAAAGATCCACATGCGGATCTGGAGCCGCAGGTTGGAGACTCCTGCATTAGGCAAAGGTAGGCGATTGCCTGAGGCTCCGAGCTGAACACTGAAGTGTCTGAAAAGAATTTTGTGTCCATTAATATCGAACTGTGTCATAAAAAACACAATTGAAATGGCATAAGACTGATCACGCGAAAGTGTTTCGTCCTCCCCCCGTCCCTCTGAGACAATGGAACATTCCAGTCAGCAGCAAGTTAGCAAACAGAGAATTCATTTTGATTCCAGCTTTGGAGATGAAAGTTGTTTTGGGGCGGGACGACATAACGGGAGGACACAGTCCCTCACCTGCCGCCCATAAGATTTGTCGTCTGCTAATAATAAAATTAATTTCATAAATGAAATGAGAGGAAAGGAGGAAAGCGGAACGGGTCTGACGGACGTGATCACACAACTCTCATCTAAATGTGGGATTTCTCTTCTAGAGAGGAAGAGTCAGGGGCCATATTAGCGTGAATGGTTGATGGTTTGACTCCCAGAATCTAGATTTTGATGCTGAGATTGAATCAAAGAGCTGTGGAGTCTTTGGTATGAACCGGGGGTCTGCAAACTGAAGCTCTGGAGCCACACGTGGATCTTCTAACCCTCAATGTTGCCTCTTTTGGAGAAGAAAGAAAGTAAATCGAACTTTTAAAAGTGACATAGTTGGCATCATTTTAATTTATATTAATAGTTAGATTCTCCTAACAGTATTTTTGTACACTGACATCTGTGAAGTGTAATCTTATTTTGTGAGTTTAAATCACAAACTTTACACTGCACGACTATGTTTATTACATATATAGAAGGGAGCTGCTTATAAAATATATTTTTAGATACTATTTCTATTTAATGATAAGCCAATAAAAGTGCTTCCCAAAGATTAAAATCAGTAGAAAGCAGGAAAAAGGATGTTAGTGGGATGATCCAGGGAGAAAACAGGATGTCTTTTATTTTGAAAGGGAGTAATAACTAATTTCGCATTTAGAAAAAAGTTTATGCCCAGGGAGAAAACAGGATGTAAAAGAGTAATAACTAACTTTTGAAAATCCTGTAATAGGGACATGGATCAAAAAGGTGAAATAAGACTTAAGGTTGTAGACCTGAACACACCAGTGACTAGAATCCGTGCAAACGCTGCACCACCAGGTCACTCGGCAGGTGAAGCGTTTGTTCCTGATCCCGCAGAAGGAGAAGGCCGTCTGGAGGCAGGATTGTCCTCATCGGGGTTGGACGACCGGAGCGCGCTGCCCACCGGGGATTTTACGAGAAGTTTTAAAATTAAACAGGTTTTTTTATTGAGAGCAAAGAGTGTTGGAGCACAATAGCAACATTTATGCTTGCAGGCTGGTGCCGCTCTGCTCTTAAAACGGATCAAAATCACATCCAGATGTGGCAGATTTGAAAAATGTGGCCCTGGTTCCTTCAGTGTGATCAATATTCAGACGTTCAGCTCCTCGAGGAGTTCTGCTGGTGGTTCCAGGCGGCGGCGGCGGCGGCGGCGTCCGCTGTCACGGCGGCGGCGGAGCTCTACAGCCTCGGCCTATAAACGGATCCTGATCCTTTCAGCTCATTCCTGCATCTGCAACATCTGGCCTCAATCTGGCCGCTCCACACCCCCCTGCCTCCCAGGGAGACGTGCTGTCCGCTTAGGTTTCAGTCAGCCGCGCCCGCAGGGCCTGCTGGGGGTAACCCAATCTGCGAGGCCTCGTGCGTGCGCGTGGGAGTGTGTGTGTGGCGGGACGGCGTGGAGAGCGTCCAGGAGCGCGTGCTGGCAGCGCGAGAAACAAAAGAAGTCCCCCGACAGAAACGGTGGATTAAGATGTTTGTTTCTGAGAGGCGGCCAAGTTTTGACGCGGGGGAGAGCCGGCCAACACCCCCGCGTGCCCTCCTTTTTCCTCCCCCTCGCCATGTCCAGCCGACCGCTTTCTTCCTAGAATTGTCCCTCCGTCTGGAAACTGTTTTTCCAAAAGCCTGATGGTCACTCTTTCACGGAGTTCCCACCCAGACGCACCTTTACATTGTTCTGCGCGGCGTGCGAAGGTCAGCCTCGAAAAACGTCTTTTCCAAACTCAATTCTATGGGGTGCCGTTTGTAAATCAGAGATGTAAAATTTTTACATCAATGTTTTCAGATATTTAGCGTGTTTTAGGAGAAAAAAACAGGTTTTGTTTTCAAATGCATATTCTCACCCTTTAAATTAATATATTTATAAATGTTACATTTAATAACTAAATATTTAGTTAACCAACTAAATATTTAATTTTAAGCTAAATATTTAGCCTACAAACTAAATATTTAAGTTTTGCAATTAAATATTTAGTTTGCTCATTAAATATTTAAATCTAACCTAAATATGTATTTTTTCAAACTAAATATATAAGTTTTGCAGCTAAATATATAGTTAGAATTTATATATTTAGATTTGAGTTAAATATATAGTTAAGATTTATATATTTAGATTTGAGTTAAATATATAGTTAAGATTTATATATTTAGATTTGAGTTAAATATATAGTTAAGATTTAAATATTTAGATTTAAGTTAAATATATAGTACGAATTTATATATTTAGATTTGAGCTAAATATATAGTTAAGATTTATATATTTAGATTTGAGCTAAATATATAGTTAGGATTTAAATATTTAGATTTGAGTTAAATATATAGTTAGGATTTAAATATTTAGATTTGAGTTAAATATATAGTTAGGATTTAAATATTTAGATTTGAGTTAAATATATAGTTAGGATTTAAATATTTAGATTTGAGTTAAATATATAGTTAGGATTTAAATATTTAGATTTGAGTTAAATATATAGTTAGGATTTAAATATTTAGATTTGAGTTAAATATATAGTTAAGATTTATATATTTAGATTTGAGTTAAATATATAGTTAAGATTTATATATTTAAATTTGAGTTAAATATATAGTTAAGATTTATGGATCCATCCAGTGGAGCGTCTGCATCTCTACGTCACACATTTTGTAAAAGGTTTTTAGCCCAAATCAAAAAATCTGACACTTATTAGGACATAGTTTCTGCAGAGCGGCAGGGGTTCTTTAGGGATTGACCTCTGTGGACTGTTGGTTATGGAAGTTTTTTTATGTCATAATTCAAAGTATTATGCATTATTCAATTGACAATTCAGTTTACAAATTCATCATGCAATTTGAAAATGCATTTTTCAATTTGCAATTCATTATTAATTTTAGGCTTGCAAAATGACATTTCATTTTGTAATTGACAATTCAATATTATAAAATGACATTTCAATACATGGCTTGCTTCAAATAACTTAAAAACTATTGCATGTTAAAATCCCCCATGCTCTGTTTGTGTCAAAACTCATTCCAACTGAAGCAAGCCATGTATTGAAATGTCATTTTAAAACATTGAATTGTCAATTACAAAATGCATTGTCATTTGAATTATGACATCAAAAACCCATGGCAATATGCAATGCAATTGATTTTGTTTATATTCAATATTTTGTTTAAAAAATTGTGATATTGAATTGTATATTTTAATACTGAATTGCAAATTGAAAAATTCATTTTCAAATTGAAAAATTCATTTTCAAATTGAAAAATGCATTTTCAAATTGCATGATGAATTTACAAACTGAATTGTGAATTGAATAATGCATAATATTTTGAATTATGACATAAAAGAACTTCCATAGTTGGTGCTGAGTAAACCTGACATGAACCGGTCCTCTGTCGCCCCCTCTGGCCATCAACGGGATACTTCACTTGAGAAGTTCCTGGGTCTCCACACTACACTTCCCATCAGCCCCCGCTGTCCCTCCCAGCAGGATTTAGTCACTGTAAAGTATGAGCTCATCTTCTGCTTCATCTGCCGCCTGCCCCGACCCTCGTCTGGACCCCGACCCTCTCCTGGACCCCGACCCTCTCCTGGACCCCGACCCTCTCCTGGACCCCGACCTCTCCGGTTGTCCTCATGCTCGTGTTTGACCTCTGCCCGCCTGACCCGGATTTAGCTTTGCTTCACTCCCGTTCTCCTGTCTGGGCCAATGAAACCTGCTGCAATTGGACAGAGTCAGACATCCCATCATCCCTCACAACACCAATTTAACAATAGAGGCGGCAACAAAAATGGCGAGCAATCTCTTTTTTGTCCAATTTTGTACCAGATTCTACAATCGTCCCACCGATTGTAGCCCCTACGTCAGGGGTGTCCAGTCCTCGAGGTCCGGCCTCCTGCTGGTTCTCCAGAAACTCCACCTTATCTGCTGCTGATTACCTGGATCAGGTGTATTTGGCCAATGAGAAGCTTCAAAGGGAGGTTGGTTGGAAAACAAGTCCTCGAGGACTGACTCTGGACACCTCTGATCTACGTCAGTGCTACAGCTTTTTCATTTTTACGTCTGCTCCTGATTTATCTCAACTTGAATAAAGAAATTCTCAGAAACAGTTTTAATCTTAACTTTTCTTTGTGTGTGTCCTCCATCTTCAGAAAAATGCTACAAGAACATGTCAAAAACACAATTTTCACCAGATTGGGTCTTAAGTTTGTCTTCTAGTTTGCTTGAGTCTCGTCCGGCCACCTCAAGGGACGTCATGAAAATGGAACATACCATTATCAGTCCATAATGTACTATAATATTTAAATGATTTACAGGCAGAACAATGCGTGTGATTCTTGTGAAGAATTCGTAAAAATAACAGAAGTTAAACGCACTTTTGATGTACAGGTGATGCTGTTGTATGGTGTCTTTACACAACACTAGTGAGGTGTGAGTACTGGCTAATTACTAGCCGTGTACACGGGTTGTGCACATGATACGTGAGAGCCCGTAGCTCTCCAGAGCTCCAGAGCCTCATGTAGCTCTTTTATCTCTCCATGGTGGCTCTCTGGATGAAGAAAAATGAAATATTTGTAAATAAAAAAAAATTGGAGATTAGCTATTATTTTAGCAACATTTTTGACTAGCGTTACCTATAGGAATTTTTAGGCTAATTTAGAATTTTAGCTTCTATTTTAGCAACCTGCTAACATTTTCTGAGAAATTTTATGCTAATTTGGAGTTTAGCTAATATTTTAGTAAAATGTTAATGTTTTCAGCTAACATGCTATCTACGGAATTTTTTTGTGGCTAATTTAGAATTTAGCTAATATTTTAGCACCATGCTAACGTTTTTGGCTAAGTTTTCTGAGAAATGTTAGGCTAATTTGGAGTTTAGCTAATATTTTAGTAAAATGCTAATGTTTTCAGCTAATATGTTATCTACTACATTTTTTTTTTTGGCTAATTTAGAATTTAGCTAATATTTTAGGAATATGCTAACATTTTTAGCTAATTTGTTATCTACTGGGGGTTTTAGGCTAATTTTGAGTTTTGCTTTTATTTCAGCAACATGCTAACATTTTTGGTTGATTTAATTTACAGAGAAATGTTTTGCTAATTTGACGTTCAGAACATAATTAAGCAACGAGCTAGCTTTTTTGCTACTTAAGTTAAAAATGTAAAAAAAAACATATTTGAGAGATGCTAGTTTCTTTTTATATATTGTTTTGCTTTTGTTTGTGCCAAAAATAGACACTAATTACATTTATTTAAAAAAACAAAAAGGAGGTTATGAACGCAAATCCAAATTTCTTAAAGGCTAACGTAAGAGCCATTTGGGCTCCTTCTAGGTTTTGATCAATAGAAAACGAGCCTAAATGGCTCTTTTACTCTTAAAGGTTGCCGACCTCTGCCGTAGGAGGACCACATGCTACACTCCTCATTTCTAACAGTCTGGCTGCAGCAAAAAGGAAAAATCTATATGACACATTTACATCAACCTTACGTGATGTGGTTGTCATCTGCAAACATGATGATCCACAGAGACCTCATCTGTCAGTCTGTACATCACCACAGAAACAAGATGGAGATCAACGTGGATTCTTGGTGATGTCCCACCTCCAAAGAGAAAACCAAAGAGAGCACGACTCGCGGAAAAAAGTCAGAAGGGAAGCGGTCGCGTCATCATCCATGACTGCTGTCAAAGTTGCAGAAAAGTTAAATAAAGTTACGGTGTCCGCAACAAATTGCTTGAATGTCGACCACAACATTGTGAAATCCTTTTTACCAATTCTCGAAGGATCGTTACATCCCTACTGTCGACCGTCTGAGTCAGCAGATCCCTGATGACGGCTGCCAAACCGAAATAAACCAAAAGAAAACAAACAAACAAAGACTACCGAGATCCAACCCTAAACTAAAATAACAAAACCCAGCAGTGTATGACTGCTGAGGACAAAGAGGGAAAAATTACAGGAGCTTTTATGTATGAACTTCTGTTTGTTTTTTTAATTGTCTTCTCATTTGGACCTTGATTTTCTATTCTATTCTATTCTATTCTATTCTATTCTATTCTATTCTATTCTATTCTATTCTATGTCATTGACTTTATGACACAGATCAAATCAAATGTTGCATCTGTGGATTCGTTTCTCTGATCTCATGTTCTTGTGAGGGAACGAACCTGACGCTCCCCTGATTGTTGAGGTCATGCAGGTCACTCCCATGAAGTGATTGAACTAACCAGAAGTTCAGGTGGAGGACCAGGACACCTCCTGGAGCCGTTCTACCATGAAGGAGGTCCTAGGACCAGAATGAACCCCTCCTGGGGGTCCAGGTGGAAGAACGTGGAAGCCCCTCGTGTAGTTCAGTCCTTCAGGTCTCTGTATATCCTGATATTTGTATTAATTACAGTGAAGAGAAACTTTGATTTGCAGTTTTTCACGGTTGAAGATCCCTAAAAACATCCTCCTGATGGGGGGGGGGGAGGGGGGGGGGGGGGGGGCTTGAGCTCAGAGTTTGTGGAGAAAGATCATTAATGTAAACACGGACATAATTTATGAAAACAATGAAGGAGAACAGGACCCCCCCCCTCCACCCCCCACCCCCCCACACCTCTACAACAGCCTGCCAAGGAAAACACACCCCCCCCCCCCCCCATCCACAATCACACACTCAGTGTTGACTTTAGCCATGCCAGCGCCCAGAGCTAAACAACAATCCCCCCCCACACACCTCTGGGGAGTGAGGTGTGGGACAGACTCCGAACGGACCAATCACAGGAGAGGAAAACCTCTGGGGACTTTCCAAAGTTTCTCAAACTTTTTTTGGCTGAGTTGCAGCTTCTGTGGGGGGGTTGAGGAGGAGGGGGGGGGGTGTCTGCATGGTGATGCTTCACTTCCAGGGATCAGGAGAGAAACCCCCCCCCAGATGTTCAGATTCATTCTAGACGATAAACTCTATAGATTCTGCTTCTCTGTTCAGGTTCTGGATCAGAGTATAAGTCTGCAGCTGCAGTACAAGTAGTAATTGTGTTAGTAGCAGTAGTAGTAGTATGAGGAGTACTAGCAGTAATTGTAACAGTGGTAGAAGTAGTAATAGTATTAGTTGTTGTAGCGGTACATGTATCAGCAACAGTAGAAGTACCATCAGTAGTCGTAGCAGAAGTAATAGTAGTAGAAGTAGTAATGAGGATGAGTACCAGGAGCAGTAATATTAGTAGAGGTAGTAATAATAATAATAGTTGTAGTGGTACATACAGCATCAGTAGTAGTAGTAATAGCAGTATGAGTAGTAGTAACAGTAATAGTAACAGTAGTATTAGTAATGGTCGCAGTAGCAGTAGTAGTAATAGTAGTAGTTGTTGTAGCGGTACATGTATCAGCAACAGTAGAAGGACCATCAGTAGTCGTAGCAGAAGTAATAGTAGTAGAAGTAGTAATGAGGATGAGTACCAGGAGAAGTTATATTAGTGGAGGTAGTAATAATAATAGTAGTTGTAGTGGTAGATGTAGCAGCAGTAGTAGCAGTATTGGTCACAGTACCAGTAATAGCAGTAGTTTCAGTGGTACATACAGCAGCAGTAGTAGTAGTAATAGCAGTATGAGTAGTAGTAACAGTAATAGTAACAGTAGTAGTAGTAATGGTCGCAGTAGGCAAGAGACGTATAGTAAAGTATCGATGACGCGGAGTAAGAGTATGTAGCTATGTCTATAGTCAGTACTTGTAAGAGTAGAAGTAGTTGCAGTAGAAGTAGTGAGTACTGAGTAGTAGTATTAGTGGGAGGAGTTGTAAACCATGATGGTTCCACCCCCGTGCTTTACAGTAGGGATGTTGTTCTTCTTTCTCCTCCAAACAGTTCTTTCTAAAAGTTCTCTTCTGGTTTCTTCTGACTGTAGAAGATTCTCTAATCCTCTTCTGGATCATCCTGATCCTCTAGCAGAAGACGGTCTGAACGTGTTCCGGCTTTATCAGGAGGACACGTCTGCCTCTGCAGGGTTTGAATCCCGGCATAGTGGAGTAGCGTGCAGGTGATCTTGTGTGTCTTCCGTCTCCAAATCTTTGATTTCCTCACATCAAACTATCGCAGATTCAGTCAATGTTGTTTCTGGTGTCCTAAGACAGCTCTTTGGTGGAGTGTGACTCTGTGAGGTTGTGGACAGGAAAATCACTTTCATAACTGGTGACTGACTGAATACTTTATCTATGATCTATATTTATATACTTTTATTTATTTACTTGTTGAAACGTCGTTTGGGTCTGAGGACCCCCCCCCTCCCCCTCATCACTCCCCCCCCCATCACTCCCCCCTGTTTTCTTCTGTCTATCAGGAAGAGGTGAACAGAACGACCTGGAGCTGCAGCGATAGCCGCTCTCCCCCAGGAATTCTCCTTTCACATTCTCACCAGTTTTTGTTTTTCTTAGGAATGGTCATCTGGGCAGCCGTGATTACCCCCGGAACAGGGGGGGGTGGTTGGGGTGGGGGTGAGGGGGGGCAGCATGGTTCTGACTGTGACTCCAGTGTGTTTTGTTTTAATCAGCGTGAAATGTGAAAGGATGCATTAAATCTTCTGTGTGTTTCCATTTAGGCTCAGACCCAAAGGCACAATGTACCCCCCACCACCACCACCACCACCCCTCAGGGTAAAACATGAGCTGCTGTACCCCCCCCACACACCCAGCCTGTCATTTGACAGTAACTTTTACTGGACGTGGATCCAAACTTACGGAGTTCTGGACGTGACATACATAAACAAATACATTTGTTTCTTCAAGTTCATCCAGAAATGAGTATTTATGGAAACTAATTTTGTATTTTATGGAAATAAATGAGTATTTGTTATAACAAAAAAAGTATTTTGTATAAACTTATTATTACTTTATGGAAAATAATTTGTATTTAATGAGAAAAAATAGTATTTTATGGAAACTAATTGGTATTTTGTGTAAAATAATTATTATCATATATATGATTGTTATTATTTTATGTGAAAAATAACATAGTAGTATTTTATTGAAACAAATTAACCAATTTTAAATTAGTCTAATGATGGTCGGAGAATCTAACAAGAGTTTTCAATCCCAAAATGTGCAGACATTATTACACGTTTACATGGACTTTCAGTGAAGCTGTCGATTGAATGTTCGTTGCTAAGGATACGAACATAATTCCAGTTAATTTTAGCTTTAATAAAACCACTGATTTTTTTTGGTATAAAAAACGTTTTTTAAGGAACTTCTTTTCCTCATTTCAGAAGCTGAGAGGAAGAAAACATAAAACTCTTCAGTTTTAAATCCGTCAAGCAAAATTCTCCTGAAACCAGGAAAGTCAGGACAGTCTTTGTTATGAAGTCACTCTTGTTGACCTGGTGCATGCTGGGAAAAGCCGTCTGCTCTGCAGAGCCTGAGCTGCGTGACTTCATGCGTGTCCAGCTCCCCCGCGGGACGTCCTGCCCGGCTGCAGACTTCCACGCAGAACCCGGGATAATGAAGTCCCTGCAGGTTCAGGCCGGCTAATCAGAGCTGAGGGAGGCGAACCCCGAACATGCCCTGTGGCACTCCAGATGGAGTTCTGATTGCTGCTGGGTTCCTGTTCTCCTGCAGAGGAGGAACTAGAAACTAAAACAGCAATAAATATGGAACTCCAATGATATTTATTGTTTCCTCATCATATAAAGATACAAATATACTTCAAAAATCAAACAGTGTCCAAACAATAAAACTGTGAGAAACCCATAATGCTTTGCAGCTCTGCTGATCCGGCGTTTTCTCAGCTGCTCACGTGAGTCTGGCGCCCTCTGCTGGACAGATCGCGTCACAGTAGAAAACAAAATTAATATTTCAAATATTTTATTTTAAAACTGCACGTTTTATGTTCAAAACTATGACATTATTTTTGTAAAGTATTAATTTCTGTTGCATTCAATACAAACTTAATCAATTGACTGATCGTTTTCTAAGAGGAAAAATATACTTTCATTAATGATTATTTTAATTTCCTCACAAAATATGAATTTACAGCGAGTGTTTGGATTGAGTTTCAGCTGAGCAGAGTCTGTGTTAATACCTTTGAAAATGAATGTTTTCTTTGCTGTGGTTGATCAAAGCCAGCCCAGCAGAAGGGAGGACTTCCTCTCTGAAGCTGCAGCATCAAGTTTCATTTCAGCTCCTCAAAAACACTTCATCCAAAAAAAAAGGAAAAGTTTGGTTCATCTGCATCAGATCAAGGAGCTTCAGCGGCTCAGATGACCTGCAGACTCTTATGAAAATGACCAGAACCAGCAGAAAACGCAACAAAACAGAATCATTTTGATGTTTCTTGAAGATCTTTTTTGTAGACGGAAAATTTAAATTAATCTAGTTATTTGTAAAAAGTGACTAAAGTTAAGAACCAGCAGAGAACCTTCATTTATGATGTGTTTTTATTTGAGTTTCCTGATTATTTTTCCTAAAATGTGACGGCCTGTTTCCACATTTTTTAATTTCTCCAAAAAAATGAGGAGAAATAAAAAAATCACAAACCTATTTAAAAACAAACTCAAGCTCATTAATAATTAGTTATTGAGGAAAATATATTTAGAAAACCATCAGATTGACCGTGTTTTAAAACTAAATAAAAAACTTTCTTTTTTCTGTTAGAATCAAAAAAAAAAAAACTCGATTTTTATTTTAAAAATATTTTTTTTAATCACAAAGTTTTCCAAAATGACAGCCTTTTCAAAATACAATCATCTGTGGAAAAATCAAGTTGATATGTCATAAATATTTAATAATAGTGGAAAGTCTTTGATCTGTTTTAAACATTTACAAAAAATAAAAATAAATCATTTATATATAAATGTTTGCAGAAAACCCAAAAACCCTGATAGAACCCCCATGAAGACGATCCCGTCTGGCTGCATAGAACCAGCAGAACTTTAGTTCTGAAGTTGCATAACTTGAATATCAACAATTATTATATTTTTACTGTAACATGTTTTTTTTAGGTTTAAAGAATCAAATCTGCAAAAACTCTCATGTATCTAGGACGTTGCCGTGGCAACAAGACCTCCAACTTCACTCGGCTCCAGCAGATCCAGGTCACGGCGCTCCTCTGCAGCCGTGACTTTATCAGCGCCGCATTCCCTGAACTCTGATACACGCTGCAGCCCCGCCCCCCCCGTGTGTGTGCGTTCCTGCACAGACCGCCGCGGGTCAGAGGTCAGAACCGCAGACCGACCGCCGAAGGATCCTCGCCCCTCCGGTCCGGTTCTGAGCGGCGAGGGGTTCTGCAGCTCCTCCCCGCGCGCCGAGAGCGGGCGCGGACCCTCACGACGCCGATCGACCACGCGGCGTTCTGGGAAAAGCAGGAATGACGGCGACTTCCTGTCATGAATCAGTGGAGGAACGCGCTCGCTCTGCAGCTTCCTGCGCGAGCAGAGAGGCGCTGCAGAGGGAAATCCAAACTTACGGACTTTAATCTGACAGCAAACGCAGATAAAAGGCAGGAAAAGTTTCAAAATAAAAGTTTAGTTTCACAAATAAACTCGTAATCACGTCTCAAACTGGAAACTGAACAGTTTATCTTTATTATCTTTAGGCTGCTGATGACGGGGGGGGGGGGGGTAGCAGTCACAGCCCGACTTCGGCCACCGCACATTAGAAATCTGTGCAGGAAGTCGGTGTGTGACTCACTCCCAGAAACGTCACTTTATTTTTAAGCTCCTAAAGCTTGTATGTTTTTAAAATGTTACATTTTTGTTTTATTAACGTTTTAATTAACTTTTAATGGTTAAAAAAAACTTTTTTTTTAAAGATTCAGATGAAGATTATTAGGATTAAAGTGAGAAGACTGAATCTTGAAAGATAAAAATGTTAATTTGGAAAACAGTTTTTAGTTTAGAAAATGTAAAACTACGGAGCCCCTAAAGGGACATCGAACAAAAAAAAAATAATAATAAAGTTAAAAAAAAAAATTAAAAAAAAAAAAAAAAAAAAAATTCTAACTCGTGGCCACGACTTACTAACTCGTGGCCACGAGTTAAAAAAAAAATTAAAGTAAAAAAAAAAAAAAAACAATTTCTAACTCGTGGCCACGACTTACGGATATGATACGCAGGAGCGGCTCTTTATGTGTTTATCTTTCTTCATTTTGTCTGAAAGCATCCCTCGTTATTGTCACTTAAAATAACCGACATTTGTGTTTGTTTATGAGGCAGAAATTAAAGAAACATTATTGATGCTTGATAATCTTCGTTTCGGGATCACGTTTGACCGTCTCCTGGACCGGAAGTGGTCAGACTGAACACATTCTAGCTTTACAGAAGTCATTCGGGGCCCGATTTAAAAAGGTTCCGGGCGGTTTCTCCGAACCTACCCTAACCCTAACCTTGACCCGGTACCGATGCGGGTCGGGTCCCAAATCCTGCTGATCGCCCGGTTCCGTGATTGTTCCGTGCACCCCAGACGTTGCTGTTTTACGATTTTTGAGCCCGAAAAGTCAAGCAAAACAGACAAACTACGAACTGTATGTCCAAAATAAATGCATGTCGTGATAGTAACGGGTACATTTCAATATTACCAAAATAAAGATTAGTCCACAAAATATTTTATTCTGAGGGATTTTACACCAAAAAAGTAGTGGATCTACCGCCATATTGTTAGCCGGCTGTCAGACAGAAATCGGCAGAAACTCAAAAGTCACGTGATCAGTCACGTGATCCGGAGAAACCTAAACATCCGACCACGTGATCAAAACGAAACCTAAAAGCCGCTCCTGTTGTTTTGAATGGGCTGCAACTGCGTATCATATCCGTAAGTCGTGGCCACGAGATAGAATTTTTTTTTTTTTACTTTAATTTTTTAACTTTATTATTATTTTTTTTTGTTCGATGTCCCTTTAGGGCTCCGTATAAAACGAGTAAATTTGAAGAAAAAAAAAAATATAAATCTAAACCAGGTTTTGGTTTATAAGTTTATAATTTTTTATTTTATTCAAATTTAAAATATATCTTTTCCGATTTACAATTTATTTTCTATATCTTTAAGATAATCCTGATTTGAGCCCACAGATAACATAAAATAAACAAAATTTTTAAGGTTATTCTAACTTAAACTAGACTTTTCAAAATAAGAGTTCAGGATTTGACTCTCATTCACAGCTGAACTTCTGTAGCATCAATTCTAACATTATTCAAAGAAGTCTGATTGCTATATATAAAGTATACATTAATTTGACTAAAAGTGGAAATTAAAGAAAAAATGTGCAAATAAATCACTGAGAAGCTGCGTAAACACGTCTCTGGTTTTCATGCTCCACATGAAAATAAATCTATTTATAGAAATATGAATAAAAAGGTTTTTTTTGGTTTTAAATTCACAGAAACAGCAGCGATGGCGCCGGCGGCGGCGGCGTGGACTTCTCTGATGGACTTCTACAGGTTCTGGTCCAGCCAGCGGATGTAGTTGTTCAGGCTCCGCCCACCGACGCTCGACATCATGGGCGGGACGGCGAACGCCATGCAGCCGTGGAACCCGTCCTCGTAGTGGTCGCTGGTGACGGCGACGCCGGCGTCCCGCAGCCGGCTGACGTACATCAGCCCGTCGTCCCTCAGGACGTCGAACTCGCAGGTCATCACGTACGCTTTGGGAGTCCTTCCCAGAACGTCCCGCTCCGCCAGCAGCGGCGCCGCCCTCACGTCCGTCAGGCCCCGGACCTTCCCCAGCAGCCCCCCCGAGCCCTTCTCCCTCACCACCTGCTGGAAGTTCTTCCTGCGCTCGGCCGGCAGCAGCGCCGTCCAGTTCAGCTTGGAGCGGGTGGCGGCGCTGATGCCGGGCTGGTCCAGAGAGCTGTGGTTGTTAGCCAGCAGGAACGGCGCCAGGGAGGAGTCTGCGCCCAGGTACTCCAGCCAGAACTGGACCATGAGGGGCCTGTAGAGGATGGGCACGTCCTGGTTCTGCTGGTAGGACGGGGTGAAGAAGTCCAGAGCCTGCAGCACCGGGTAGATCAGCGCCTGGAGCTTGAAGTTCACCGTCTGAGTCGGGTCGGACGCGAGCTGCGGACACAGACGGCGGTCAGGACGTCACCAATCCTAAAATCTCAGGATAATTTAGACATTTATCCAGTTTTTCAGAGTTTAGCTAATATTTTAACAATATGCTAGCTGTTTTGGTACAATTAGACATTGTTTTCAGTTTTTTCTTAGAATAATTTGGAATTTAGCTAATATTTAGCATTTGGCTAGCTCTTTTGGCTAATTTGGACATTTTCCCAATTTCTCAGGATAATTCAATTTTACAAATATTTAGCATTATGCTAGCTGTTAGGGTAAAATTGTACATTATTTTCAGTTTTTTCTTAGAATAATTTGGATTTTGGCTAACATTTAGCATTATGCTAGTTCTTTTGGCTAATTTAGACATTTTCCCAATTTTTCAGGCTAATTCAGAGTTTAGCTAATACTTAGCATTATGCTAGCTGTTAGGGTAAAATTACACATTATTTTCAGTTTTTTTCTTAGAATAATTTGGAGTTTGGCTAATATTTTAGCATTATGCTAACTGTTTTGTAAAATTGTACCTTTTCCCGGTTTTTTAGGCTAATTTGGATTTTAACTAATATTCTGACAATATGCTAGCTGTTTTTGTTTCATTTGGACATTTTTCCAGTTTTTAGGATAATTTGGAATTTAGTTCATATTTAGCATTATGCTAGCTCTTTTGGCTAATTTAGGCATTTACCCAGTTTCTCAGGCTAATTCAGAATGCAGCTAATATTTTAACAATATGCTAGCTGTTAGGGTAAAATTAGACATTGTTTTCAGTTTTTCTTAGAATAATTTGGATTTTGGCTAACATTTAGCATTATGCTAATTGTTTTGGTAAAATTGTACTTTTTCCCAGTATTTTAGGCTAATTTGGATTTTAACTAATATTCTGACAATATGCTAGCTGTTTTTGTTTCATTTGGACATTTTTCCAGTTTTTAGGATAATTTGGAATTTAGTTCATATTTAGCATTATGCTAGCTCTTTTGGCTAATTTAGACATTTATCCAGTTTTTCAGGCTAATTCAGAATGCAGCTAATATTTTGACAATATGCTAGCTGTTAGGGTAAAATTAGACATTGTTTTCAGTTTTTCTTAGAATAATTTGGATTTTGGCTAACATTTAGCATTATGCTAGTTCTTTTGGCTAATTTAGACATTTTCCCAATTTTTCAGGCTAATTCAGAGTTTAGCTAATACTTAGCATTATGCTAGCTGTTAGGGCATTTTCCTGTTTCCTGTGACGTCATTTCCGGGTGAGCGTTACCCAGTGCTTGGTCGTTGCTTCTGTAGCTCCTGCTTTTGACTACCTGATCTGCTGATATCTTAGTGTAAATCCTGTTTGTTACTTAAAATCTTAAGTACCACCTTTTGTCTTTTAGTGAGTAAACTACTGTGCTAACCGTTGCTCTTCTAACCACACATAGCGTTTACGTAGATTTTTCGTTAGCAAAACACCGCTAACCATAGCTTAGCATTGAGCTATGGATTCCTCCTCGTCTTCTTGTTCCCCTCTTTCCTGCTCCATGTGCCATATGTTCAGCGAGGACCCTGCCTCCTTTACTGGAGATAGTGGTAGATGTGTGAAGTGCAGTCTGATTTTAGACTTGGAGGCCAGGCTAGAGCAGCTAGAAGCACGGGCCCGCACAGTGGAAGCTAAGCCAGCTAGCAAGGTAGTTACTCGTAGCGCGGGCCGCGCTACTTCCAGGGCTAACGAAGCTAGCATCCCAGCACCCCTCCCGCAGCCGGGGAAACCCAGGATGGGTTTGTACCGGTGGGAAGGAAGCATAGTGCAAAAAGCAAACACTTAGAGCACCCGAAGCTTCTCGTGTGTAATAGGTTCTCTCCCCTCAGCGACGCACCCGCTGATCCCCAAACTCTGGTGATTGGCTCCTCTGAAGTTAGACACGTGAAGCTCCCAGCGGCTACAGTCAGGTGTTACCCGGGGCCAGAGTTGGTGACATCGAAGGAAACCTCAGGTTGTTAGCCAAGAGTAAGTCGAGGTTCCGTCGAGTCGTGATTCACGCAGGCGGTAACGACGCCCGACGGAGACAATCAGAGATTCTCAAACTGAACGTAGTTCGGTGTGTAGCTTGCTAAGTCGATGTCCGACACAGTAATTTCTCTGGTCCTCTGCCAAACCTAGTCAATGATGAAATGTACAGCCGCTTTCATCATTTAACGCTGGTTAGCTAGATGGTGCCCAGAAAAATGGCATTACTTTTGTGGACAATTGGAACGTGTTTTGGGGAAGCCCGGTCTCATGCGGAGAGATGGCATCCATCCTACTTTGGAGGTGCCTCTCTTCTTCCAGGAACATTTGTGCTAGCTTTAGTCCTGCAAACTGACAATCCAAGATGAGACCCGGCACAGAGCAGCAGTTTACAACTCTCCTCTGAGCCGCCTTCGGCGCTGGTACTAACCCCAACAGGGACAGCCTCAGCAGTTCCTAGCTTTAGCTTGTGTACTAAAAGACAGGTGAGAGGAGTGAGACACAGAAAGCTAAAAGTATTAGCTGCTGATACTCTCAATAATGAGCAAAACCATGAGGTCATTAAATGTGGATTGCTAAACATTAGATCAATTTCTTCAAAGTCCCTCTTAGTCCATGAATTAATTAATGACAATAAACTTAACCTACTAGCTCTAACAGAAACCTGGCTACAACAGGATGATTATGTCAGGCTGAATGAAGCAACCCCCCCTAGCTATAAAAACCATCAGAAATCCAGGATTTCTGGAAAGGAGGTGGGCTAGCTGTAATATCCCATGCAAGCTTACTTCTAACACTAAGCTAAATACAATTATAATTCCTTTGAAAACATTGTTTTGTCAATAAATCACACAAGTAGAAATACTGAAAAAGCATTCTTATTCATAATTATTTATCGCCCTCCCGGCCCGTATTCAGAATTTTTAACAGAGTTTTCAGATTTTTTATCAGCTGTTGTTCTTCACTCTGATAATATCCTAATGACAGGAGATTTTAATATTCATTTAGATGACTGTAATGACTGTCTTGGGAATGCTTTTGCAGCCTTATTAGAAAATGTTGGTTTCACACAAAATGTAAATGAACCCACCCACTGTCACAAGCACCCTGGACCTTGTTTTAACTTATGGCATAGAGATTAGTCATCTGAGTGTCCATCCTCACAACCCCATACTTTCTGATCATTTTTTAATTACCTATCAGTTTATATTAGAAAAACACCATAGCTCCAGTGATTAAGAAAGAGCTGAAACGAACATTATCTGACCGTTCTGTATCTGAATTTAAACTCTCAGTCCAACCAATGTTTAGTAACATGTTAGATAAATACTCTCAGAGCTCTTTAAGCCCCGTTGATAATGAGCAGTTTGTCAATGATACCATGCAAGCCCTCAGAGGAACCCTTGATGTTGTTGCCCCTCTGAAACTCAAGCTTGTTAGACAAAACAGAGTAGCACCATGTTTAACGCTGAAACACGTTCCCTCAAACAAATAACTCGTAAATTAGAAAGAAAATGGCGCCGTTCTGGCTCAGAGCACTCTCTGAATGCTTGGAAATGCAGCCTCTTAAGCTATAAAAAATCCCTGCGTAAAGCGAGAACTCAATATTACTCATCTTTAATAGCAGAAAATGCAAATAATCCACGATTTCTCTTTAGTACCATAGCCAGGCTGACCAGCAGCCACAGCTCGGTTGAACCACATATTCCTGCTGCCCTCAGCTCTGAAGACTTTGTTACATTCTTTGATGATAAAATCTCAAATATCAGATGCAAATTGAACAAGGTTATTCCTACCATTACCCCTGAGCAAATTAAAATGTAGAAAGGAAAACATCCATAGAAATGTCTGTAACATTAGATTGCTTTACTGCTGTGGACCAAGCAGAAATAGCATCAGTTATTACATCTTCTAAAACTTCCACTTGTCTCCTAGACCCAATCCCCACTAAACTTTTTAAAGAAATCTTCCCCCTAATCAGTGAATCTATTCTAACCATAATAAATGCCTCCCTGGAAACTGGTTATGTGCCTCAGTCTTTTAAATGTGCTGTTGTTAAACCTCTTTTGAAAAAGCCCAGCCTGGATCCTGACATTCTGGCCAACTATAGACCAATATCTAATCTCCCATTCATATCTAAAATCCTAGAAAGAGTTGTGGTAAAGCAGCTGCAGTGCCACCTACAGACAACAATCACTTTGAGGATTTCAGTCGGGTTTCAGACCTCACCATAGCACTGAAACTGCACTGGTCAGAGTTACCAATGATTTGCTATTAGCTTCAGAAAAGGGACTAATCTCTGTTCTGGTCCTGTTAGACCTCAGCGCAGCCTTTGATACTATTGACCACAGCATCTTACTCCATAGACTAGAGCATGACATAGGGATCAAAGGATCTGCCCTCCAGTGGTTTGAATCCTATCTATCTGATAGACACCAGTTTGTTCACGTAAATGGACAGTCCTCTCATTGTACTCGAGTTAGCTACGGAGTCCCACAGGGCTCAGTTTTAGGGCCCATCCTATTCATGCTTTACATGCTGCCCTTAGGAGACATAATCAGAAACACAGCATTAATTTCCACTGTTATGCAGATGATACACAGCTGTATTTATCCATTAAACCAGATCAGAATGACCACCTAGAAAAACTGAATTCCTGCATTAGAGACATTAAGTCCTGGATGACAATTAATTACCTCCTTCTGAACCCAGAGAAAACTGAGGTCATGATACTGGGTCCTAAACACCTGAGAGATGCTCTCTCAGATAAGATAGTCTCCTTGGATGGTGTAAATATTGCTCCCAATTCTTCAGTCAGAAACTTAGGGGTCTTATTTGACCAGGATTTATCATTTAATGCTCAAATATCTCAAGCTTGTAAAACTGCATTTTTTCACCTACGCAATATCGCTAAGATTAAAAAATATGTTATCTAAAAGTGATGCTGAAAACTCATTCATGCATTTGTTACGTCGAGACTGGATTACTGTAACTCTTTACTGATAGCATGCCCTAAAAGTTCTTTAAAAGGTCTTCAGCTTGTCCAGAATGCAGCAGCAAGATTGTTAGCAGGAACTAGCAGAAGAGAACACATCACTCCTGTGTTGGCTCTCTCCACTGGCTCCCAGTTGAATTTAGAGTAAAGTTCAAAATCCTCCTGTTAACATATAAGGCTCTGAATGGTGTGGCCCCATCCTATATTAGAGATCTCATAGTTCCTTACCAGCCAATCAGAACGCTTCGCTCACAGAATGCAGGACTGCTTGTAGTTCCTAGAATTTTAAAAGTACAGTCGGAGGTAGAACCTTCAGTTATCAAGCTCCTGTTCTATGGAATAAGCTCCCAGCCCATGTCAGAGAGGCAGGTACAGTTTCTACCTTCAAAACTAGCCTTAAAACATTCCTCTTTGGACAGGCGTTCTGCCAGACTAGCCAGTAATCATAGAATAATTAACATAATGCTCCCATACTGCTCTGAAGTTTGGGGAAAATAATATATAATCACATACTTCTCCAATATATGCTTGAAATATAAATGATGAAATATGTATATTCTCTACATAATAACATAGAAGGCTGCTAGAAGTTAGAAGCTGGGAAAAGTATGGGCACTGGGGCTCTGTCCTCTTCTCCATCTACTTCTCCTCTCCTCTACTTTTTTATTTACTTCTAATTGTATGCCTTTGTTGGTGGTGCAGTATAATTCACATGTTTTTCCTTCTCTCCGACTCCCCTGTGGGAGACCGGGAGAGATTGCAGTTTCCGGGAGACTTGTTGGTGATCCTGACGAAGCCCCGCCCATCTGGATGAAGCCCCGTCACCATCCGTCACCATCCTGCATCTCTGAGTGGGAGTGATTCCTGGTGGTCGTCTGTCCTCCTGCTCCTGGTCGTGGTCTGCAGTTCTGCCTCATCTGGACTATGGACTTAATCATCACTTGTCCCTCAGCTCTATATGAATGAACTCAGCTCTATATGAATGAACTCTACTCATATATGCAGTTTTAGCAGCTAACTTTTCTTTAACCGTTCTGGTATCGCCTGTCCGTCCTGGGATGGGATCTCTCCCTCATGTGGGAATCCCTAAGGTTTCTTCTTTTTTTTCCTGACTCAGTTTTTTTTAGGAGTTTTTCCTTACGAGTTTACCGCGCGAGGGAGGGTCTAAGGACAGGGATGACCTGTTCTTTATAGTCTGTTTAGTTTTTACCTATTGTGCATATTTTATGACTCCATCTGTGCATCTGTAAAAACTGCAGGCATGAAGCCCAATGAGGCAAATTGAATTTGTGATATTGGGCTATATAAATAAAATTGAATTGAATTGAATTGAATTGAATAGGGTAAAATTACACATTATTTTCAGTTTTTTTCTTAGAATAATTTGGAGTTTGGCTAATATTTTAGCATTATGCTAACTGTTTTGTAAAATTGTACCTTTTCCCAGTTTTTTAGGCTAATTTGGATTTTAACTAATATTCTGACAATATGCTAGCTGTTTTTGTTTCATTTGGACATTTTTCCAGTTTTTAGGATAATTTGGAATTTAGTTCATATTTAGCATTATGCTAGCTCTTTTGGCTAATTTAGGCATTTACCCAGTTTCTCAGGCTAATTCAGAATGCAGCTAATATTTTAACAATATGCTAGCTGTTAGGGTAAAATTAGACATTGTTTTCAGTTTTTTCTTAGAATAATTTGGAGTTTGGCTAATATTTTAGCATTATGCTAACTGTTTTTGTAAAATTGTACTTTTTTCCAGTTTTTTAGGCTAATTTGGATTTTAACTAATATTCTGACAATATGCTAGCTGTTTTTGTTTTATTTGGACATTTTTCCAGTTTTTAAGCTAATTTGGAATTTTGCTAATATTTAGCATTATGCTAGCTCTTTTGGCTAATTTAGACATTTTCCAAATTTTTTCAGGCTTATTCAGAGTTTAGCTAATATTTAGCATTATGCTAGCTGTTTGAGTAAAATTTGACGTTATTTTCAGTTTTTTCTTAGAATAATTTGGAGTTTGGCTAATATTTTAGCATTATGCTAACTGTTTTGTAAAATTGTACTTTTTCCCAGTTTTTTAGGCTAATTTGGATTTTAACTAATATTCTGACAATATGCTAGCTGTTTTTGTTTCATTTGGACATTTTTCCAGTTTTTAGGCTAATTTGGAATTTAGCTAATATTTAGCATTATGCTAGCTCTTTTGGCTAATTTAGACATTTATCCAGTTTTTCAGGCAAATTCAGAATGTAGCTAATATTTTAACAATATGCTAGCTGTTTTGGTAAAATTAGACATTGTTTTCAGTTTTTTCTTAGAATAATTTGGACTTTGGCTAATATTTAGCATTATGCTAGCTCTTTTGGCTAATTTAGGCATTTTCCCAATTTTTCAGGCTAATTCAGAGTTTAGCTATTATGCATTAACTGTTTTGGCTAAAAGACTTTTCCAAGTTTTTCAGGCTAATTTAGATTTTAGCTAATATTTTACACAATTTTAGCTTGTTTGTTATCATTTTGCACATTGTACTTTTCCAGTTTTAGGATAATTGAATTTAGCTATATTCTAGACTTATGCTAGCTCTTTTGGCCTAATTTAGGCATTTCCCAGTTTTTTCAGAATGCTAATGCTCAGAATTTAGCTTAAAATAATTTTAACACACCAATGCTCAGCTGATTTAGTAAAATTTTAGTAATTTGTCCCACGTTTTTCTTAGAATAATTTGGAGTTTTAATATTTAGCAATATGCTAACATGTTTCTGGTTTTAATTAAGACATTTGCTTAGTATTTGCGCTAATCAATTTTGGAGTTTGCTAATATTTAATTACTAATATGCTCCTAACTGTTTGTAAAATTGTACTCTCTTTACCAGTTTTTAGGCTAATTTGGAGTTTAGCTAATATTTAAGTATTATGCTAGCTGTTTCAGCTAATTTAGACATTTTTCCAGTTTTTTCACAGTAATTTGGAGTTTAACTAATTTTTATGTTATGGTAGCTATTTTGGCAAAATTAAAAAATGTTTGACTTTTTTTGGGCTACTTTGATATTTAGCTAATATTTTAGCAATCTTTCGGCTTTAGCATCTTCAGCTATCAGCTTCAGAACTTTTAGCAATAATTTTCATCATTTTCAGCTCTAGCATCTTCAGCAGCCACATTTACAGCATTCGCAGTAGCACGATCGCAGGTAACGCTTTATATCTGGTGCCAAGTGTAGTTCCTTAACTGACCACTAGAAGCTGGTTTCACAGGAGGTAATTGATGCCACTTTAAAAGACCAGAATTTACTCAGAAAATAAACAAATTTGTAACACGTTTTTTTTTTTTTACTTATCTTTTGGCTTTGTTGTCTATTAATGAAAAGAAATTATGTGTGTATGGGAGGGGGTAGTCTTTTATTTTATACCGTATTAGGGCCACCTTAAAAGAAGAAAAATAAATAAATAAATGAGAGGAAAAATATCATAAAATTGTGTGAGAAAAAACTTAAAATGTTATTAAATAAAATTGTACAATTATAAGAAAAAAAATATTTAAAAACATTAATCAATTTACAATATAGTAATACATTTATGAGGAAAACTTCAACATTTACAAAAATAAAATAAAAAAATAACGATAAAAAATCTAAATTTTACAAGAATAAAGTCGTGCATTTTTACTTTACAAAAGTTGCAAATTTAATCATGTTCTTTTAAAAAATAAAAATGATATATTTAGCTTTAAAATGTTTGAATATAAATATCCAAATATGACCGCTTTAATTAATTTGCAGACCGTAAGAACGTTTTTAAATTACACACCTTCGTTCTTGAAAAATTTTTTAATTTTTTTTGTAAAATGGAAAGTTTTTAAATCCTAGATTTACTAATTCAAATTGAACTCATCTGAACTACGTGCTAATTATTTTTATGTTCATTTGTCGTCATTTGAACTGCCTCCTGTCTTTTGATGCTACATCTTTGTATATTGTTTTGTGTTCAGTTTATGTTGAAAAAAATCAATAGAAATGTTTTAATAATAAAGAATCATAGATTTATGATTTTGTTTTTGTCAAATTTTGACCTTTTTCCTGTAATCTTACAAGCTTTTTCCGTATATTTGTTTAATTTTCTTCTTTTAACCCCTCCCACTCCTCCATCCTTGGTGTAAAACCTGGAGAAGACCAGAATACCCATCATGCATCTGTTTTTCTACCTCTTGCACCACAGCGGCGGCCAGGTTGCCCCCGGCGCTGTCTCCAGACACGCAGAGTCTCTCCGGGTCGATGCCGTAGCGCCGCAGAACCTCAGCGGACAGGAAGGCGCGGGACGCCGCCAGAGCGTCGTGGTACTGATCCGGGAACACGGCCTCTGGAGCCAGGCGGTAACTACGGCAACAGAAAATAAAAAATGAATGAGAGAAACATTTTTTTTTTTGCAAAAGCGTATCTAACTAAGTGTGTAAACACGAACTGAATGGAGCATTTGTGGGTCAAACTGCTGTTGCCGTGGTAACAGAGTCAGCATGAAGATGCAGATAAAGACAGGAAGTCTGAACTCACTCCACGGACATGATGACGGCGTCCAGGTCCTCCGCCATTTTCCGAGAAATGAGGTCGTAGGAGCGCATCCCTGAGAACGGAGAACTGTGTGAACCCCTGAGCTCAGTCCTGGTTCTACTGGACCCGTCTTTCAAGTCCTGCTTGATGTGATCGGGTCAAACCAGTTCAGCTCAGAGGAGGTATGTGAAGGGGCGTGGCTTCGCCATTGTTGCTCTTGCATTAAATAAAGATTTTATATAAGTAAGTGACCCCTTCATACTCACGGCCGCTGCACAGAGCCCACCCCCCTCCGTGGAAATAAATGACCCCGCGCTTCAGCTCCGCCCCTCCGATTGGCTGAAACACGCGGGTGGGCACGCCCCCGAGAGCGGTGTCCGTCACGTGCACGGTGGGCGAGGAGCGTGCGTCTGTCACCTCCACCCAGGTGATGGCTCGGTTCAGCAGGTGGACACGGTGGCACGCGCCCAGCGAGTGAGCCACGTGACTCTAGAAAGAAAAAAAACAATTATATATATATATTTAAATTAATCACAAATCAACGGATTACACAATCCATAATGTTTGAAAAGCTATGTCAGAGGGCGTGGACACTTGGGGGGCGTGGTCACGGCTTTGACAGGTGTGCTTCCGCACCTGTCACCCACAAAACATCTGATTTTACACCAATTAAACTAAACGATTTCTGTGAACATTTAATTCTGATTATAATAATAATTGACAGTCTTCTGCAAACTGATGACGTCATTTTAGCGCGAGATTTTCCGTCCAGCTGACTGAGTTTAAATAAATAAACTCGTTTCTGACTCGTTTTTAAACAATAATACATCCTAATCTAAACACTCCCTCCATAAACGGGACATTTCCGGTTTGAAATCCGGATCCCGAAGAAGACCGCTCCCGTCCCGGCAGCAGGTACGGCCGGTCCGGCGGCTCCGCGCGCCCTCCGCCGCCGCCTGTCAGCGCATCTCACCGCCCGGATGAAGCTCCGGAAGAGCGCGTCCAGCAGCATCAGCTTCCACGGCTCGCTCACGCCGCTCGGTAGCGGGAGGTAGACGTAGTAGGCGGCCGCGGGCAGCAGCACGGCTCCGACCCAACGGAGCCTCATCGCCGTGGGATGTACCTGCGCGGCGGCGGTCACGGGCGGTCAGCGGCTCCGCCACAGATTCACGGAGCACATGGGCGATGACGCCGATTTCAAAATAAAAGTTTGGCGTCACAATGGCAGCAGTCCGTAGATGGCAATGGAGGGTCAATGCTTTTATTTTGAAGAGGTCATTTAGGAACACGTTCAAAGAGTTGTGCAACGCAGTAGTTTTCCTAGGGAAATGTAGTTTACGTTGATAAAAATGAAATTACGTTAGAATGACTTTTAAAAATGAATTTAGATTATTTTTAAATGTTAATGTGAACATTTGTTTAATGAAAACATTTCTCAAAAACAGTTTAGGCTTCAGTTAATATGGGAAAAAGCAAAAAAAAAAAAGGGTAAAACTTAAATAAAACTTCAATGTTATTCAAATTAAACATGTAAAATCGTGAGTGTTTAGTGTTTTTTTGGGGGCATTTTTCGTGAGTCACAATCACTGCTAAACATAGAAGCTATTGCTGCTTATGTCCGTTGAAAATCTGATCACATGACTTCCTAATTACCCAGCAGCCCAGCTGTGTCCAGTTAATTAATTAAGAAAGCTGATAAAAGCAGCGAGCAAACTGCTTAGCTGTTCACTTTGCTCTTCACTATGGCTAAGGCCATTGGGGGTTTCTTAAGGCAAGTTTATTTTTCCCTCCTCTCCCCACTGAATCTAATGATTGTGTTCAAATGGCAGGAATTCAAATGTGACTTTCAGTCTGAGATATTTGAGATGCTCAACTGCTGAAATATCATTTTAATATAAAGATTTAATACATTGGTTTAATATGAATTCTATCTGAATAAGCTACTCTTGTTTTGAAAGTCTTTGACTTCCTTTCAACTCTAGCAAATTATTTTGATATCTGAAACTGTTAAAAAAAATTAAGCTGCAATTCAAGGATGAAATTTAAACTGATTTAGTCTTTTATTTGCTGCCAAAGCTTTCAAACCTATCCATTCCATATACGATCAACTCTAAAGTTCTGCTTTCGTCTTTCATAGGTTGTTGCTGCTGCTGTTTTTAGCTGCTAAAGGCTGTCAATCAGAAGGTAAGCCCTCCCCCAACTTTAAAAAAATTATAATTTTCTTTTTCTCACCAATATTTCTTTCCCCTCAGATGCCCATGTTGGATCTGCTGAGAACTACAGAGATGAAGCGGAACTGGATCCCAGGGATGAGCTGGAATCCGACTCCTACGCACCCCGTGACCAAACTTTATGGAGCCCTGAGCTGTTTGATTGGGAAGATTCAGAATTGAAAACAAATGATTCCTTGAGCTCCGACAACTCAACTGTTGATCAGCATGAAGAAGAAACATTGGAAAACAACTCGTCTGCACAGGATCTGTCAAACACGGTCAATTATTCTGAAGACGAAGTAGAAGAATTTGGGTGTCCATCTGAGCAGCAGCCCCGCTCATGGCCGTCCCATAAGGAACCCCAACAGTCAACTTGCCAGTCCCAGGTGCCCCAGCAATCAAAGTGTCCTCACCGTGCGCCACAGAAGCACAACTGTCTATCAAAAGCTTCAATGACGCCAGACAAACTCAAACACATTTCTGTGCAGGAATCTAAAAAGCTTGGTCTGCCAGGGCAGAATGACCAATCTCCAGAGAGGTATCAACAAGAGCGCGGTTACCCTCCCTGGTGGCTTCAACAGCCCCAACTTCATGAGTATTTGTCCAAATGGACCCATCCTCTGGCTTGGCTGTACAACATGGCACAGGAACTAAACCAGCAGGGATACCCCCCGGTGTGGCCCCAAGAGACTCATCGTGGCTGTAAGACAAAAGTTGCCCCTCATCAAGGCTGTCAGTCCCAAACTTTGCCTTACCAATATTTTCAGAACCCTGTGATCCCACACCAGAATTTCCATTCCCAAGCACCCCCACAAGAAGGTTTCTATTCCCAGGAATCCCCACACCAGGGTGTCCATCCTCGCTCATCCCCACATCTGGGTCACTGGCCCCACCAACACAGAGGTGAACAGCATCATGGTCAAGCACATCACCACCGCCAACCCAAAGCAGGGAAATGGCAAGGCCCCCACATCACCACCGCCAGCCCCAACCGGGGTCCCGGCAAAGCCCCCCACATCACCACCGTCTGCCTCAAGTGGATCCCCGGCAAGGCCCCCCACATCACCCCCACCAACCTCAAGCGGAGTCCCAGCAAGCCCACACACACCACCAACCCCAAGTGGAGCCTTGGCAGAGCTTCAGGCCTAATCTTTCACAAGGAAAGCAACACTTGCCGCAGCCCGTTCAGCACTGGGCAGAGCCACACTACGGCCAGCCACCCCACCAGCCAGAACTGAAGCCACATGGCATCCACCCAGGTTACCGCCACTGGCCTCGTGCAGAAATGCATCCTCTTTACCAACAGAACCAGGCACAAGAAAACCCACAAAACCATTTTCAGCCCGACCAGCCTCAACCTGAGCCAAGTTATAGCCACCAGCCACAACTGGAACGCTACAGCCATCCACTTCCATATCAACCACAAACGGAACTTGATCAGACCCACCAGCTGCCGCCACATGGCCATCCGTCATACCAGCCAGTAGAGCCACATCCCTTCATGTCTCAAGTAGAACAGCAGTATGGCCACCAAGCTGAACTTCAAATGCCTCAAAGTCGTGGCAACTCGCCGGAGGGCCAAGAAGTGCCTACTCTCACCAAGAAGCCACGGTACTTGCCCAAAAGACCCCCTTTAAAAGCCAGATGGCCAGTGTACAAGCCTTCAGCACACCACTAAGATGTCGTTGATCCCGCGATGCCAGTAAAAACGCTGATCTGTAGCCTCTTGTTTCTGTTTGAGATGCTGTACTGACCTGTCCAATAAAGAACTTTGTAAAGTTTGAACAAGTTTTGCTTAAATTTAAACAAAGCCTGGGTCTGTTCAATAAACTGCAAGATTTTAGTAGATACAAATTATTGTTTTGTGGATTTGGAGAAGGGGTGTGACCGTGTCCTGCGGAGGGTGCTCTAGGCGTTCGGGATCTGGGGAGCTTCACTGAAGGCTATCCGGTCTTTGCATGACCAGAACTGGAGCCTAGTTCACATTGCTACCAGCAAGGCCAACTGGTTCCTGGTGATAAAAAAGGCTGCCCCATCACTGGTCCTGTTCATAGTCTTTCTGGACAGAATTTCTACATGCATCCAGGGCATGGTGAGGATCTGGTTTGGGGACAAAACTTTTTCTCTGCTCTCTGCAGTTGATGTCCTGTTGACTTAATCAATCCAGGACCTCCAGCATGTAATTGAGCAATTTGGAGGTGGGATGAGGGTCTGATTAAGTCTGAGGCCATGGTCCTTGACCCAATTTGCCCTCAGGGTGAGTGGAGTTCAAGTGTCTTGGACGTGTTCTCAAGTGAGGTGAGATTGACGGGTGGATTCAGAGCGTCTATCGTTCCACCTGTATGTACCAGTTCAATGTGGGGAAGAGCTGACCCAGAAAGCAAAGCTCTCACTTTACTGGTCAGTCTTTGTTCATGTATTCACCAATGGTCATGATTGAACCAGATCCTGAAATGAGTTTCCTCTGGAGGGTGGCTGGACGCTCCCTTAGGGTGAAAAGCTCGGTCGCGCGGAGAGAGCTCGGAGTAGAGCCGCTTCTACAGCTCGAGTTTGAACCGTTTTAACATCCTAAACAGTGTTATGTTTTGTCCTGGACATGATTGGATGTGGACTTTGGAAAACTCAGTCCTTCAAAAGAACTATTTTAGTCCTCAAGTCAATTTGCATCCCAGTCTTACATGTAGGCATCATTTTTGAGTACTTTTATGGAAACTAAAGTCAAGTTTTGTCTTTAACTTTCCTAATTTAAGCAAATGGCACATAGTTTAAGATAAATATTGTTTTCTTAAGTGTCTCTGCTTTTGAACAGTAGACTTTTTCACTACACAAATAATACAAATTAGCCCATTTTAGAAGTTCGTTTTCATCTGGTTTGTCAAACTTGAACACATTGTCAACATCTTCAAAGATCAGGATTATGGTAGTGAAGATGCCATTTCATTAACTCTGACTCCATCTGGTCATACAGGATCAACCTGAGATGCTAAATGAAGACTAAACCTTCTTAAAGCAGCAGAACTCCACACCTGATTCGGATTATCGTTGCTCCATGTTGGTCTCTCTTCCTTGAACAAGTCTTTGATCGTCTCTGATTCACAAATTCTTAGAAAAAAAATTAGATGTGAGTTCTCAAGTCTCTCTGTTCTGTTTGCAAACCAGCATGAAAACAGTCGACTGTTCTCTTTAACATTGTGTTTTTTCCTTTTACAGTGTTGTAAAATTCACTTTGAGAACAATTAGCTGCACCTGCTTTCAACACTTGTAGCCACTTAGCAGCAGCAGGAGAGGATAAGTGGCTTCGGATCCTTTGGTTCTTCAGTGTTTTCTGGCTTTTAAGGTGACAGCTGGGTTCACAGTGGTGGTATGGGACTGCTCTTTGGGTAAGCCGACATGAATTTGGCATAAATTTGTCAAAAGTATTAAGTCATGTACCAACCTAGAGTTGTTTTTATTCTTCTAGATTGTTGCTGTTATCTCTGTTTGCCGTTGGAAGACATCATGTAAATGGTATTTAAATGATGCAGTGATCGTGTGTTTTGGGGGAAAATAATAATTTTGCACCCCTGCCCTTACAGCATACTACACTGGAGCTGACAAGTATAGAGGAGACCATCGTTTAACTCCCTTTGGCCCAGATAGATATGGACGTCCCGTTGATCAAGCCTTCACAGGAAGGGGTTCAGCTGCTCCCAAGAAACCAATTATTTCACCGGTGAAGCCTGATTATGCTTTGGGACGAACAACACGTCCCATTAAACCAATCCTTGCAGAATATAGCTACCCAATGAGGGAGCCACTGGATCCCACAAAACCAGTCTCTTGGTATGGGGAGCCCAGTTCCCCACAGTGGGAACCAATGGATCAAATGAAGCCGGCTCCTTTACCTGTGAAGTTCAAATATCCCGGGTCAGTGAGTCCATCCTTTCCTACTGAACGGGAAGGGCCCACGCATCCCGGTTCTGTCGGGGGGCCGAAAATGAACCTGGAACGCCTTTTCACATCAGTGGCTCCAAGAAAGCCGGTTTACAAACCCAAGCGGCCGAGCGACTTGCTTAAATATCCCCGTAAACCCCGTTACCTCTCAATCCGAACAAGATTTGTACCCCAGCACCCAGCGTGGGGAAAGAACTCCAGATTGGTTAGGCGACGTCTGATCTCCTGAACTTTGGGCACCATTCCTGTAGTTTCTGTATTTGCACATTCAAGAGTGTGAACCAATTCTATTAAAAAGTAAAATCGCAGAATTTCTTGGTGCTTTTTGTTCGACTCATCTAGTTTGTGCACCAGTGACTTGTCTTAAATTTTTAAATAAAATTTATGTTGGCAACGAAGTTCCTCCTGATTCCACAAAATATTTATCCCATCTCATAAAGAACTTCTGAAAATATTTACAAAACTCATTGTTTTCAATCAGCTTGTAGAAACAGACTTACTTTTTGTCCTTTTGAGAAGTGGTGCCAATAAACAGTTTGTGGATGAAGGACGTTGGTCCAGAGAGTCTTTAGTGCCTTTTGAGAATTTAATACTTAAAATTTTCAGTCAGTTTAATAAAAGTACTAGCAGTGTAAAAGTACTTTAGAACCTCCAGATGTGTTTATATTGTCTGTTTTTAGATGAAATTGACCCCATTTCATGTAGTTTGGACTGGAATTGTTTTGTTTCTATCAGTTTACGGCGTAATCTTATGACGTGGTGATCTATCTTGCTTGATAGATGGTGTCTAAACAAAATCCTATGTTACATGCAAAAAAATAGTATTGTAAAGTTAACAACTTTTAGATGTCCTGAAGCTAAATTGCATAAACGTTTAACAGTTAACAGAGATTCTTTATATATATATATATATATATATATCCCTGCAGCTTATAAGTGTTTTGCATTTAGCAGTCATTATACCAGAGTCTTTTAAATGTAAATGTTTTATTTTATATATTGTTTTATTATAAATATAGTTAATATATATGCTGAATAGAGTCTCTGTGAGCTGAATGTTGTCCATTGAGATCTGACACATGAGTCTGCTTGTGCAGAATTTACATTTATGAAATCTTTGTCATGAAGTTTGTTCTTGCCATCTCGAAGGTAAAATAAATAGGAATGACTGACTTTAACTTTATTTTTCCTCCAAAACAAAGACGCAGGAGTCTCTAAATCATGATAAACTCTTTTGCTGAACACAGGAAAACAAAATATCTGAGTGTTTTACTTTCATTAATGATAGTTTTCTGGATTAAATTTCCAAACTAAAGCCTGTGAAAATGTTCACTTCACTTTGTTGCAGCTCTTTCAGGCACAAACATCCTCACAAGAGGAATCTCCCAAGGTCACTGAAGTCAGATTACTGAGTTCATTGTAGTTTACAGAGAACATAACTGTCCTTCTGACTGAACTTTAGACTCCTCGGTATCCAGAGAGGATTTTAGACGCTGGGAGTTGAGATGATTGCCAAGTGTGTCCACTCCACCACCAGAGACCGTGAGTTCTAATCCAGGCCGAGACGTGTCAAAATGACCCTCAACATTAAAGGCTTGGATTGGGGGTTGAGCCACCTACCACGGAACGGAGGCCGCTTCCATTCGGCGCCCTTGTTAACCCATGTTGTGGTTCACGCCAGGCACGAGCCTTCCGCGGAGGACGGCGTACAGCGGATCGTTCCGCCGTCGGGTCTATTCTGTGCGTCAATCCTGGCAGGAAGTTACATCAAGATATATGAGAAAATCCAGTTTATTTTCAAAATATAACCAATTCTTCACAATAAAACAAATGCGATCATGTTTTTGGATCTGTAGAGATGAAAATAAAAATACTTCTCTCTGTGTGTCTCAACAACAGATACATTAAAGAAGTGTCGGTCGACTAACTAGCAGAAACATGGGGTAACATTTTCAGGTTATTAGTTTACCAGCGATGGTAAAAACAACAAAAACCTCTAGCAGAAGTGTGAACCTAGATCAGGGGTCTGCAACTCTGACACCGGAGCCACATCTGGCTCTTTCACCCCCAAACTGTGGCTCTTTTATTATAGAAAAATAAAAAAAATGTATGTTAAAAAGAAACTATAAAGTAAGAAGTTATAAAGTTCAAAGGGGGAAGAAATAAAACAGTTGAAGGACAGCATTGTGACATATTTTTGTACGTCCTGTCCTGTTCTAGAAAACATCAGTGGATGTCAATAAGCGCAACCAGGATTAAGGTGAATTGCATTATTAAGCAAATTTTCTATTTTTTTTTTTTTTTAAATAAAGGAATTTCAAGTATATCTGAAAAATACGGCAGGAGTCACTTAATTGGCTCAAATTTCATTTTAGTTTGGTCGATTCACATTTCTGGCAGAGATGCACCAACAACAGTAAAATGAACTGTTTTTATTTAATCACTGCTGACCTCACTACTAATATTTTTGCTTCATTGAGAAGATTATATGTGAATGTGTCTTTTATTTTGAAAGGAACTTTTGTCACAAGTTAAAAAAAAGTCTGTTTTCTTTTAATACTTGTGTTCTATTCATGCAAGATGAACAACAGTTCATGTATGTTTATTATAGTAGTAGCAATAGCTTAAATACAAATTAGTATCTTTTTTTTTTTAAGGCTTTGTTTCTCCGACTGGTTTGTGGTCAGTGAGGAATCATCTCGTTCAGAGCTGGAAGTTGCAGACCCCTGACCTGGTGTAACGGTCCCCGAGCTCCGCTGTGTCTACAAGGGATGGAACGCATGTCACACATGTTGATAGCTTCATGACAACCTATGAGATTTTCACTTTAAATGGATAAAATGAATAAGAATCAAAACGCAGTCATTTACTCAGCTTGTTCTGGACATTACTGCTTTAATTTATAAACTTTATAGTTTTTGAGCAAAATATTCCCCAAAGGAAATGAATGAGAAAATCTTCAAATTTCAACATTTTAAGTAGCTTAACAAAAAGCTTTTAAATATATTCATGGGATATGTTAAAGTTGTTTATAGTAATTTAAAAAAAAATTGGCTTTGAGCTGCTATATTAGCATTATGCTAGCTCATTTGTGTAACTGGACATCTACTGAGTTTCTTTTATGTTATTTTGGAGATTAGCTAATATTTTAGCAACATGCTAACCTTTAGCTAGTTTGTTATCTACTGAGGTTTTTTATGTTAATTTGGAGTTTATGAATGAATGAATTGCTACCGTTTTACATCCTGGATGCATTCTGTTAAAACGTTTTGTGAAGTGTTCTTTCCTGAACTGAGGGGAAGATATATCTGCACATCATCGGCGTAGCAGTGAAATGAGACGTCGTGGCGTGCAATGATGGAACCAAGAGGCAGCAGATATAAAGAAAAAAGGGTGGGACCAAGAATAGAGCCTTGAGGTACCCCACAAGAGAGAGGAGCCACAGAGGAGGAGGCCTCACCAATTTAACAGAGAAACTTCTCCCTGTTAAATAGGACTTAAACTTAAGTGCAGCGTCGTGAACGCCGATGTGATGTTCTGGTCGAGACAGGAGGACGGTGTGGTCCACCGTGTCAAAGGCTTTGCTAAGATCTAAAACCTGACTGAAGCTTCTCAAAAATAAAACTGTGTTCTAAAAATGACTTCAGCTGCTGAAAAACAACTTTTTCTAATAACTTAAATAAAAAACAAATGAGAAACAGGCCTAAAATTAGATAAAACTGATTTGTCCAGACGAGGTTTTTTAAGAAGAGGCTTAACCTCAGCATGTTTGAAAGCAGACGGAACCACTCCAGAGCTTAAAGAGGTGTTGATAAAGTTCAGAAGACCAGGTCCTACGATGTCAGAATTTTATCAGGGATCACATCAAGACTGCAGTTTGTATGTTTGAGCGATTTAAGGATTTCAGAAACAGCAGGAAGAGAAATCAACTCAAAATGATCAAGCACTTCAGAAACAACTGAAAAGTCTCTGTTATCATCCAGAGAGGATCGTCTCCAGAGGATCGTCTCCAGAGGATCGTCTCCAGAGGATCGTCACCAGAGGATCGTCTCCAGAGGATCGTCACCAGAGGATCGTCTCCAGAGGATCGTCACCAGAGGATCGTCTCCAGAGGATCGTCTCCAGAGGATCGTCACCAGAGGATCGTCTCCAGAGGATCGTCTCCAGAGGATCGTCACCAGAGGATCGTCTCCAGAGGATCGTCTCCAGAGGATCGTCACCAGAGGATCGTCACCAGAGGATCGTCACCAGAGGATCGTCTCCAGAGGATCGTCACCAGAGGATCGTCTCCAGAGGATCGTCACCAGAGGATCGTCTCCAGAGGATCGTCTCCAGAGGATCGTCTCCAGAGGATCGTCACCAGAGGATCGTCACCAGCGCCCAGAAAATCATTGGATGCCCTCTTCCCCTCCCTGGATGATTTATACAAGGAGCGCTGCAACAAAAAAGCTACAAATATCATCCGGGATGCATCACACCCAGGACATGAACTGTTTGAACTGCTGCCTTCTGGAAAAAGATGCCGAACAATGAAGTGCAGAACCAATCGGTTCAAAAACAGTTTTTATCCAAGAGCAATAGTCTCTTTAAATTCAATTGAAAGTGTTTGGGTCCAATACTATATATGATGTGTGCAGAATGGGAGACGTGCGATTGGTTTTATTGTTTTATCTTTTTTAGCATTTTAGTATTTATATTTGTTCCTTTTAATAGGAATATCTTTTGAATTTAGCACTAGCACTTTGTTTTATTATTTTATACTCTTTGCTTCTGCACTAAGGAATGGGGATTACTTTTAAATTTCATTGTACAATGTGCAATGACAAATAAAGACTATTCTATTCTATTAATGATCTGTCTGACAGAATGAACTTTATGAATAAAGAGTTAAAGAAAATTCTCACAGGTGGACGTGGAGGCGTTTGTATGGCTGAGGATTTATTGCACTGAACAGCTCTTTTGGAAGGTGATTGTTGGTGGTGATGAAGTCCGAATAATACTGCACTTTGACCTCTCTGACTCAGTTCTGATAATCAGCCATGGAGTCCCGTAAAATCAGCTCGTCCTTCTCAAGTCCTCTCAGCCTGTCGAATGGTGCGGGTGTTGCTGGAGCAACAGCGTTCAGGATGTCCGAGCAGGTGGAATGAAATGATGACAGCACGTTGTCAGGAGGGAGCGGGGACACCATGAAGTTCAGAGAGAACCACTGGGAGTCCTGGAACGCAGAGGAGAACTCTTCTGTTGTGGAGGACTTGATGGTCCGACGCCAGCAGAACGGGAGGCTATGGGGAAATGATCTGAGATAGCCATTTAGCTAGCATTTTAGCTACAGGCTAACATTTTTGACTAATTTTAGGCTAATTTGGAGTTTAGCTAGTATTTGAGCAACGAGCTAGCTTTTTTTTTTTTTTCGCTAATTTGGCATTTATTAATTTGTAGTTTAGCTCATATTTAAGCAACAAACTAAATATTTTTTGCAAAATTAGCATGTATTAGGGATTTTTAAGAAATTTACTACAAATTTAGGTCAACTCTTATTTATCCTTTATCTCATTCCCCTTGGTCACATTATCCGTCAACATGGACTAAATTACCACTGCTACGCTGATGACATACAACTATATATCTCTACCAAATCGATCACCTCGTTAACTCATTCCACACTCACTCACTGTCTGACAGAAATCAAAATATGGCTGCAACAAAACTTTCTTAAACTTAACTGTGACAAAACAGACATACTCTTAATAGGTCCTAAAAACATTACTAAAACCATCCCAAATTTCCAGTTTAAATTTGATAACACTACACTCTCTCCGTCACCCGTAATCTTGGAGTTTTGTTCGATACCAATTTTACATTTGAACAGCAAGTAAATTAAATAACCCGGTCTGCTTTCTTCCACCTCAAAAACATTGCTCGTATTCGTTCATCCCTGTCTTTCTCAGCTGCTGAAACACTCATTCATGCCTTCATTACATCCCGTTTAGATTACTGCAATAGCATTTTATACGGTGCACCCTGCAAAACACTCAATAAACTTCAGTATGTTCAGAATTCTGCTGCGTGTCTCCTCACACACACCCGCTCCCGTGAGCACATCACACCAGTTCTCCAGAAACTCCACTGGCTCCCAATCACTCAGCGCATTCACTTCAAAGTTCTCCTTATCACTTTCAAAGCCCTCCATAACCTGGCCCCATCCTGATCTCCTCCATCGACACACCCCGTCTCGTTCTCTTCGCTCCTCCGACTCTAACCTCTTGTCCTTACCGTGTAGGACTAATCTCCGAACCTGGGGAGACAGAGCCTTTTCCATCGCTGCGCCCACCCTATGGAACAAACTACCTCAACACGTCCGCGACTGCACCGAACTTTCTTCATTTAAAAAATCTCTTAAAACTCTGCTTTTTAAAACTGCTTTTAATCTTTAATTTTACTGCTTACTTTGTACTTTATTTATTTAGTTACTATTATTGTTATTGCTATTATTATTTGTATTATTTTTATTCTTCTTACTACTGTTTTTAATGTAACTTGTCTGTAAGCGTCTTTGAGTATCTTTTAAAAGCGCTATATAAATAAAATGTATTATTATTATTATTATTATAACTGCAGCGCTCTTTTATAGTTCTTGTACAAAATTTCCAGTATTTTAGCAAATATAAGATTTTGCAAATAGCTTTTATATTTTCAGTAAATCCCTTCAACAGTAAATTGCATCCCTTTTTTCAGCCTCAGAATCTTCAGTAACTACTTTCAGCAGAAAGCATTCACAGCAGCATTATTGCAGGTAATGCATCTTTTCTAGTTCATTTTGTCTTCTGGACCATTTTAGTCTGATTTTTGTCTGGTCCAATACCTCCAGAGGAGATGGAATTTGTGGCTAACATGCATCAAATAATATGAGGAACATTGAAAGGTCAATGCAATGTTGCAGAGAAAGCTCAGAACCATGAAATAATTGTTTTGTTTTATGGGTTTAAAGAAAAAATCCAAATCATGTCAGGATTGTGGATTAAATATGTTGTGTCCCTTCTTTTGTTTAATCTTGTGTCTCAGTAGGAAGGTTTATGATTTGAGTTTATCTCATTTGACACGTTGAAGGGCCAAGGTGAAACGGCCACAGCCAAAACAGCTCACGATAAAACTGACGACACTGTATCTAGTAAAATTCAACAGAAAGAAAATTTCTCCAAACTTAAATAATTATTTTAAATGATCATAAACTGTAAAACACGTTCTGAAAAAGCATGTTAAGCTAAGACCTTTACCCTTAAAACAAGAACCTATCAGTACTTTTGTTTGGTCTCATTTGCTTTTATTAAGATGTTTATTCATGGAATCCATGACTCCACCTGCAAACAGTTCATGACATCCGTTTGAGATTAGAGGAAAGTATAAAAAGTTTCAGGGTTTCCCAGTTCTCCCAGTTGTTTACTTTTGTAATTGTCACTGATGGCTGCTAACGTCGGAGTTATGCAGATGATCTTTGGGTAAGCTTTTAAAACATCTTGTTGGGTTTTAGGTCATGTGAGTACACATGTACCTCTTTTTAGACAATAATTACGTTCTTTTCCCAGATTGTTGATTGCTCTTGTCCTTGGTGGCCGTCGGGAGAAACAGAGTAATTGGTAAGTTTAATCAAATCAAATCTCTAAATTATGATTTTCTTTAAGTTGACTCTATCCATCTCTATTTCCCAAAATTCACAGCCAAGGAAACTGAAACTGAAACTTATGGAGAAGAAGAAGTTGATGACTCTGACAAACTTCCCCTTCAACTAGACCACCTCACTGAGTATTTGTTTGATCACCTAAAACGATTGCCTGTGAGGCCAAAATTCCAAATCGGAGGCTCGGCCGACCCAGGTAACCCACCTGAGGACGCCAACTTTCCATCGGGGAACTCTGCGGAACCGACTGTCGAGTCAAACTTCCAAATCAAGATCCCAGTCAGTTCCATGAAACAACTCCTAATGCACACCAAACCGAAATTCTTCTTCCAGTCGCCAGGAGGTCCCATGAAACCCTTCGCCTTGCCCAATTATCTTTTTGAAAATCCATTGAGACCCATGAAACCAATGCCTATGCCGGTGGAGCCCCAATATCCCATTGGAGGACCTGTAGGTCCCATGAAACCAATGCCTATGCCCGTGGAGCCCAAGTATCCAATCGGAGGACCTGTAGATCCGATGAAACCAATGCCTATGCCCGTGGAGCCCAAATACCCAATTGGGGGTCCTGTAGGTCCCATGAAGCCAAACCCTTTCCCGAATTGGGGGCCCAGTAGGCCCCATGAAACCAATGCCTATGCCCGTGAGCCCAAATATCCCAATCGGGGGCCAGTAGGTCCCATGAAACCAATGCCCATGCCTGTGGAGCCCAATTACCCAATCGGGGGCCCTGTAGGTCCCATGAAACCAATGCCTATGCCTGTGGAGCCCAATTACCCAATCGGGGGGCCCTGTAGGTCCCATCAAGCCAAACCCTTTCCCGATGGAGCCAAACTACCCCTTTGGGGGCCCCCTCTTTCCCATGAAGCCAAGGCCATCGCCCTTGCAGTCTGACGACACTCCAGCAGGCCCGCCATACAAAGACATGGACTTCATGCGTTCCTTCCAGATGCCTCAGGCCTCCCAGTCCATGAGCTTCGACAGGACGTTGTACCAGAAACCCATGTCAGACTTTTACATGTGGTTTTGCAAAATAGGTGATCGGTTAAAAGAACCACAACAGCCACCCCAGAGCCAACAACAGTGGGAAATGCTATATTAACAGGTCGGGTAGTTTTTTTTTTTGTATTTCTTTAGTTTCTTGACAACAGCAATATTTAAAGTAATTTGTTACTTGTGTCTTTCAGGTGCTACGGTGAAGGAGCAGATCAGCTGTATATTTTTTGCCAAAATAAATTTTTTATTCTGTGATTCCTTGTCTGTCTTTGTCTTTACCAACCTAGAGTAAGATAAAGGAGTTAGAAACATAATGAGGTTCCAAGAAGAAGGTATTTCAACCAATCAATAAATCAATTAGCATACTTTATTAGTTGATAAATGGATGGACAACACATCCAAGACATATTGTCCAATGGTGGGCAGCAGCCACGCAAATCTGGCAACACCCAGAGTCTTAATATATCTTTATTATTAGACGTAAGAAGGTCATTTTGTTGAAGCTAGTTTGGAGCCTTGGTCTTGATCTGTTTTAAAATAGAAATAAATGAAACGTCAAAAGTTGTGCATAGTCTTTAGGTATTTGAAAAAAAGTCCAGTAAATACAGGACAGTCTATCTCCACAATTATTTCCCTCAAATGAAGGAAATGATAACGTGTTTTCACAGTGTAAATATAAATTATTTACACTGAGGAACTCAGTGAATTCTTTGGGTTTATCCAAATCTTTTTGTTGTGAAAATAAGTCAATAAATGAAATGACTCAAACGTGATGAACTTTCAGCTGCTTCCACAGAAAATCTTCTACCTTCATCTGACTTTCTCCTCCATGAACCTCTTCTACATCAGGGTTCCCCAAACTACGGCCCACGGGCCGGATCCGGCCGGTTGTGGCTAAAATGGACATTTTTCTATATTTTGAGCTAATTTGGCAATTAGCCAATATTTTAGTTAAATGCTAGTAATTTTGGCTAATTTTGGCTTATTTCCGATTATAGGCTATTTTGAAGTTTTGCTAATAATTTAGCTTTATGCTAGATGTTTTGGCTAAATTAGACATTATTCCATTTTTTTCAGGCTAATTTGGCCTTTAGCTAATAATTCGGCTACGTGCTAGCTGTTTTGGCTAATTTTGTCATTTTTGGGGGGTATTTGGAAGTTTAGCTAATATTTCAAATGCATGCTAGCTGTTTTGGCTGATTTACAATTTTTTGAGTTTTTTTTGGCTAATACTTTGTTGACTTTTTGGAGCAATACTAATATTTTGGGTTATGCGGTTTTATTTTAATCCAAATTGTGTTTTTTGAGTTAAAATAACCAAGAAAAAATATAGTCCCTTTTTAACCTCAGCATTGGGTCCAAAAAAAGCCCATTTTGAGCTATTTTTAACTATGGAGATTTTAGAGTGTTTGGTTTCCTGAAGGATTGAAGAAGATTGATCTTAAAATCAACAACAGGAGAACCAAGAACTGAAATAAATTAAATTCAGCTGATGGAAATTCAGGCTGTAGAAATGTAAGAACAGATTCTCAAAACTCGCTTGACTTTATCTAACCTTGTTGGACTGCAGAAACTCTTAACTAATCTCTTTCTCCTGAGGATCTGCAGAATCAGCCTGAACCACAAATCACTTTTATTTCTACAGTCATTGAATTCAAATGAAGGAAAATAAAAAAATCAATGTAGATGCATTTTATATTAAAGAAATTAATTTAATGTCATAAATGTTGATATAAAGTGTGCAAAGATTTACTTAATTTCTCATTTTATACTTTTACATTTCACTCTGCTCCATGTTTAAAACTAAATTCAGTCAAATATGTAACAGCTAAACCTATGGCAGTCAGTCCATTAGTCCTGTTAAATGCATCAACTTCATGATTGAACAAAACATTTAATTTATTGTGAATTATGGATGCTAATCTGTGATTAAATATGATAAATGTAGATACTTTTTTGGGATTCTAAGAGATTTTCTTAACAACAAAAATGTAAAACTGTCAAAAAAAACCAAGAATTTTATTCATAAAGGGAAAATTCACAATCTGAATCATTGATGATTTATTTATGCACATATCTACAGATTAAAATAATGAGGAAATTTTACGTCTTTTTCGACTCTTTTTTGACTCATTTATCTTTAAAAATCTGAGATGTGACGGTTTTAACGTGAACTCAAACATTAATTTATGTTTATGAATGTATAAATGGTTGAAAAGCTGTGCTGTTTCCTCTTTTCCGGGCGGCACAGTGGTGTAGTGGTTCGCCCTCTTGCCTCCCAGAGACAATAGTCATAATAATTGCCTTTAGTTGTGTCCCTGTCCCAACTCTAGCTGGGATAGGCTCCAGCAACCTTCTGATGCTGAATGAGATTCTAACGATGGATGAATGCAGGAAATTTTAAAAAAGAAAGTTGTGAATGTCCTTCACATTGAGCCTCTAACCTGAAATCAATGAGTTTACTGACAGAAGAAGTTTGTTCTCATTCAGTCGAATCAGTAAGAGCTCAGGTGGTCATGAAAAAAAAAATATTTTCCTTTATTTGAGCCTGTATTCGACCCGTGACCTGCTCCACTTCCTCCTCTCGCGGTCTGGAACGAGCTGATTGAGGAAGTGACATCAGTGGCGTCTCCTCAATCCCGTTTATCAGCTTTTTCTGATTAAAGATTCCTTTTATTTCTGTTCCATCTTCAAGGTTTGTTGAAAGAAGGCTCCGTCCTTGTGAGGAGAACCGGGTCTGCGGCGTCTTATCCATCGGAGGAAAGCCGAACTCGTGTTGAGGAGGAAGGGAAGCAGCGGAGACAGACGAGAAACGCAGTCGCTGTGACCTCTGCAGAGCCACTAATCTCCATGTTTAATCCTCAAGATTTAGAGGAACTGGAGTGCAGATTACCCACAATGCCAGAGCATGTCACCATGATTGTTCTATATCTATAAAATGGTAATATTTCAGGTTTTAATAAGCTTCCATCGTGTTAATCGGTCATTATTTCAAACACTTTATTAGAATGAAGATGAATTATAGAAGGCTTCCTGTTACAGGACACATCAAAGTGTTTTATGTTAAATACAGACATAATATTAATATTATATTTTGTTTAAAAAAAATCAATAAAATCAATTGAAACGTCAATAAATTCCATAAAAAAGAACTGAAAATGATGAGTTTCAAGCTTTTCTTAAACCCTTCTCATTGTGGTGTCACCGCTGGTTTTTGTTCTGACCTTTGAGACCTTTGAGACCTCCAGCAGGACCTGGGGGCTCTGGGAGGGAGTCCTCTGATCAGATCAGATTCTGTTAAGATATTTATAAACAATAAAATAATGTTAAAGTCAATCCAAAATCTTCCAGTGCAAAGATTTAAAACTTTAG
Source organism: Oryzias javanicus (assembly GCA_003999625.1). Classification (NCBI taxonomy): domain Eukaryota; kingdom Metazoa; phylum Chordata; class Actinopteri; order Beloniformes; family Adrianichthyidae; genus Oryzias; species Oryzias javanicus. Next base: position 2,760,182 of record CM012456.1, on the reverse strand, counting down.
TGATGTTCTCGTTCTCTCTGGTCCGGGTTTTGGACCAGAACAGTATTTTTCTTAACACTGTAATAAATAAATTACAATTATCTATTCAAGAATTTATAAAAATTATATTATTATTAATTAAACTGAGAAAAGGTCCTAATGTGTCTAAGATAATAAAATCATCTTTGTGTTCTTCAAAGGTAAGATCTGCATCTAAGATCACACCGAAGTTTCTGACTTTAATCCAGAATTTCATTTTACAAGTTGATACGTAAAACTGGACTGTCTCTTTCTCAGCATTAAAACCCAAGAATTAAGATTTATGTTTTATGTTGATTGAGCTTTCTAAAGTTCTCTCTCATCCAGGTCCCAATTTCTAAAATACAACTTAAAAAGGTCTTCAATATCATCAGGAGACACTGATGCATATAGCTGAGTGTCATCAGCGTAACTGTTTATTTCGTGTCTCCTGATGACTTCAGTGGAAGCACGTGCAGGTAGAAAAGTTTCTGACCAAGGATGGAGCCTTGTGGCACACCACACGTCGGTGTCATTGAACCCCACGGTCATTCAGATCATTGATCAGAACTTCCTGACTCCATCATACTTCCGTTGAGCGCAAATGTCATCAGTTGGATTAAGTTTGGTGGAGGACAAAATAAAATGCTTAAAGATTGGAGTCACAGATTTAAATTTACTCTCAACAGTGGAAAGGAATAAGCCCGCCCCTACTTCCCATCATCCATCTGTTTGCAGTATCTCCCGCTAGCTTACAGCCCCTCACAACCCCAAGCTAATGTTAGCGGTGCAAAAATAAATAAAGAGAGAGTGGTATCGGAGCTATCAGTTTTGATCCAGATTCCTGCTCAGACGTTTGTGGATCTGGTTTCTGCTGAGCGGTCCGGTACGGTCCGGTTTTTGAGCGTTTTAATTATTAAATGGGCCCATTACTTAGTTCTGACCCGCACTTCTTGAGGAACCCCATCTGTTGTAGGTCCATAGAAGAATGGAACAGGACGGTTGGGGGTGGAGCCGCTGTTGCCAACCGTTGATTGGCAAACGGTGATGACGACATCAGAAAGTGCTAATATAGCGCTAAGCTAGCGATTCTGTTTTTCTCTTTACGGCGGTATTCTTTACAGACCATAATCTCAACATTAAATTCCTGATATACACGATGTACAAAAAGTAAAGACAGAGAAAGACGAGCTGCTGGATGACCTCCATTAATGCTGCGTTTCTAGTTCTCGTACTACAGTGTGACGCTGGCGGTCTAGTGGACCACCTCTGTGGAAGTGCTCACCAGACTTAACTGGACCGGACCGTACCACTCTTTAACAGCCTGGAACGGTTCACTCCTTACCGGACCAGACCGTATAACTCCTTATTGGACCTGACCATACCAGATCTTACTGGACTGACCCGTACCACACCCCACTGGACCGGACCTACCACTCCTTGCTAGAAAGGAATGAACCACACCATACTGGACCGAAACATACAACACCTTACTGGACCGGAACGTACCACACCTTACTGGACCGGAACGTACCACACCTTACTGGACTGGAACGTACCACTCCTTACTGGACTGGAACGTACCACTCCTTACTAGAAAGGAATGAACCACACCATACTGGACCGGAACATACAACTCCTTACTGGACTGGAACGTACCACACCTTACTGGACTGGAACGTACCACACCTTACTGGACTGGAACGTACCACTCCTTACTGGACTGGAACGTACCACTCCTTACTGGACTGGAACGTACCACTCCTTACCGGACCGGAACGTACCACTCCTTACTGGACCGGAACGTACAACTCCTTACTGGACTGGAACGTACCACTCCTTACTGGACCGGAACGTACCACTCCTTACTGGACCGGAACATACCACTCCTTACTGTTACTGGACAGGAACATCTAACTCCTTACTGGACCGGAACATACAACTCCTTACTGGACCGGAACACACCACTCCTTACTGGACCGGAACATACCACTCCTTACTGTTACTGGACAGGAACATCTAACTCTTTGTTGGACCGAAACATACAACTCCTTACGGGACCGGAACGTACCACTCTTGACTGGACCGGAACATACAACTCCTTACTGGACCGGAACATACCATTCCTTACTGGACCGGAACACACCACTCCTTACTGGACCGGAACATACCACTCCTTACTGTTACTGGACAGGAACATCTAACTCTTTACTGGACTGGAACGTACCACACCTTGCTGGACTGGAACGTACCACTCCTTACTGGACCGGAACATACCACTCCTTACTGTTAATGGACAGGAACATCTAACTCCTTACTGGACTGGAACATACCACTCCTTACTGTTACTGTACAGGAACATCTAACTCTTTGTTGGACCGAAACATACAACTCCTTACGGGACCGGAACGTACCACTCTTGACTGGACCGGAACATCTAACTCTTTGTTGGACCGGAACCTACCACTCCTAACTGGACCGGAACGTACCACTCCTTACTGGACCGGAACATACCACTCCTTACTGGACCGGAACATCTAACTCTTTGTTGGACTGGAACGTACCACTCTTTACTGGACCGGGGGGCTCAGTGGAAACGAGGCTGAACTGAGTGGAGACGTCCATCAGAATTAACTGGGCCGAACTATACCACTCCTTACTGGACCAGGACACACCAGACCACTCAGTGGAAACTAGGGTTATTTGTCGGTTAGTGGATGCATCAGAACGTAACATTTTTACTTCTCCTGATTCCCAATCCTTCCAGATTCATCCTCAGAAATGAAATATAAAGCTTCATTTTCTTTTTCTCCTTGAGAAAAACTCCACGTACAACATTTTTGTTGGGTCTTTTAATAAACTAATATAATCCAATCCACACACTAATTCTATGCTTGATTTCCCGCTCAGCCTGGTTTCTTCCTGATGTAGGAAACGTCTCCCTGCAGACTGGAGGTGCCGGGAGGCAGCATGACCCTTCAGATAGTACATTTTTATCACTCTGAGGAATCCGGTTCCTGCCGTCCTTGTTCGTATCTTTGTTGATTCTCTCTCAGTATAAATGCTGAGCTCCTCATGACTCCTGCAGCTCCTTCAGAGAACATCCACCTCTGGGATCAGAAGGTAAGAGGCCGCGGCGGACACGGTTCCCGTGAAGGTTTTCCTCTTTGCTGATTGGTTCTCTTCCTTTGGGCCAGCTGTCAGACGTTTGGGAGTTCTTGTGTTGGCGGCCATCATGAGGACGCTCCGTCGGTGAGTTGGATCAAACGGTTCTGCCCCGCCCGGGCCCACTTCTCTAACGTAGGTGTTCCTGCAGGCTGCTGGTGCTGACCCTGTTCGCCGTGGGACTGAACCACGTCAACGGTAAGTCTGCTCCAGCCGGCGCCCTCCTCCGGCGCCCTCACTGACGCGTTTCCATGACAACAGGGGGCCTGTTCGGCGACTCCGGTGAGTCCGGGGAGTCCGGTCAGATGGGCCAGGGACACATTTTACCAAAGCCTCCGCACCACCATCACCCCCATCATCACCACCATCACCCCCATCACCACAAACACCCTTGCCCTCACCACCCGCACCTGCCCCCACACCACCACCACCACCCCCACACCAGCACCCGCACCACCCCCCACACCACCACCCCCATAAACCCCCCTCGCCTTGTCCCCACCACCCGCACCACCCACCACACCACCACCACCACCACCACCACCCTCACCACCATCACCCCTGGTGGTGGGTCCACCTGCCGTTTCTGCGCCACAAGTTCTGCGACAAGACGTACTAGCAGGTCAGTCACAGTTCCTGTACTGTGTAGTGTTGTGTGTACTGTGTAGTGTTGTGTGTACTGTGTAGTGTTGAGATTTCTCAGAAATGACGCCTTCTCTCCTCCAGGCTGACGTGAGGAGGCTGAACCCGTCTCGTGCTGTCAAAATAAAACGACTTTCTGAATGTTTTGTGTTTGGAATCTTCTGTTGTTCTCACTGTGTCACCACGACAACTTAAAAAAAACGTTAAATGAAGAAATTATCTTGACACCTCAGAATTTTTGGAATAAAATCCTAAAAGATGCTGCAAAAAAACCCCAAAATAAACTAGAAAAGCTGCATTACCTGCAATAATACTAGTGTGAATGCTTTTTGCTGAAAGAAGTCGCTGAAGATGTTGAAGCTTTTTGCTGAAAATAGTGACACAATTTACTTTAATTGCTGAAGGGATTTGCTGAAAATGCAAAAGTTATTTACAAAATGTTAAATTTGCTATAAGACTGGAAATCTTGTTTAGCGCTGACCTAAAAAAATGATTGTAAAACTGCTTAAAAATCTCTAGCTTTGCAAAAATATTTAATGTGTTGCTTATGTGCTAAATTCCAAATTAGCCCAAAAAAACTTAGCAAAAGAGCTAGCTTGTTGCTTAAATACTGGCTAAATTACAAAATATCCTAAAATTCCTCAGTAAACCAAATTAGTCAAAAACAGCCTGTTGTTACAACAGAAGCTAAACTCTAAATTAGCATTAAAAACATCAGTAGACACCAATTAGCCATAAAAAAGCTAGCTTGTTGCTTAAATACTAGCTAAATTACAAAATATCCTAAAATTCCTTAGTAAACTAAATTAGTCAAAAATAGCCTGTTGTTACAACAGAAGCTAAACTCTAAATTAGCATTAAAAACATCAGTAGACACCAATTAGCCATAAAAAAGCTAGCTTGTTGCTTAAATACTAGCTAAATTACAAAATATCCTAAAATTCCTTAGTAAACTAAATTAGTCAAAAATAGCCTGTTGTTACAACAGAAGCTAAACTCTAAATTAGCACTAAAAACATCAGTAGATACCAATTAGCCATAAAAAAGCTAGCTTGTTGCTCAAATACTAGCTAAACTCCAAAATAGACTTAAATTTTACGTTTGAGGACTTTTTATTCACTTCCTTCGGGGCATATTTTGCTCAATATTTCAAAAACTATAAAGTTTATGAATACCAAAAGTACAAACAGTAATTTCCTGAACGAGCTGAACGTTTTGATACCAAGAAATCGCTGAAAGTGTGATCTGAAAGTTTTTACGTGATGAAAAACGTTCGGAAAGGAGCAGAAGAATCACTATAGTGTGAATGTTTACTAAGTCTTTAATTCACACAATAGTCATAAAAGTCATAAATGTTGATATTTCCTAATTTAGAGATTAATTGGTTTAATTTTGTTCTAAAAAAGTATTAAATACTAAGTTATTAAAAATTCAGTTTACTGGACTTTAATCCATCTGTAAGAGATTCAGAGAAAAACATTGTGTTCCTCCTTCTTCATGAAGGGTTAACACCAAACTGTTTTATTCTATATATTAAAAATGAGAACTTTGCTGCAGAAATACAGAAAGCATTGCCTTCAGCGCCCCCTGCTGCCCACAGGTCTGTAAATGCAGACACGTTTTAAAAATTCAGAGAAATCCAGTTGAGATCACTCCTCAATCAGCTGATTTTCCTAATATTTTGCCTTCATTATGTCCATTTTTTTTTGTTTATTTTTAATGGTAATCTATTTGTTTATAAAAGGGTGCTTTAAGTCATAAAATATCATTTCATAAAGTAAATCCCAGGAGTTTTTGTGGACTTTGGAGCATAAAACTCTTCATGTGACGCGTGTTCTGAGCAATAAAACACAATATTTGAATCTGTGAGTTGGGAGGTCATGTGATGACGAGCAAATGAACAGATTTGATTTAATTCTGTTCATTATCCAGCAGAAAAATATTTATATTTTTTAAATTAATGATTAGAATTTTCCTCCTGAAAGATCTCAAGTTTTTCACTTTCAGAAACAATTCTTTAAAGGTGTTTATCGTCAACTCCTCATATTTCTTTCATGTTTTCTTTTTTTTTTTTTGATTTTTCTCTTTTTATTCAGTGAAAACAATCCTTTTTAGGGCCCAGGATGCAACACTCCAACATTCCTTCTCATGGAGAGTAATGAGGCTCACCTGCGTCCCGATTGGCTCACCTGTGTCCTCTCAATCAGCAGCTGAAAGCTTCTAAAAAGACTCGCCGCTGCTTGCCGCCACTCTGACTTGATCAGTAGTTTGATTTGAATTCAGCCGATCGACCTGATCGTATTTGCTGGTCACTGAGTTATGGCGACAACTGTGAGGTAAAGTGAGCAGCTTCGAGGGGGAAAGTGTTGATCCTGAGGCCTGCTCTGACTCCCATCTGGTTCTGTTTTTAGATTTTTGCTGTTAGCTTGGTTTGTTTTTCAGAAACACCAAGTAAATGGTGAGTTTGACTTAAATTATTGTCCTGCTTGTAAATCTGCATAGTGCATTTTTTTTTTTTTTTTTTTAACATTAATATTTCTGGTTATTTGGCCTGTTTCAGAAGAAAAAACTTTTCAAATTAATATTTTATTTTACGCCATTTATAAATGTTGCATTTAAAAAAAATATTTAGTTGGTAAGCTAAATATAACTAGAAAAGGTGCTTTACCTGTGATAATGGCTTTTGCTGAAAATTGTTACATTTACTTCTGAAGGGATTTGGTGAAAATGCAAAAGCTATTTGCAGAATGTTAAATTTGCTAAAAGACTGGAAATGTAATTAAAGAACTACGACAGTGCTAAAGTTGACCTTCATTTCTGAAAAATGTATGATAAAATTGTTAAAAAATCCATTCCAGTTTTTAAAAAATATTTAGTGTGTTGCTTAAATATGAGCTAAACTATAAATTCGCCTAAAATTCCTCGGTAAACTGGTCAAAGATGTTAGCATGTTGCTAAAATATTAGCTAAACTCCAAACTGGCATAAAGCCTCATGACTAATTTGCAAAAAAAAACTTTTTGCTTTAACTCAAATGGCCTAAATTTCCTCGGTAAACTGGTCAAAGACGTTAGCATGTTGCTAAAATGGAAGCTAAACTCTAAAGTGGCTGTAAAACCGCAGTAGATGATAAATTAGCCAAAAGATGTTGGTGTTTTGCTAATCTATTAGGTAAATTTCTATTTTTTTTTATATTTTTTGATATTACTATGAAAGCTGAAAATATTTAAAGGCTTGTTTCTAATCTAATTAAAATTTTGAAATTTGAAGACTCATTTATTTCTTATGGGACACACTTGGCTCAATATTTCAAACTTTAGTTTATGAATACAAAAATTAAAAGGCATCAATGTCCTGAATGAGATAAGCTTGCCAAGCATTAAAACAATTAAATATTTAGTTTGCAAACTATTTAATAGAAAAAATTAACACTTAGCTTGCAGATTTTAATATTTAGATCTTTATTTTACAAACTTAATGTAAGTTTTGCAACTAGATAGCCTATTTATCTAAATGAAACAATTGGAGTAGAAAATTTTGGGGTATTTTTACATAATATTTAGTGAAAGTAACATTTATGAAAAGCTTAAAATCTGCATTTGAAGACATTTTTTTTTTTCTTGAAACAAACCCAAATAACCAAAGATTTTACTATGTAGATTTACAAACTGCAGACTGTCCCTTACTGCTCTGGATTCTGCATGCACATGCTAAAATGTTTGACAGCTTACAACGGTGGCTTTGATGGAAGTAAATCTAAAGGGATGCCTGCCAGATTCAAACCGGACTCTGGGTCAGAACACGACTCTTCGTGGACGCCGTTTGATAATTCAGCTTCTAAAGGAAGTGAGGTGGGTAATGGGTTTTCTTCTGCCATTATGGGGTATTTTGGCGGGGGTGAAACTCCCTTGTTTTCCATTAGCGACAGGTTGCAGATCCAGGTTACCCGCCGCAGTGGATGCCCCACCCACCTCCGAAGTCGCAGGGCGCCCAGTGGTCGAGCCATCTCCCGCCACACACAAAGATGTCCGGCTTTCCTCCACAGCAGCCTCAGCAACTCAAGTTGCCCTTCTACCTTTCCCACCATCCCGCGCACCCCGACGGGCCTGGCTACCAGCCCCCACACCCCCAGTTACCCGGCTACTCATCCCAACAGCCCCAGGGCCCAGAACTGCCCCGCTACCCATCACAGCAGCATCAAGAGTGGCAGAAGATGCAGCACCCCCCGTCTCCTGGCTTGCACCCCCAGCAGTCAAAGTTGCCCGTCCACCCTCAGCAGCAGCACCCCAAACTGCCCGACTACCCTTCTCCGCAACCGAAGTTGCCCAGCTACCTCCCTGAACAGCATCACCCCAAACCTCCTGCTTTTCTGCCACCTGAGGAGTACCACAGTCCCCTCGGTTACCCTCAGCCACCCCCGGAGTCCCAGCAGCAGCATGCTCCCAGTTACCCCACACAGCCTCACCTGCCACCCATGCACCAACCACAGAGCTACCTGCCCCAACAGCATCATGGCATGAACAGTTACCCGCCCCAACACAAGCTGCCCGGCTACCCCCCCCAGGAGCCAAAGCACAAAGACTTTTCTGGTTACCCCAACCAGCGACTGCAGAGCCCCGACTCCGGCGCCGACCTGCCCCAGCATCCCTGGCAGAGGCCCCCGTCTGAACAGTCGCAGGCCCCCAGTTATCCACCTGCGGGTCAACAGCAACCGAAACGGCCGCAAGGGCCCCGCCTCCCCAGCCAGAAACGGCAGGTGCCGCGCTACGTCCCGAAGAGGGTCCCGCATCACAGCTTCATGCCGCAGCGGCCTCACGCGCCGCCGTACCAGGCCAAGCGGCCGCACTACCAAAACGGCTGGAGAGGACACTGAGGATGTGACGCTGCAGTCTTTAAATAAACACTTTAACTTATAAAGTCTGTGCTGGATGGAATCAAAAGATCATTTTCTAAATGTAGTTTGTTACATAAATTTAAGGAGAATCAAGAGTTGGTTAAAAAATAGGGATGTCAAACTCAGTCAAAGGCCATGACACTTTGGGTCACGGGCTGAACAAGATAAACATGGAACAATAAAACTAAATTTTAAAACCATAACTTTATAGCATAATTATGAACTAAATATATTGCACTATACTGTTGGTGTGAATGGTGTAAGCTGAAGAGGCTACTGCTGATAGCCACCTAAAATATTAGCTTAGCCAAATATTAGCTGGCTAGTGCTAAAGTGACATAAGAAATTTAGGTTAACCAAAACCGCTAGTACATAGCTAAAAATTTGGCTAAACTTAAACATTCTAAACGGGGGAAAAAAAACCCTAATTTAGCCAAAATAACTAGCATGTTGCTGAATATTAGCTAAAATCTAAAAATAAAACCACAGAAAGCTAGCATGTAGATGAAATGTTAAACTTCAAATTAAGCTCAATCGCAAATGCCAAAATAGTCCAAATAGCTAGCAGAATGACTTTTTTTTTTTTTTTTTTTTTTTTTTTACTTTAAAACCATAATTTAACATGATCTAAATATAAGTGTAAATGCTGTAAACTGAATCTGGCCACTGAAGATGCTGAAATTGATAGCTTAAAAATGCTAAAGTTGAAAATCAGCTAAAATATTGGATAAATACCAAATTAGCCTAAAAAAACAAAAAAAACTAAGCTAGCCAAAATCGCTAGCATGTAGCTGAAAAAATATCTAAACTTCAAAATAGTCTTAAACTGAAAAAAAAAAAACTATACTACAATCTTCACAATTCTGTCTGAAAAAATATTCATCACTCATTTCTTAGAATATTTTGCCCAAATCAAACATTACTGACACACTATTTTATCCAGTACTAACAAAAAGTAGATACCCTCTATAATCTGTCTCAACTTTATAGATTAACGCAGTTACTTTTATTTTTTTTTTTACTTTTGTAACCCTCTCTGTCAATTATTTTGAAAAAAACTGATGTTTTTGTTCTGGTTACTGTATGTCTTCATGTTCAGTTTTTTTTTTTTTCTTTTAAACGTCAGCTTGTAATTCTCCCTCCGCTCCGCTAGGGGGCGAACTGCGCTGTAAAAATCTCTGAGACGCCACGGAGGAAGTGATTGACGTGTTCTTCCACCAATTGAAAACGAGCGCGTCCGGCGGTCTGCGTCTGTTCTCCAGTCCGTAGGCGGGGCCACGAGCGGCGGTCTCATCGTTGCTCACACCGTAAAATGCTCCGTGGATAAATCCGCGTGTAAAAATAGAACCCGGTTTCCGAACGTTCGACGTTTCCGAAGCTCCACCCGGGGAAACCCTTCACAGCTGACCGCCGGTGAGGAAGATGCCGACCCGCCGCTGGAACGGATGCTAACGCGGTGCTGTGACCGACGCATGCGTGTTTGTCCTTTTCAGAGTCGGGACCTGTGCCCCCCCCTCCCGCATTGTCATCATGGGTGAGGTGGAGCTCTCCTGTCGGGCGTACGTGAAGATGTACCTGCACGCGTGCCTGTACCCGCGCGGCAGCATCAACGGCCTGCTGTTGTCCTCGAGCTCGGCAGAGGGCGCTGTGTGCGTGACGGACTGCGTGCCGCTGCGGCACTCGCACCTGCCGCTGGCCCTGCCCACGCAGGTGGCGCTCACACAGGTGAGGGGAGGATGGAGGTGTAATGGTTCGATTCCCGTGTTCCTGAAGCAAACCTGCAAGTACCAGGTGTTGCGGTTCCTCACGTGACCATCAGTGGCTGGTTTCAGACGCAGCATCTCCCACGTGACCCCCATGTTGAGCTTTATTTATGTGCAGACTACTCTCAAAACTGTTTAAAGGTATATTCTTTAGTCTTCATGAATTGTTTGGATCCATTGACAGTATGTGAGAACTGGACTAAGTGACTGCACCCCCTGGCGTTCCAAACAGGAAGTACCCGCTGGTTCCAAGAAGTCAAAACTCCATAGATTTCTAGAGAGAAATAAACAGCAACATTACATTTTTTTTCTGTAGTTTGTCATAAATAGACCAATAAGATGCCTCATTAAAAGTAGGCGGAGCCTGCTCACCCTCACGTCCAAAACCGACTGTTCGCTTTCTATTGTTGTTAGCGTCCAACAAGCTCACTCCTGATTGGTTTAGTGGTTGCCATAGAAATATGGAGTCAGACTCTGACGAATCAATGTTAACCGATGACGTCTGGCTCCAACATGGCGGCGTCCGTGTCGCTAAACAAATGGGGACTAAGTTAAGAAACAATTTTTTTATTTCTTTTCATTGGAAGTGGTCGCTTGAACGCGTGTGTCTGAGCCCGGTCTGAACATAGCATTATACCAACTCACATTTGCCTTAGCCCCGCCCACTTTCACTCCTGAATGGTTCTCTTCGGCCTTTATGAAACTTTATGAAACTTTATTTCTATAGCACTTTACAACTGCTTATAGCAGACCAAAGTGCTTCACATTAAAAGAAGGAAGAGAGTTTAAAAAATTAGACAAATTAAAAAATAAATAAAAACAATATAAAATTACAAAAGCAGTCTGCAGTAAAATACATAAAAGATCAATACGAAAACAATAAAACAAATAAAAATAGAATAAAATAAAATGCCACCAACTACTGAGCATTAAAAGCCATTCTAAAAAGGTGTGTTTTTAAATAACATTTAAAACTGTTAAGGTCCGTCATCATGCGCAGTTCTGCTGGGAGACTATTCCATAACTGAGGGCCGGCAACAGAGAACGCACGGTCACCCCAGCGTTTCTTCTTTAGGATAAAATTGGAAATCTTTGATCTAGTTTAGAGACGTCTGCGGTTATTAGGTTAAAACTAAAAGTTTTAATAAAGTTACAAGATTAAAAGTCGTAAAGTTACTTGAAAAAAAAGTGTAAATTTATGAGAAACGTACATTTATGAGATTAAAACTCTTAAAGTTTTTTGATTCAATCTCGTAAAATTACATGATTAAAAGTCGTAAATTTATTTTTTTTTAAAAAGTAAAAATCGAAAATATTAAAAGTCGTAAATTTACACAAACAAAACTCGTAAATTTACAAGATTAAAACTTGCAAAATTACGTGTTTAAAAAGTTGTAAATTTAGTGAAAAAAACTTAAAATTGACAATATTAAGTCATAAATTCACACAAACAAAACCTGTAAATTTACAAGATTAAAAGTCTTAAATTCACGAGAATAAAAATGATAAATTTAAGAGAATAAAACTTAAGAAATTTGTGAGATTAAAAAATATAAATTTATGAGAAAAATGTGTACATTTATGAAATCTCGTAATTTTTTTAGACTAAAAATCATAAATTTACGAGAAAAACATTGTAAATTTACAAGATTTAAAGTCGTTAATGTCTGACTGACGTCTGGCTCCAACATGGCGGCGCCCGTGTCGCTAAACAAATGGGGACTAAGTTAAGAACTCTTTTTTATTTCTTTTCATTGGAAGTGGTCGCTTGAACGTGTGTGTCCGAGCCCGGTCTGAACATAGCATTATACCAACTCACAAAGTGTTTGCCTTAGCCCCGCCCACTTTCACTCCTGAATGGTTCTCTTCGGCCTTTAGGATAAAATTGGAAATCCTTGATCTAGTTTAGAGACGTCTGCGGTTATGAGGTTAAAACTGATAAAGTTACAAGATTAAAAGTAAAAAATGTATGGGGAAAAAAATGTGTACATTTACAAGATTAAAGTAATAAATTTACTAGAAAAAAAACGTGTAAATTTATGAGAAATGTGTACATTTATGAAAGTAAAATCATGAAATTTTTTATTAAAACTCGTAAAATTACATGATTAAAAGTTGGGAATTTATTGGAAAAAAAGCTAAAATTGAAAAGATTAAAATTCATACATTTACACGGACAAAACTCGTAAATTTATAAGATTAAAAGTCGTAAATTTATGGGAAAAATTTTTTACATTTACAAGATTAAAACTCGTAAAATTATGAGAATGAAACTCATAAAATTACGTGATTAAAAGTGAAATTTTGTGAAAAAAAGTTAAAATTGACAATATTCGTAAATTTACACGAACAAAACTCTTTACAAGTTTAAAGTCTTAAATTCACACGAATAAAAAATATAAATTTATGAGAAAAAAATGTGTACATTTATGAAATCTCGTAAATTTTTGAGCCTAAAAATTATACATTTACAAGAAAAACATTGTAAATTTACAAGATTCAAAGTCGTAAATGTCTGACTGACGTCTGGCTCCAACATGGCGGCGCCCGTATCGCAAAAAAAAAGGCGACTGAGTTGACTTCATTTGCTTGAACCACTTTCTATTTCTTTTCGTTGGCAGTGATCTCTTGAACGCGCGTTTCCGAGTTTTGTTTAAATGTATCGTTACACAGTCCCACAGTTTTCACTTTAGCCCCGCCCACTTTCATTCCTAAATGTTTCTCTTTGGCCTTTAGGATCCGTTTGGACGGCGTTGGAAATCTTTGATCTGTTTACAGAAGTCTGCAGCGCATCTAGAGTTTCTTTATGACATTTGGACCAGAAAGTTTTAGAATTTATGGATTTTAATCAAATAAAATAAACTTTTTTTGCGTCCTCACAGGTGGACGCCTGGTGTTCCCAGACCCAGCAGAGGATTGTGGGATACTATCAAGCCAACGCCTGTGCATCAGACAGCAGGTGAGTTTCTGTAACTATTTTTGAAATGTGATTCGAAGAACGTGGAGATCACTGGGTTCCTTCCCATTTCTAACCGCCGCCAGCCCGACGCCGTGCGCCCTGAAGATCTCCGACAAGATCGCAGAGCAGTTTGACGGCGCCGTTCTGCTGATGGTAAGAGAACGCCGCCTGTGCGTTTCCAGCGGAGCGGATGACCGACTGTCTGATTGATCAACAGCTGGACGGCAGCAAGATGCCTCCGGACTATCGGGTTCCTCCCATCGTCATGTACGAGCGCAAAGACTCCAGGTGGATCCTGAAGGACAAACACATGTAAGTGGGAGGGAACTGTGGACAATCCAAATGTGAGAAGATCCGAAACAGGAAGTATTCCACCGACTTCCTGTGTCTGTGCCAGAGGATGCCTCTGCTCGTGCAGATTCTTTGTTAAGTTAGCATCAAGATGCTGAAGTTCTAAACTGGCCAATCAAATGCCTCGATTAAAGTAGGTGGAGCCTGCTGGCCTCCTCGTCCAACATTCAAAATGTTTGTTACCGGCTGAGATCCTTATATTAGGGCCAGTTTACAAACAAACTTTAAGTCTTGTATATTTACGAGAATATACAAGTATATTTATAACTTTAAAAGGCTGAATTTACATCTTTTTCATCTAATAGTTTACGAAATTAAAATTTGTAAATTTACGAGACAGAAAACGCGTACATTAACGAGATTAAATATAAATTTATGAAAATAAAATGCAATTTACAGGATTAAAAGACGTAAGTTTGTGAGAAATAAAATGTGTACAAACGTGAGAAGATCCAAAACAGATAAAGTCCTAAAGATAAAGTACTAAATTTACGAGATTAAAGGACATAAATTTACTAGATTAAACCTAAATTTGAGTATAAAATGCATACATTTATAATATTAAGTCATATTTTTACAAGGTTAAAAGTAATAAATTTATGTGATTAAAATTCAAACATTTATGAGAAAAGAATTTACTAGATTAAAAGTTGTAAATTTAGCTTTTGACCTCAATAAATTTATGACTTTAAATCTCAAATTTATGAGATTTAAAAATCGTACATTTATGAGAAAAAAAATGTAAATTCACAAGATGAAAAGTTTTAAATTATGAGGAAAAAACTTGTAAATTTAAACTTTTTATATTACTTTTTTTAGTGGCCTTAAAAAATAGATCCTTCTAGAAAATCAATGAAAAGTCAGAAAAGCTCAGAGTTGAGATGTGAAACAGAGGCTTTTATTCTGAAATGTTTTTCCAGTAGTTTTACTCCTAAACAGGAAATTCAGGCCGTCTCCTCGTACTTTGTCTTGAGGAAGCATCTCGTGGTGCATTCAGGGTCCACACAGGGATGGAATGTTCGTACAAAAAGAGGCTGTGGTTCAGAGGTTTTCACCTGGAAGAGGTTTGATTCCCGCTCTGAACAGCCGGACGGGAGCTGAATCCAGCGCAGCTCCGAAATTATCGTATTTTCAGCTTCTTAAAGAAAGCTGTGGAGGAAATGTCTGATCTCAGATCTGTTCACCCCCCCAGGATCATGCTCAGACAGTGGGAGGAGACTCGGGCCATCGCCGCACAGATGCTGGAGGCGGGCGATCACGCTCTAGTGGTGGACTTTGACAGCCACTTGGACGACATCACAAAGGACTGGACCAATCAGAGGCTGAACGCTAAGATAGCGGAGCTGTCCTCGCCCCCCAACGGGAGCATTTAGCCTCCATTGTTTCTGTGTTCGCCCCCCCCCCCCCCCCTCCTCCCCCACGAATCCAGAGACATCTTTATTTAAAAAGTGAGGGGACGACGACAGACTGACCTGTTGGTACATCCCAGTCTTCCACCCCCCTCCTGAGTTGTGGTACAACCCGCCCCCACCCCACCAACTAACTTAAAATCCCTTTTAACCTGCAGCTCGTGTCTTGTGGTTTTTCACGTGCACACACACACGCGCGCGCACGCACAGGAAGTTCCACTTCTGTGGACAGACGTCAGTGTTTTTCCAATCCTCGGAAGAAAAACCGGAGAAGACGATTGGACAACGACTGATCACATCATCAGGGATGCGGAAGCTGTAAACTTATGGAAACAGGAAGTCGACATCCAGATCAACAAAATAAAAGTTCACTTCCTTCAGTTTTAGTGTTTCCTGATCGTTCTGGATTTTCAGGGCTCGAATGTTCAGACTTGGTCTAAAGGTGACAGAGAAGTGCAGTAGATGTTTGTCCAAAACCTTCCTCTTTGTGGGACGGGGGGCAGACCAGCCGGCGGTGCTCCCGCTTTCCGGGTCAGACGGGAGGGAGCGCCAAGAGTTCCTGGTTAGCCGGCACCGACACCAGGTTCAGGGTGATCTCCCCCAGAGGAGACTGGCTGGCCAGAGTCTGGAGAACCGAGATGGACTGGAAGACGGAGAGGGCGTTCCGGACCTGCTCCTCCGCCCAGGGGAGAGAAACCTGCAGAGGAGGTGTGGCCATGAGGAGGAGGAGGAGCAACAAGCCTGCACAAATGCTTCACTAGAGCGGGACGAGGAGGCCAAATAATAAATACCTCTGATTATCATTGAGTTCTTTTCCCTCCGTTGACTTTTTAGCTAATTATTTGCACTATATAGAAATTTTGACTTTTATTTGTTTATTAGGCTATTTCGAGAAAATGACAATAATAAATATAATCATTTGTTTAGCTAATGTTTAAGCTACAAGCTACTATACTGGCTAAATTAGGCTTTTTTTGTTTATCAGGCTATTTCCGAGTTTAGCTAATGCTTGAGCTACATGCTAGCTGTTTTGGCTAATTTAGGCTTTTTTTGTTTTTTTTAGGCTATTTTGCGGTTTAATTCATATTTCAGTTGCGCTAGTATTTGGCTAATGTATTCGTTTAGGCTATTAGTTTAGCTAATGTTACGTTATATTTTAGCTTAACTTAGACTTTTTTGTTTATTAGGCTATTTCTTTGTTTGGCTTAATGTTATACGCTACTATACTGTAAATTTAGGCGTGTTTGAGTAGGCTATGCTTTAGCTATTTTTTGGCTAATGTAGTTTTTGTTTATTAGGCTATTTCTTGTTTAGCTAAATTTAGTTTGTTAGCTATTTTCTAACTTAGTTAGCTTATTTTTGCTAATTTGACTTTTTTTTGTTATGTAGGCTATTTCTTTGTAATTAGCTAATGGTTTGAGCTCTAACTGATGCTACAATTTTGGCTAAATTAGGCTTTTTTTTTTGTTTAACAGGCTATTTCTGTGTTTAGCTAATGTTTGAGCTACATGCTAGCTATTTTTGCTAATTTAGGCTTTTTGTTTTTTTTAGGCTATTTTGCGGTTTAATTCATATTTCAGTTGCATGCTAGCTATTTTGGCTAATGTAGGCCTTTTTTCAAGCTAATTTCCGCTCTCCTAGACTTGTTTACATTAATAAAGTGGTCATCTCTACTCCACAAGACAGAGCGCTGAACTTTGATTGTGGATCATTCCTGGTGTCCAGTGACAGACATGAAGTCTTGTCCACCTTTATCATGGAAAAGCTAACGCTCATAGTTAGGGTGGGCTCATCTGGACCTCATAAGACAGCATGAAGGTTGCTTAATATTTTAGCTTTCTATCAGCTTCAGCGTTTTAAGGCAGACAGAATCTGTTCCCCCCGTTGTTTAATGTGGAATACGTAGTAAAAAAAAAAAAAAAAATCAAACATAACAGTAAAGTCACAAAAGCCACCCTTTACTTTGGCTTTTGGGAATAAACTATTACTGTAACAACACAACACACTGTGGCACGTACCTTAGCACAACACCGGCTCTGTCGTCTTACAAAGAGACGACTAATAAAGTTACATACAAAGCCAGTAGATTTCTAAAACAGTTTTTATGAATGTCAGATGAATTTGGTGGAATTCAGCTGATTTTTGGGAGACGACCGGACTAGCTTTACTCCGAACAACGGAAGCCCAAGAAAATTTAACGTTGGGAAAGTAGAATCTCAATTTCCTCAAAAATAAATCTATTAATCAATAAAATCAATTTATCCCCCAGCTCAACTTTTCATGTAAAAACAGACATGCTCGCTGTTGTGGCTCATTTAGGAGTTTAGCGAATATTTTAGCTATTTTAGCTAAGCCACAGAATTAAGTTAAGCCCCGCCCACTGTTCTGTCTGTGTGTGGTGGGGGAGAACCAAGGGGACGTTCTCACCTTGGCGGTGATCAGTTTGGTGCTGGGGTCCTCTGTGGGGGTCAGCTCCTCCCCAAAGCACAGAGTGAAGCTGCACTGGGGGGCGTCGCCGCCGTTCGTCCGGAAATGGTCCAGTTCTGTTGGACAGGGGCGGGGCATTAGAAACATAAAACATTGAAACACCCCCCCTTCCCCCTTGGACTCACGTTGCCTGAAGGCGTCTTTGCTGAACAGCAGCACCGGCTCCGTGTTCCGCTCCATGCGCCGCAGGCCCGCCTCACGGCAGTGCGGTCCGGTCCAGAAGACCCGCCCCTGGCAGAACCTCATCCCGTAAACGCCCTGCGGCGAGGAGGTCAGCACCACCCCCTTCTCCATGAAGGGCAGCAGGGTGAAGAGGGCCTGGCGCTGCTGGCCGGCGGGCAGCGTGGCGGGCGGCTCCGGCAGCAGGATGCGCGGGAAGTTGGTGCTCAGGGCGGCCGGCGTCGGCGGCAGGGCGGACGAAGGCTGGTACAGGATCCGAACGTCGGAGCCGACGATCTGTCGCCTCACCACCTCCTGACCCAAAAACTGAACCGCCACCACCAGGGAGTCCTGACCTGCAGACGGCGGACATGAGCGTTACCGTTCAGGTGGGCGGAGCTTCGGGACCATCATCCCTGTACCTTCTGCGGGGGCGGAGACGCTCTCCTCGATGCGCACGTCCAGCTGGAACTCACCCAGAGCTGCAGAGAGAACACGTTACGGCGAGGAACGGCGAGCTGACGTCGTTCAGAGGCCAAAAGACTCACCGGTGCTGCTCTGCAGGAGCTCCTCGGTCTGAGACGGGACGGCGCTCTGCAGCAGAGGCTCCGCCTCCAGCTGTTGGAGAGAGAAGGAGGAAAGCCTAAAACCGAAGTTCAGCGGGAAACTGCAGCGTCCTCCTGGCTGACTCACCGGCGGGGGCGGAGCCTCTTCGATTTTAATCTGTTTGACCTGACCGGAGTCGCTCTGGGACTCGCTGCCCCGCCTCTTCAGCTTCCTGACGCTCTTTTCCTTGATTTTCTTCTCTGGAATCACCAAACCTGAAGCAGGAAGTGTAAAGCCAATCAGGTGAGGGCTCGTTATTATTCATTTACTAAACAAACTTCTGTAGGACAAGAAATCTGTGAGGAAATTTGCAGATTTGAGAGAAGAAATCAGTCAAAATTCTGGTTAAGTAATCAAAAACTGGCCCCACCCTGCTCGCTGATGGGGACGAGCCGGTAAACCTTGTAAGGCTCCGAAATGTCCAGCTGGGCTCGCTCCGGAACCTCCTTAAACTCCGGACTCTTGTTGAGAGCGCAGCGGAGGCGGGTCTTCCAGCCCGCCGGGTTATCCTGACCCCCGTCCGTCAGCTTTCCCTTAAACTGCGCCCACGCCTGCAGACAAGCAGCCGGTTGGGCTTCAGCACCGGCCGTCCACCGGCTCCGGTTCTGATCCGGATCCTCACCTTAAAGATGGCGGCGTCTTCATCTTTGCGGAAGTCCTGCTTCCCTGCGTGTTTCCAGGGGATGCGGAACATAGTTTTGGCCTCGTCGTCCCACATCACGCCGGGGTACTTCCCGCTGCTGACCTGGAGAACGTCAGAAGGTCTAAATCTTACAGTTCCACAAGTGACCACCGGGGGGGCAGTGGTCTGTTTTAACTGTGTGTGCACCTGTGAGTGTGTGCACACCTGTGCATGTGAGTGTACTGCAACTTTGGCCAATCAACAACGCAGCTTTACAACTGTTTCCGCTCCGACTCTCTCCTGGGAGCCGTGCTCTTTTTTATTATTATTTTTAAATCTTTTTTCTTGAACTGTCATTAGCGCCGAGTGCACACACATGTGTAGCACATAGGGCTGCCACAAACGATTATTTTAATAGTCGACTAATCATCGATTAATTTTTCCGATTAGTCGACTAATCGGTTCATGGCCAAAGTGGATGTAAAGATGCTGAAGTTGATAACCAGCTAAAATATTAGTTAAATGCCAAATTTACCAAAAAATAAAAAGAGCCAAAGTTAGCTTAAATAGCTAGCATGCTCCTGAAATATTAGCTAAATTCCAAATTAGCCTTAAAAAAATGGAAAAATCCTATATTAGCCAAAACAGCTAGCATATAGCTGAAATATAAGCTAAACTCAAAAATTGCCTAAAAAAATTAAAAAGCTTAAGTTAACCAAAGCTAGCATGCTGCTGAAATATTAGCTAAACTCCAAATTAGCCTTAAAAAATGGAAAAATACTATATTAGCCAAAACAGCTAGCATAGAGCTGAAATATAAGTTAAACTCAAAAGTTGCCTAAAAAACGTAAAAAAGTTAAAGTTAGCCGAAATAGCTAGCATCCTGCTGAAATATTAGCTAAACTCCAAATTAGCCTTAAAAAAATGGAAAAATACTATATTAGCCAAAACAGCTAGCATAGAGCTGAAATATAAGCTAAACTCAAAAGTTGCCTAAAAAAACGTAAAAAAGCTAAAGTTAGCCAAAATAGCTAGCATGCTGCTGAAATATTTGCTAAACTCCAAAATAGCCTAAAAAACCTTAATAAATGCCAAAATATTCCAAAAAGCTAGCAGAATGCTATTATAACTTTCAACTTTACTACAATCTGACTTCATACAATATAAAGTAACGACTAATCGACTATTAAATTAGTTGTCGATTATTTTAATAGTCGATTAGTCATCGATTAGTCGACTAATCGTGGCAGCCCTAGTAGCACAACATAAACCGAGCGTGAAAGGATTCATCATCATTTCATATTCTGTATAATTATTTATTTGTATTGAATCCTTTTCTGTTAGTAGACAGACAGTAAAAGGGGAAAAAAGAAAACATTTTAGGCCTTAAAAAACATTTTTAATTCATTGTGTTTAAAAAAAAAAAAATCGTGACTTTAAAACTATAAATCGTATCATGGCTTGATTGAATCGATATATCGCTACTTTCTATCGATGTAGATTCCTGTGAAGATGCACTGAAACCTGCAGACAAAATTCAGGGTAAACTTCACATTTATGTCAGAAGTATTTTAGAACCCGGAATTCAAACAGGATTAAAGGTTTAATTATTTCAAACTCCGAATACACCCCCCACCCCCCTACCTGGACTCACCTGTTCGATGATCCACGAGCGCAGTCTGCGCGTGGAGCGCATCCTCACCGCGACCATGACCTAAACCGGGTTTATCAAGAACCGAACCGGCGGAATTAACCTGTCAGAACAATAAACAAGGAAGAAAAAAAATCATTTATTTCCCTCACGGGAGAGATTTAGTCATCATGGCAGCTCAACAGAAAAACAAAACAATTACAGCTTTGATCTCGGATCAGACAAACAAATATATGCACGAGCGCGCGCGCGCTTCCTGTACGGAACCGTAACATATTTCCTGATTTAAGACAAAAAAATCGAGCTTTGTGTTTCTAATAAATACGTTTGTGACTGAAACTTCTAGAATTATACAGTTTTATTATATAAAGTGAACCTTAACCCCCTCTCTCACACAGCCGCCGCTCCCTCGCGCCTGTTATTTATTTGATTTAAATCAGAATAACAGATAAGACGTAAAATCAACAAAATATAAATATAGTTAAGTTTCGTTTACCTCAGCGGTGTTTCCTCTGCGAAGCTCTCGCTTTCTGTTTAGTTCAAGTTCGAGTCCGGGAGTCCCGCTCCTGGCCCCGGTCACAGCCTTTTCCCCGAAACCACGTGACTTTACAGAAATTCCCAACCGAGCCGCTGACCGCCAGAGGGCGCCAAAGTTATTCTTTTCAGGACGACAGAAATGAATAAAATGCCATAAAAATAACAAATGTACTTTCTCTGATGACGATCCACAGCCATTGACCAAAAAAAAGCACCTCATTAGCATTTTCATTGACCTTAAAAAAGCATTTGACACCATAAACCACAAACTATTACTGAAAAAATGAATAAATATGGATCAGAGGAGTTACCTGCAATGGGTCACCAGCTACCTATCAAACAGAAAACAATTTGTACAAATAAATGACATTAAATCCACATTAAGTTCAATAACATGCGGGGTACCTCAAGGTTCAGTCTTGGGCCCCAAACTCTTTAACATCTATATAAATGACATCACCAGTGCATCCAAATTCTAAAATGTATTTTATTTGCTGATGACACTACTTTATTATGTGGGTAACGATATAAAACAAATGACAGAATTAATCCAAAGGGAGTTGGAAATAATTAAAAATGGCTAGATACAATAAACTATCAATAATTGCGAAAAACGAATCTGATGATATTTAACAACCATAAGATAAATACTAACATCTCAATGGAATTGCAGGATCAAGTGAAAAGAAACTAAAGTTGTAGGGGTGATCATAGACGATAAATAAACTGGAAATCTCATATCAACTACGTAAAAACTAAAATAGCAAAAACAATAGCATTGTTATATAAGGTTAAATGGTCACTAGACGAAAAATCATCATACCTCATATATAATTCACTGATTGTACCATACCTGACATACTGCATAGAGATTTGGGGAAATGCTAACAAGAAATCAATAAATTCAATATTTGTGTTACAAAAACGAGCAATAAGAATCATTACTGGGAGTAAGTATCTGGATCCATCTACACCTCTGTTTATAAAGCTAAAACTATTGAAATTTAAAGACTTAGTAAATCATTCCATATTAAAACTTATGTACAGAGCACATCACAGAAGTTTACCACTTAACATACAAAAGAAGTTTGAAAAAAGAAAGAGCAATTATAACCTAAAAGGGCATGAAATGTTTAAAACCAATAAATTTAGAACCAAAATTAAGGAGAAAAGTGTCTCAGTGCAGGGTATTAGATTATGGAATACCTTAGAAAAATCTATAAAAGAATCTAATTCAATTATTACTTTTAAAAAAACTGAAAAAACAAATGCTCACATCATACGAATCAAACAGTCATTAAAAACGGTAAAAACGGGCTTAATGCTTAATGGGAAAGGAAGGAAAAAGAGAGGAAAAGAGGGAAAAGAATAAGGGAAGGAAAAAAAAAAAAGGAAAATACTACCACTTTTTTCCCTATTATTTTTGGTGTTTGTTTTTTCTTACCACTTGCTATATCTGTTGCATAATTTTGTTTGTTGACTGAAATTATTTACTGACTTGGTTAAATGGGGCAGAGATAATAAGTTTACTTCTTTCTGTCCCTTTTCATTTTCTTTTTTTTTTTCTCAGAAACCTTGATTACTGTAAAACTCCTTATGTGTGCTTTGAAAATGAAATAAATAAAATGAATGAATGAATGATTTTGAAAAGACAGATCACTTTATTGTATTTATCTTTAAATCTTCTGAGATTACCATCATTTTATTTTTTTCAAATCATACATACGTCCCCAACTTTCTCTATTTTTCCTGTTGTTGAAGCATTATTAGATTATTTTACTTAATCTTCCTGTGGGTTTCTTTAGTGGACGCCACATCAACCTCATTCATTAATCTTTTTTTAATAACTTTGTTTTATTAAATTTATTAAATAAGCATTAAATCAGTTTAAATCATTTGTCAAAGTCAAGGCCCTGGGGCCGGATCCGGCCCTCCGTATAATTATACTGCTCACACAGATTAAAGGAACACTTTTTTTATTGGTTCTGGCATGAATTGAAGTAAACCTGTCTGATAATGTTCTTGTTGGTTCAGCAGCTGAGGGCCTCGTTCATCAATTTCAGCTGTATTGGTGTTCATGAATTAACAACAGGTGCACTTCAGTGGCAACAATGAGAAAACCAGTACCTGGAGGATGAAGGAATTGAAACAATTGAATGGCCTTCACCATACCCTGACTTAAACCCAATAGAACATCTCTGGGACATTATGTTTGGGTCCATTAGGCGCCGCCAGGTTGCTCCTCAGACTGTACAACAGCTCAGGGATGCCCTCACACAGATCTGGGAGGAAATGCCACAAGACACCATTAGGAGCATGCCGCCACGTTGTCAAGCATGCATACAAGCTCGTGGGGGGCAGCACAAGATACTGAGAAGCATTTAGAGTTGTAGAAATGAAGTTTAGGAGAAAATGGACTATCCTGCCACATCTTCATTTCACTCTGATTTGATGGTGTCGACACAATTGAGCCTCTGTAGACTGAAAACTTTTATTTCATTAAAAGACTTGGCATCCTTTTGTTCCTCAGACACTGACCTGTCATTATTTGTAGAGATATCCAACTTCATGTTGAGATCTGATGGATCTAATGTGTTTCTTTAAAGTGTTCCTTTCATTTTTGAGAGCAGTGAATATATATATTTTTATTTAGAGAGTAAATGTAATGTAAAATGTAAATCTTTACCAAAAATTAAAGAAAAGCAGGAACACAGGCTGCTAAAAAACATATTTGCGAGTTTGTATCCAAGCATGAATGAAGGGTGTAGAACAGGGATCAGTTTTCATTTCATGTTTATTCAGCTGAATCCAACATTTAAAAAACTACAATCATAGTTCCAGCCGTTTTATTCACCAGAAAAGATGCTCTGAGCAGATTAGACACTTGAATTACCGACAATCAGATCTTCAAACATTAAAATGATTCATGACTTTAAGCCAGAACAACCACAAACCATCCTGGAGAAGTCTTCAGTCGGGGCTGGACTTCTCTCTGAAACTCTCTTCATGTTTTTCGGGGAACCTTCTCCCCCAGAGGGACCTCCATCAGTTTCTGTGGAACACAGCGGGACGTGCATGAGTGTGGGCGCGTCGTCTTCGGTCGGGCCGTCCCGTATTTCACCGCTAACCTTCAGCAGGCGAGCGTGGTACTCGTTGTCGTCCTCGCCGTCTCCCCTCTGCCCGTCCACCTGGTACCGCTCACAGGCCCGGTTCAGCTCCTGGGGTTGGTAGAGCGGAGCCGGATCCAGGGAGTGAGCGTTGATCAGACTCACCAGGTACTCCCGGTAGTGTTTACTGCAGGAGCAGACGGGAGGCGGAGCTTCAGACGCTCATGTTCTTTCAGGAGACGTTCCCCCTTTTGAGCTTCACGCTTTTTATTGAATTGAAAATTATTTGTTGGTATTAATTATTTTACTGAAACTAAGTGTGGGAACATTTAAAATATGAATTGTTATCTGGAAAACATGGGGATTAAGGATCTTTTTGCCTTGACATACAATCGT
Organism: Oryzias javanicus; assembly: GCA_003999625.1. Taxonomy (NCBI): domain Eukaryota; kingdom Metazoa; phylum Chordata; class Actinopteri; order Beloniformes; family Adrianichthyidae; genus Oryzias; species Oryzias javanicus. The sequence continues at coordinate 2,735,438 of CM012456.1, read as the reverse complement.
GCCACCATATTGCAAGCAAAAGTCAAAGTTTTGAGATCAATACAAAATGTAAAGTATTAAGAAATAAAAATAATAATTTGCAAATGAAAATATTTAATTGTTTGCAAAAAATATATTTGATGCGTAGTGGCTCATCTCGCTTTCTCCCCATCTTTGATTTTGTGTTCAAAATTTTCTCTGTTTCTGTGTTTGTTCCACCCCAGACAGCCTGCTGATTGGTCTAAATTCTATCCAATCAGGTGTCACTACCTCGCGTTGGCACCAGGACCCGGTGCTGTTCGGCCAGAATTCTACCGTCTTCAACCATTCTGGCCCGCTTCTCTTTGAACTCAGCAGCTCAAATGAACAACACGGTTCTGTATTTAAAAAAGTTTGCAAAAGCAAAAAAAAAAGTTTTTGAAGCCAATATTAAATATTTTAATTTGCAAATTATGATTTTTCTTACATTTTTGTTTGCAACTGATCTCAAAACTGTGACTTTTGCTGTAATACAGCGGCACAAAAATCATCGGACCATTAATAATAAAATAAAATGATCTAGAGGGCTGTATAGAGTTACCTGGAGGGCCGGATCCGGCCCCCGGGCCTTGACTTTGACACATGCTTTAGAGTGATGTAACGATGCAGTTCTGACTACAAACTTTCTTTCTGGTGACTTAAAAAAACAAAAATGCATTTTCTACGATGTCGTTTCTGCAGAGCGGAAAGAGTTCAGTAGAATACGACCCTCAGTAACCCCGCCCTCCTCGCTGCTGAGCGTGTACAGTAGGAAGCTCGTCACGTCACAATTAAAATCTCTCTTCTTTTTTCTTTTTCTTTATTTTCTCTTATGAACACAATTTTTCAACCCTGTGATACTCTTCCTTCTCATTTTTACTCCAATGACACCTGTAACTCCTTTCTGGCATTTTTTGATCATAAAATACAAACTTTACATCAGCACCTTCACTCCCCTCCCCCTTCCCTCGTTTCCCCAGATTCCTTCCCTGTCTCCCATTCATTTTCTACTTTCCAGCTGCCTGATCCCAGTGAATTCTCTTCCCTCATCCAAAAGTCAAAGCCCTCTACATGCCAGCTTGACCCTCTCCCAACGTCCTTGGTCAAGTCATGCCTCTCCTCTCTTCTTCCGTTTATCTGTGCCATTATTCATTCTTCATTAACGACTGGTATTGTTCCTTCATTTCTCAAAACGGCTGTTGTCAAACCAACTTTGAAAAAACCCGGTTCTGATCCTAATATCCTTAGCAACTACCGTCCAATTTCTAACTTACCATTTATCTCCAAAATCCTTGAAAAAATTGTTGCCTCCCAACTCAACTCATATCTCATGCAAAATAACCTCTTTGAACCCTTTCAATCCGGTTTTCGCCCCTCTCACAGCACAGAAACGGCTCTCATAAAAATCACAAATGACCTCCTCCTTGCAGCTGATTCTGGACTCATCACCATCCTCATCCTCCTTGACCTGAGTGCAGCCTTTGATACAATATCCCATTCCATCCTCCTCCATAGACTTTCTTCTCTCTGAATTTCCTCCACCCCCCTCTGCTGGTTTCAGTCTTACTTCTCTGACCGCACTCAGTTCATCCAGCTTAAATCATTTCGATCCCAGTCATCATCAGTTTCCACCGGTGTTCCCCAAGGTTCCGTCCTTGGCCCCCTCCTCTTCATTACTCACCTCCTCCCCCATGGCAATGAAAATCAATATTGAATTTCATTGTTTCGCGGATGACACCCAGCTCTACCTGTCCAGTAAACCTAATTCCTCTCTTCCACCCCCGTCCCTCTCCTCCTGTCTATCTGAAATAAAAAACTGGTTCACGTCAAACTTCCTTAAACTCAATAGCAACAAAACTGAAATACTTCTTGTAGGCTCTAAATCCACCCTCTCTAAAGTGCCAAGTATCACAATTCCTGTAGATTCAGTTTCTGTGTCCTCCTCTCTTCAGGTAAAGAGTCTGGGTGTCATCCTTGACAGCTCACTATCATTTCATAACCACATCAATAATGTTACCCGAGCTGCCTATTTCCACCTGCGCAACATAAATCGTCTCCGCCCCTCTCTTACGGTCCACTCCGCTTCGATTTTGGTTCACAGTTTAGTCACCTCCCGCCTTGATTATTGTAATTCCCTCCTCTATGGTCTCCCTAACAAAACCCTCAATAAATTACAACTGGTCCAGAACTCAGCTGCCCGTATAATCTCTAGGACTTCAACCTATGACCACATCACCCCTGTCCTCCAGCAATTGCACTGGCTCCCAATTACAGCCAGAATTCAGTTCAAACTCCTCCTTCTGACCTTTAAAGCCCTCCATAATCTGGCACCTCCTTACCTCTCTGATCTCCTCCAAATGTACTCCCCTTGTCGTTCTCTCCGGTCATCTTCTTCTCTCCAGCTCTCTGTACCTCCTGCGCGCATGGTCACTATGGGGAGCCGAGCCTTCAGTCGGTCGGCTCCCAAACTCTGGAACTCTCTCCCACCCGAACTCCGCAATATTGTCTCCCTACCATTTTCAAATCCCATCTTAAAACTTATGTTTAAATCTGCCTTCTCATTTGATTTTCTGTGTACTCTTACTGATTTTTTATTTTTTATAATGCTCTGTTTTTATGTCTATTTATTCTGTTTTATCATGTACAGTGTCCTTGGGTGACATGAAAGGCGCTTTAAATAAAATGTATGATTATTCCGTCTGCTCCCGAATCCTCTGGGATCTACTCACTCGCAGAGTCCGGCCTGACCCGGCTGCGTCTGGACGCCGCAGGGAGAGTCCACCTGCTGGCCGGCTTCGTCTTTCTGCTCCATCACGCTGCAGGCGTCTGGGTTTCAAAACGCGTTAGAAACTTCCGTGAGCAGCAGGAGAGACGGGTGGAGACGGACTTACCCGGTTGAGCTCCGCTGGACGGGTCCGTGTTGTAGCCGACTCGGTTCCTCTGAGAACAAAAGACAGAAGCGTGAGCGTGAACGCCACACCGGCCCCTCCTCCTCACTAACAGCAGCTGACCTGCAGCAGCGCCTGCAGCCGGGCCGCATCCCAGTCCCGCAGGTAGAAGAGGCAGTCCCGGGGGTGGTGGGCGTGCAGCCCCCTGAAACTGCACTGAGGAGCTTTGCAAGCAGCCTGCAGGGGGGCAGGAAACGCTGTGATGTTCAAAATATCTGATGCAAGAGATCTGAAACTTTCAAACACAAAGCTGTAAAAAGTAGAGCTGCAACGATTGGTCGACTAATCAACGACTAATTGACTATTAAAATAGTTACTTTATATTATATGGCGTCAGAGAGTAGTAAAATTGAAAGTTATAACATTATTCTCGCTTTTTGGACTATTTTGGCATTTTTTTAGGTTATTTAAGCTATTTTGGAGATTAGCTAATATTTCAGCTAGATGCTATTAACTTCAGCATTCTCAGCTATTAAATTGTGCGTTTTCACCAATCAACTTTAGCGTTTTCAGCTATAATCTTCAGCGTTTTCAGCTATCAACTTTAGTGTTTTCAGCTATAATCTTCAGCGTTTTCAGCTATAATCTTCAGCGTTTTCAGCTATAATCTTCAGCGTTTTCAGCTATAAGCTTCAGTGTTTTCAGCTATAATCTTCAGCGTTTTCAGCTATAATCTTCAGCGTTTTCAGCTATAAGCTTCAGCGTTTTCAGCTATAAGCTTCAGTGTTTTCAGCTATAATCTTCAGCGTTTTCAGCTATAAGCTTCAGCGTTTTCAGCTATCAACTTTAGCATTTTCAGCTATCAACTTCAGCCTTTTCAGCTATCAACTTTAGCGTTTTCAGCTATAATCTTCAGCGTTTTCAGCTATCAGCTTTAGCGTTTTCAGCTATCAACTTTAGCGTTTTCATCTATAATCTTCAGCATTTTCAGCTATCAACTTTAGCGTTTTCAGCTATAATCTTCAGCGTTTTCAGCTATCAACTTTAGCATTTTCATCTATAATCCTCAGCATTTTCAGCTAACAACTTTAGCGTTTTCATCTATAAACTTCAGCGTTTTCAGCTATCAACTTTAGCGTTTTCAGCTATAATCTTCAGCGTTTTCAGCAATCAACTTCAGCATTTTCAGCTATCAACTTTAGCGTTTTCAGCTATAATCTTCAGCATTTTCAGCTATCAACTTCAGCATTTTCAGCGGCCAAATTCCACTTACAGCATTCACACTAGCATTATCATAGGTAATGCTGTATACCTAGTTTATAGTTACTTTAAGGCTAATGATATTTAAGTTCTGTGTTTTACATCTAGTTTGCGCATGACCTGATTAGTCGACTAATCATAAAAAATAATCGGTGATTAGTTGACTATTAAAATAATCATTTGTGGCAGCACTATTGACCCTCGTGCTCTCTATGGGGTCCAGATGACCCCACCCTTACATTGAGGCGTTAGTCCTTCCATGACAAAGGTGGACAAGAATTCATGTCTGTCATTGGATACCGATAAAGATCAACAATCATTGAAACCACTATGACTCCACTTTTATGTAAACTAGGAGAGCGGAAGAGGAAACTGAACATCTTCCTGCAGGAAAAGCAGGAAGCCCCTCCCACAGCTTCAAACGTGTCTCCATGGTCTCATCTGAGCGTGTGCAGCAGTCACCTGCAGTCGTCTGCAGCTCACCTTGTGGTACGGGTTGTTGCAGCCGCTGCAGAACTGGTACCGGCACTGGGAGCAGGTGAAGTGCATGCAGCCGCCTTTGGTCAGCGCGTACTGGAAGCCACACTGGAGACAGGCTGAGGGAGATTCGGGGATGGACGCCTCAGTCCAGAACATTCAGCGTGATGACGAACTCTCAGGTGAACTCACTGATGCCGTTGTCTCTCAGGTAACCAGCCAGGCCCTGCTTCTGGTACTCCGGGTCGTTGTCCCTCTTCCACTGCTGGAACTGCTCACAGGAGACGTCCTGGTGTTGGGGCTCCCACTGAAGCACAGGGACAACTCGTGACAGATCTGAGAGGAGGAGCTGCCCGGAGATGTTCTGCAAACCACGACTCACCGCTTTCTTGCATTTGGCGCAGAAGCTCTTGTGGCACGAGAGGCAGGTGACTTTCAGCTGGTCTCCATCGTTGATGAACCCAGAGGTGCACTGCAGACACAACCTGGAGTAAGATGTTGGCTTTCTCTAATTCAGGGGAGTCAAACTCAAGGGGCCAAAATCCAAAACACATCTTAGGTCGCGGGCCGAATGAGAAAAACATTTACTAAATACTCTAAAACTACATTTTTAAAACTTTTTAACATAATTATGAACTAGACATAGAGCATTAACTGTGATACTGCTAGCATAAATGCTGTTAGATGAAGTTAGCCGCTGAAGATGCTAGTGCTGGAAACGCTGAAGCAGAGAACCAGCTATAATATTAGCCAAATTATCCTGAAAAACTAAAAAAAAACTTAGCCTAGCCAAAAAAGTTAGCATATGTAGCTGAAATATTAGCTGAACTCCAAAATTACCTATAAAATCTTAGTAAATACCAAAATAGTCGAAAAAGCTAGCATAATGCAAACTTTAAAACTGTAACTTTTTAACATAATTATGAATAACAAAAAAGCAGGAATATTATTCCACAATAAATAAACTTAAACCTTAAATAACTTTCAATATTTTACTCTCCATGAAAATATATTTTGTCAAAATTATACAAGTTAGAAATCAGCGTAAAATAACATTTGGGTCATTAAGAACAATAAAATAAAATGATCTGAAGGGCCGGATCCGGCCCCTGGGCCTCGACTTTAACATATGTGCTCTAATCCAACCCTCTTCACACCTAAACCCTCAAAAAAACCGCAGCTGCACGTTTCCTTAAACTTTACTCATTTTTCTACAAATATTTGAAAAGACAATAAAAAAAAAAAAAAGAGTGATGTCAAAGTAAAGGTTGGATGTCTTTTATAATAACATTTTTTTTTAAAAATAAAATCAACTTTTTCATTTTTATCTTCTACTGCACCACAATGTCACAAACTTAAATAAAATACCACAAAATGAGGCGTTTAACTGCAAATATTAGGTTAAAAAATTGCGATTAAAATCGATTAATTAGATAAATTAATTACAGGTCAAGATTAATTAATCGCACTAACATGAATCACTTGACAGCACTATTTCTCTTTTTTGGTTTTACTTTTGCTGGACTTTTTTGATCGTCCTTTAAGATAAAGATTCAATAAAAAAAAGAAGGAAAAAAAAGAAAAAGACCTTCTGATCTCCTCATGAATCTGATTTATGACGGATATAAAACAGTAGGAAATCTATTATCTGTTGTTTGATTATTTAAATTATTTGATCTTCTTATTGGTTAAATAAATATTTAAAAACTATAACAGTGACTGACTCTGAAATCGTCTCTAGAGATCGTCTGATGTCGTGACTCCAGATTTCATCGACCGTATCTGAAGAAGAGGAGGGCGCGGTGATGAAGATGACTCACGTGGCAGCACCACAGGAACTTGGGGTCCTTCATCAGCGTGTGCTCCGTCAGCTTCTTGTGGAACAGGTCGTAGACGTCGGGCAGCAGGCAGTCCCGCAGCTGCGGAGCAGCAACAGAGGCGTGTCACTTCCCGTTCCATCGTTCCTCACGTCGGCGAGGACGCCATCAACCTCGTTTTGCTTCTGTTACTTTCATTGAGGTGGAGGAGAAACTATGACCTGTACTTTTAGGGTTGCCATGGTAACATCTGCTTGTAACCATAAATCCTCCACCTCCCTCCTACTAACATGTCCTCTTTGGTCCTCATCGCCATGGCAACTAGTGCTGCCACAAACGATTATTTTAATAGTCGACTAATCGGATCATGGAAAAAGTGGATGTAAAGAAAATCTGAAATATGATTAGCTTTAAAACAAAAAAATCCTAAATAAGCTAAAATCGCTAGCATATAGCTGAAATATTAGCTAAACTCCAAATTAGTCTAAAAAACTGTAAAAATTCCAAATTAGCCAAAATAGCTAGCATGTAGCTGAAGAAATAGCAAAACTCCAAATTAGCCTAAAAAACTGTAAACATTTACAATTAGCAAGCTAACATGTAGCTGAAATATTAGCTAAACTCAAAATTAGCCTAAAAAAAACTGTAAAAATCCCAAATTAGCTAAAATAGTGAAATATTAGCTAAACTCCAAATTAGCCTAAAAAACTGTAAAAAAAAAAATCCAGAATTAGCTAAAATAGCTAGCATGTAGCTGAAATAATAGCAAAACTCCAAATTAGCCTAATAAACTGTAAACATTTACAATTAGCAAGCTAACATGTAGCTGAAATATTAGCTAAACTCAAAATTAGCCTAAAAAAAACTGTAAAAATCCCAAATTAGCTAAAATAGTGAAATATTAGCTAAACTCCAAATTAGCCTAAAAAACTGTAAAAAAAAAATCCAATTAGCAATAGCTAAAATAGCTAGCATGTAGCTGAAATAATAGCAAAACTCCAAATTAGCCTAAAAAACTGTAAACATTTACAATTAGCAAGCTAACATGTAGCTGAAATATTAGCTAAACTCAAAATTAGCCTAAAAAAAAACTGTAAAAATCCCAAATTAGCTAAAATAGTGAAATATTAGCTAAACTCCAAATTAGCCTAAAAAACTGTAAAAAAAAAAATCCAGAATTAGCTAAAATAGCTAGCATGTAGCTGAAATAATAGCAAAACTCCAAATTAGCCTAATAAACTGTAAACATTTACAATTAGCAAGCTAACATGTAGCTGAAATATTAGCTAAACTCAAAATTAGCCTAAAAAAAACTGTAAAAATCCCAAATTAGCTAAAATAGTGAAATATTAGCTAAACTCAAATTAGCCTAAAAAACTGTAAAAAAAAAAATCCAGAATTAGCTAAAATAGCTAGCATGTAGCTGAAATAATAGCAAAACTCCAAATTAGCCTAATAAACTGTAAACATTTACAATTAGCAAGCTAACATGTAGCTGAAATATTAGCTAAACTCAAAATTAGCCTAAAAAACTGTAAAAATCCCACATTAGCCAAAATAGCTAACATGTAGCTGAAATATTAGCTAAACTCCAAATTAGCCCTAAAAAACTGTAAAAAAAAATCCCAAATTAGCTAAAGTAGTGAAATATTAGCTAAACTCCAAATTAGCCTAAAAAACTGTAAAAAAAAAATCCAGAATTAGCTAAAATAGTGAAATATTAGCTAAACTCCAAATTAGCCTAAAAAACTGTAAAAAAAAATCATAAATTAGCTAAAATAGTGAAATATTAGCTAAACTCCAAATTAGCCTAAAAAACTGTAAACATTTACAATTAGCAAGCTAACATGTAGCTGAAATATTAGCTAAACTCAAAATTAGCCTAAAAAAACTGTAAAAATTCCAAATTAGCCAAAATAGCTAACATGTAGCTGAAATATTAGCTAAACTCCAAATTAGCCCTAAAAAACTGTAAAAATTTCAAATTAGCCAAAATAGGTAGCATGTAGCTGGAATAATAGAAAGACTTCAAATAAGCCCTAAAAAACTGTAAACATTTAGAATTAGCTAGCTAACATGTAAATGAAATATTAGCTAAACTCCAAATTTGCCTACAAAACTGAAAAAAATTCCAAATTAGCCAAAAGAGCTAATATGTAGCTGAAATATTATCTTAATTCCAAATTGGCCTAAAAAACTGAAAAAGCCTAAATTAGCCAAAATAGCTAGCATGAAGCTAAAATATTAGCTAAACTCCAAAATAGCCTGAAAACCCTTAATAAATGCCAAAATAGTCTAAAAAGCTAGCAGAATGTCATTATAACTTTCAACTTCACTACAGCCTGACTCCATATATTATAAAGTAACGACTAATCGACTATTAAATTAGTTGTCGACTATTTTAATAGTCGATTAGTCATCGATTAGTCGACTAATCGTGGCAGCCCTAATGGCAACTTCAATAAATAAAGACTCTAAAAGGATGCGGCACCTCCAACGTCGGCTCCGCCCTCACCTGGATGTCCAGCGTGGAGAAGTAGCTGTCCAGCTGCTCCGGGTCGTTGATGTCGGGCTCTCCGCACACGGGACACACCATGTCCCGGATGTGCTTGTCCCTGATGGCCACGGTGAAGTGCTGGCTGAAACACTCGTGGCAGACGGAGCACTGGCAGGAGGTCAGGGACTGCATCTGGGAGGAGGGGCAAAATCCAAACGCCGTTAGCCAAACGACAGGACACGTTCTCCTGCAACGAAGGTGAGTTTTTACAGGTGTTTTGACTCCTGTAGCTGTCCTTTCAAAGTAAAAGCATAATTCACCCAAAAATGTAGCAGATTAGGTGAATATTTGCTCTAAAATAGAGATGTCAAAGTCAAACCCACAGGGGGCCAAAATCCAAAACACACCTTGGGTCCCGGGTCGAACAGGATAAACATTTACTGAACACTCCAAAACTACATTTTAAAACCTTAACTTTTTTATATGATTATGAACTAAATATATAGCATAACCTGTGATAATGCTGTGAGCTGAATTTAGCAGCTGAAAACTAAAAAAAAAAACTTCGATCAGCAGCCGACTAGCATGTAGCTGAAACATTTGCTGAAATTCAAAATAGCCTAAAATAAGTGAAAAAAGACAAAATTAGCCAATACAGCTAGCATGGAGCTGAAATATTAGCTGAACAGTCCAAAAAAATCTTACAGAATGTCAATTTTTAAAACTTTAAAACTAACTTTTTAACATAATTATGAATAATAAGAAGGCAGGAATATTATTCCAGAATAAATAAACTTAAACCTTAAATAACTTTCAATATTTTACCCTCCATAAAAAAAAAGAAAATTGTAAAAATGATACAAGTTAGAAATGAGCTCAAGATAACATCAGATCATTAATAACAATAAAATAAAATGATCTACTTTAACTATTGAAGACTTTCGAATATTATCATTTTTGTGGCTCAAATGATATTTACTCTCTAAATGTATAAAGTAATAAAATATGAATTTTTTCAGTGAATGATTTCACTGACTGAGAACTTTCCCACCTTACTGCGGGGGAAGATGCTCAGACAGACGGGGCATTCGTTGTTCAGCAGGCGCCTGATGAAGTCTTTATCATGAGACTCCTTCACCGCGTGGACCACGTCCTCCAGGGAGTAACTGACGTCCGGCTCCTGCAGCAGAGACAGCACCAGCTCACAGCGCCCCCAGCTGGGCAGGTCGTACAACGCCAGCAGCCGTCTGCACATCCTCTGAGCACAGCAGAGCAGGAAGTCAGCGACACAAACACGACACGAGCAGGAAGCGCTGGGGGCCGCCGTCTGACGCACCTGCTTGTCTGGGTCTCCGGGATCGATCTGCGGTTCCGACTGGTCGGTCCAGATGCGCTGGTGGAAGGGCTCCAGTAGAGGGCGCTGAAGCAGAGACAGGGCCCCCTTCACCTGGCCCCCGCTCTGCCGCAGGGCCTCCTCACACTGGGACACGTCCCGAAAGCCCAGAGAGTGGAGCTCCTTCATCTGGAGACAGAAACCGGCGTCAGCCCGTCTGATCCAGAACCAGGTCACATCAGTTCTTACAGTTCGGATTCTGATCAGGTTCTGACCTCTCTGGTGAAGTCTGCGTGTTTATTGCAGTAAAAGAAGAAGGAAACCACCTTAAGTGGATTTGATAATAGAGCTGCACAAACGATTATTTTAGTTGTCGACTAATCACTGATTATTTTTTACGATTAGTTGACTAATCGGGTCATCTGGATGTAAAACACATCTTAACCAACATTAGCTTTAAACTAACTAAAAACTAGAAGCATTAACAAGTATTATCTGCAGAAATACTAGTATGAATGCTGTGAGATGAATTTGGATGCTAGTGATGATCACTGAAGATACTGAAGTTGATAGTAGGCTAAAATATTAGTTAAATGCCAAATTAGCCTAAAAAAAAAAGTTAGCCAAAATTAGCTAGCATGTAGCTGAAGTATTAGTTAAATTTTAAATTAGCCTAAAAGAGTCTTAATTTGCCAAAATTAGCTAGCATGTAGCTAAATATTAGCTAAACTTCAAATTAGCCTTAAAAAGTCTTAATTTGCCAAAATTAGCTAGCATGTAGCTAAATATTAGCTAAACTCCAAATTAGCCTAAAAAAGTCTTAATTTGCCAAAATTAGCTAGCATGTAGCTAAATATTAGCTAAGCTCCAAATTAGCCTTAAAAAGTCTTAATTTGCCAAAATTAGCTAGCATGTAGCTAAATATTAACTAAACTCCAAATAAGCCTTAAAAAGTCTTAATTTGCCAAAATTAGCTAGCATGTAGCTAAATATCAGCTAAACTCCAAATTAGCCTAAAAGAGTCTTAATTTGCCAAAATTAGCTAGCATGTAGCTAAATATTAGCTAAACTCCAAATTAGCCTAAAAGAGTCTTAATTTGCCAAAATTAGCTAGCATGTAGCTAAATATTAGCTAAACTCCAAATTAGCCTTAAAAAGTCTTAATTTGCCAAAATTAGCTAGCATGTAGCTAAATATTAGCTAAACTCCAAATTAGCCTAAAAAAGTCTTAATTTGCCAAAATTAGCTAGCATGTAGCTAAATATTAGCTAAACTCCAAATTAGCCTTAAAAAGTCTTAATTTGCCAAAATTAGCTAGCATGTAGCTAAATATTAACTAAACTCCAAATTAGCCTAAAAGAGTCTTAATTTGCCAAAATTAGCTAGCATGTAGCTAAATATCAGCTAAACTCCAAATTAGCCTAAAAGAGTCTTAATTTGCCAAAATTAGCTAGCATGTAGCTAAATATCAGCTAAACTCCAAATTAGCCTAAAAGAGTCTTAATTTGCCAAAATTAGCCAGCATGTCAAATTAGCCTAAAAAAAAAATAGCTCTTAATTTAGCACCAAATAATTAGCCTAGTATGTAGCCTAAAATATTAGCTAAACTCCTAATTAGCTAAACGCAGCCTCTTAATTGCCAAAATTAGCCTAGCATGTAGCTAAATATTAGCTAAACTCCAAATTAGCCTAAAAAAGTCTTAATTTGCCAAAATTAGCTAGCATGTAGCCTAAATATTAGCTACTAAACTCCAAATTAGCCCTAAAAGAGTCTATTTGCCAAATAAGCTAGCATGTAGCTAAATATTAGCTAAACTCCAAATTAGCCTAAAAAACTTAATTTGCCAAAATTAGCTAGCATGTAGCTAAATATCAGCTAAACTCCAAATTATCTACAAAAAGTCAGTTCTAATTGCCAAATTAGCTAGCATAGTTAAGCCACTAAATATCTAGTCTAATTTCTAAATTAGCCTATAAAAAGATACTCTCAAGTAATTTGCCAAATTAGCTAGCATGTAGCTAAATATTAGCTAAACTCCAAATTTTAGCCCTAAATATAAAGTCTAATTTAATGCCAAAATACTGTTTGCATGTAGCTAAATCATATTAGCTAAACTAAAATTAGCCTAAAAATCAGTCTTAATTTTGTCAAAATTAGCTTAGCATGTAGTTAAATATTAGCTAAACTCCAAATTAAGCCTTAAAGACGTCTCTAATTATTAGCAAACTCCAAATTACAGCTTAGAAATGTCAGTTCTAAATATTAGCTAAACTCCAAATTAGCCTAAAAGAGTTCTTAATTTGCCAAAATTAGCTAGCATGTAGCTAAATATTAGCTAAACTCCAAATTAGCCTAAAAATTCTTAATTTGCCAAATTAGCCTAGCATGTAGCTAAATATCAGCTAAACTCCAAATTATCCTAAAAAAGTCTTAATTTGCCAAAAATACTAGCTAGCATGTAGCTACTAAAATATTAGCTAAACTCTAAATTTAGCCCTAAAAAGTCTTTAATTTGCTAAACCCAAAATAAGCTAAGCATATTCAAAATAGCCCTAATATAATAGCTAAACTCCAAATTAGCCCTAAAAAGTCTTAATTTGCCAAAATTAGCTAGCATGTTGTAGCCTAAAAATATAGCTAAACTCCAAATATAGCCTAAAAGAGTCTTAATTCTAGTCCACAAATATAGCCTGTAGCCATTGCCTAAGCTTAAATATTAGCTAAACTCCAAATTAGCCTAAAAAGTCTCTAATTTGCCAAAATTAGCTAGCATGTAGCTAAAATATTAGCCTAAACTAACAATCTCAAAAGAACTAAAAGTAGTCTTCTTAATTTGCCAAAATTAGCTAGCATGTTTTAACCCTACAGCTAAATATTAGCTAAAACTCCAAAATTAGCCTAAAAGTCTTAATTTGCCCAAACAATAGCTAGCTAACTGCCTAGCTGAAAGTATTTAGTTAAACTCCAAATAATAGCCTAAAAAGTCTTAATTTGCCAAAATTAGCTAGCATGTAGCTAGCTATAATTAGCTAAATTAGCCTAAAATCTTAAAGCCTAAAATAGTAGCTATAAACTTAATTTAGCCAAAATAATTAATAATATAATAGTGACGACTATCAACTAAAGTTGAAAATTAGTCGTTGACTATTTTAATAGTTGATTAGTCGTCACTCAGAACTTCCCATCATTCTCTCTGAGAGACCCTTTGTCTCTTGGCCCCTCTAAGAATTCTGGGTAATTCACTCTCATCAAAAGTAAAAAAAAAAAAGTAATTGAAATATTTTTGTTTAAATATTTTATCGATGGTTAAAATCTGATTAGATATTAGTCATAATGATCACAATTTATACAATCATAAATTAATCAAATGATTTGATTAACAGAATTTAAGATGGAATATTTGTAAGAACAAATACAAAAAAAAATTTAGAGAAAAACAGAAACATTTAACTAAAGAAAAGATGAATGCTTTTAGCTGAAGGTTGTCGCTGAAGAATTTACTTTAATTGCTGAATTACGTCCTGAACATTTAATACCAAAATTACAGAAAGTGCACAAAAGAATTAAGAATTTCTTTTTAAAAAATTAGCAAAAATTGCGTAAAATTTTAAAATGCGTCAAAAGGTATGAATATTAAAGTACAAGAACGAACGTCCTGAATGTTTTGATATCAAAATTGCAGAAAGTGAACAAAGAATAGGAAAAATTTCTTGAAAAATTGCAAAAGTTGTGTAAAATTTCCAAAAACGTCCTGAACATTTTGATAATATTACAGAAAATGCCCAAAGAATTTATTTTAAAAAAAAATACCGAAAACAGCATAAAATTATAAAATGCATAAAAGGTACAAGAATACAAGCATGGATGCCCTAAAAGTTTAGAAAATTCAGTAATTTCAGTAATTTATGTGTAAAATGTGCCAGTATTTTCAAGCTTTACTGCTGTTCTTGCACAGAAATGTTACTTTATTCTTAAATAAATCAGGGAATTTGATCAGTTTGGTGCATTTATTGTGAGGTTACAGAACATTAAAAATATCTAAACTTTTTGGAAAATCTTTGGATAAATGGATTATTGCATCAATCAGAGACCATCTCAGCGCAGAGCCGAGCCTAAAGTTTCCTTTAGAAGTTCCGTTTGTAAATATTGATTGTGTGGTTGATCTGGGAGCTCCAGATTTGCTCCACGCCGTGTTTCCTGTCCCACCTTAACCTTCCGGTCTCTCAGCATCTGTCTGGCGGCTCGCTCCGTGTCTCCCCCCGCTGCTAACCACGCCACCTTGGCCTCGGCTCTGGACAGCTTCACGCCTTCAGCGGCGGCGTTCTGCCGCGCCTCGCATCCGTCTCTTTCCACCAGAGGTCGCGTCCCGGCGCCGCCCGCCTGGTTGCTGAGCTGGACCGACGCCGCCATGGCGCAGACCTCGTCCAGCAGGTGAGGCAGCTCTGAGGTCAGCCAGTCGCAGGGGTTGACGTTGCTGCCGCCGCACATGAAGCGGGCGGCGTACACCTCTTCGGGGCTCACGCCGCGCTTCTCCGCTTCCTAGGAAAGAGGACGTTTAGTCTCCTCAGATTTAATAAAAGTTTAACCAAACCAAAAGTGTACCCTGATCTGCTGGATGAGAGCGAGTCCGTCCTCCATCATCTTCTTCTGCCGGTTCAGCTGCATGTTCACTCTGGGCTTCGGCTGCGGCTTCTCCTCCGGACGCGGCGCCTCCTTTGGGACGGGCGGCGTCTGATGCAGCGACTGCGGCAGAGACGCGGCGGCGGAGTCCTTACAGGACAGCCCGCACATCTCGCAAAGCGCAGACGGCCGGGTGTTGACGAAGGTGCAGAACTGACACGTCCACTAGGGGGAGCCGAAGAGGAGCGGTTAGTTAGGGTTGGAAGACGGAGATGAAGACACATAAATCGGAATAGAGCTGTGGAAAACAAACGCGTGAAGCAACATTGACATCTCCCACCAAACCTCTTCCTACTGTAGGTGGTAGTAAACAGTAGAAGAAGAAGAAGCAAGAGAACGGAAAATCAGCGCCGCCGTGGTACTGTCAGGAAGGATGAAGCAAAGCATCATGGGAGCATTCTAGCACCGACTTTAATCACGGCCCTTCAGGACTCTGAAATGTTTCAGGAAAGCACCAGAACCATGTTTGAACTACTGGCTCTGTGTTGGAAATAAAAAGCACTTTATCGTCTCCACTTAACATATTGAACATTATTGAAACATATTGAATGTATTAAAAAAAAAAAAAAAAAAATCTGACAACGCTGAGTATTGAAAAAAAATCCCCATGAATTTTCTTGGTTAAAAGCAAATTGCATTGGATACAGTTCTGATCATTAAATAAAATTAATTGTACAATTATGTCTGTGAAAAGCATAATGATATTCAGATAAAGCTTTTACGAATCTGTAGTTTAAAAAAAGCCTAAATATTGTCTATGGTACGATCATAGGACATATTCCGATGTGTATCATATCGTGATGTGTATGACAATATGTATCGATGTTTCAATACGTATCGTATTGTTTAGTTTATTTTATTTTTATTTCATTTTCATAGAACACAAAAGACATTCAAAAACAAAATAATTAATATAAACAATAAACAATAATTGTGATATGTTTGACGATATGTAACGATATGTTGCAATACGTATCGTGATATGTTTGACGATATGTTTCAATACGTATCATATCGTGATATGTTTGATATGTTTCAATACGTATCGTATCGTGATATGTTTGACGATATGTTTCAATACGTATCGTATCGTGATATGTTTGACGATATGTTTCAATACGTATCATATTGTGATATGTTTGATATGTTTCAATACGTATCATATCGTGATATGTTTGATATGTTTCAATACGTATCGTATCGTGATATGTTTGATGATACGTTTCAATACGTATCGTATCGTGATATGTTTGATATGTTTCAATACGTATCATATCGTGATATGTTTGACGATATGTTTCAATACGTATCATACCGTGATATGTTTGATATGTTTCAATACGTATCGTATCGTGACATGTTTGATGATACGTTTCAATACGTATCGTATCGTGACATGTTTGATGATACGTTTCAATACGTATCGTATCGTGATATGTTTGACGATATGTTTCAATACGTATCATATCGTGATATGTTTGATATGTTTCAATACGTATCATATCGTGATATGTTTGATATGTTTCAATACGTATCGTATCGTGATATGTTTGATATGTTTCAATACGTATCGTATCGTGATATGTTTGACGATATGTAACAATATGTTGCAATACGAATCGTGACATGTGTATGACATAAGTGTCGATATGTATCGTATCGTGACATATCGTCATACACGCCACAACACGATACATATTGTCATACACGTCTTGATGCGTATCATGACACGTGTATGACATATCGTGACGTGTATGATGTTATGTGTCGATATCTTTTGATACGTATCGTGATGTAAATGACAATATGTTTATTATATTGCCAGACTCTTGCTAATACAGACCGTTATTGTTTAGTATGAACAACACAGATTAAAGTCAAATGCGCGGTTCACTTAAAGCTGTGAATTTTTACTGGAACTCTCCAAATCTTTTAATCTCTTTGAAATCTGCAAAAACTCTAGAAAATGAATGATGCTGGTGGGTGAAGGTTGTTCCTGAACATCTTCTCTCCCGGCTGCATGAAGCTTCTGCAGATTTCTCCTCTTTCGTTAAAGAACATCCATCGACCGTCTTTGATGGTCCTGAAAGTGAGACATGGACGCAGTCACAGGTCACAGGAAACCGACCTTTGCTCTGCAGTCTGACACGGATCCAGGACTCGTCAGGACGGACGGGACCGGCGGGCGCGTGGCCAGACGGGGGCGCTCACACACCTCGCAGAGGATGCTGCTCCCTTGGTTCAGGACGGTGCAGCTCTTACACTGCCATTCTGTAGGGAACGTGTCACAGTCAAGGCCCGGGGGCCGGATCAGCTACATGCTCGCCGATACTTGAGTTTGAGGTCACGTGACGGTCAGGGCGTGCGCAGGAACACGCAGGTGCGCCTCACCTGAGTTTGGGGACATGAGGGCAGACACGGAGCCGTCTTGCACAGCGGGCGCGGCCGTGGCGAGTCGGGGCCGATCGCAGGTGGTGCAGAGGACGGCTCGCATCTCGTTGACGGTGGTGCAGTGGGCGCACTCCCAGGAGGACGGAGACGAGCTGGAATCACAGCGAGACGTTGGCGCTCCTCCTGAGGCGACGACGTTCTGACCCGCTCCGCTCACCTGCACGCTTTGCTCGACCCGATGGGGGTCCTGCTGTGTCCTCTGCGGTCCGGGTGGGTGTGGAAGAGCTTGTCGCAGTTCACGCACAGCTTCTGGACGCAGGCGGCGCACTGAACGTGGGCGGAGGAAATGCCGCAGATGCTGCAGGACTCTGCAGAGCGAAGGACGGAGTCAGCAGAAGAAATTTTGGTTTTTAAAATGTCCGCCGGCTGCTCCTGCCTTGGGTGGAGTCTTTCCTCTGGGTTCTCTTGTGGCTGGCTCTGGACGGGTGGCGGTGGAAGAGGTCGTCGCAGGCGTCGCAGAAAGCGCGGTTGTTGCAGGACGAGCACAGGACAGAGGACGTCATGGCGCATAGACTGCAGTCGCTGGGAGAGTCTGAGACAGAAGAGGAGCGTCTTTACAGAGAAGAAACCAGCGTCTTTAGGGGTGTAACGGATCACGGAAAATCCGTGATCCGTACGGATCAGAGGCCACGGTGCGGGACACGCGTGTACCGCGGACCGCTCAAACACCCACCCCCCATTCGCGGACACCTCGCGCTAGCATAATTTAAACCAATTGTCCGTTCGCATCGAATGGAAGCTCCGTTACGGGCTTTCCGGTGGAATCGCGGAACATTTGTATGGCAAGCCAGAGATGTCAAAATTGAGCAGGAAAAGCTGATGCAGAAGTGCCACGTTTTACAGAAAATTATCATTTAAGGCAAGGCAAGTTTATTTGTATAGCACATTTCATGTACAGAGACAATTCAAAGTGCTTTACATAAAACATTAAAAGAAACAATCAAAAGAAATAGTAAAAATGTCAAAAAAAATTTAAATGTTCCCACAGTTAGTTTCAATAAAGCAATTCATACCCAAAAAAAATATTGTAACTGTTTTATTTATGATTTAATTTTAAAAGATAATCCAGATAGATTTGGTATTTTCAACACTATTTTTAATCATTTTTTTCTCTTAGTTTTTGTAGATTTGGTCTAAAAACATGTAAATGTCATCAGAAACATCATGTTTTAGTATTTTGTTTGTGTTCAAAGTACAAATTAGTTTTTGTTTTAATAAATAGGCTTCAATGCAGCAGATTTTTTTGTGCATATGTAAATATTGTTGTCGTGAGGTATTTTAAATGCTTATGAATTTATGATTTAAACTGTTCCAAAAAATAAAATTAGGTTGATATTGTTGTGTTTTTTTTTTCGTTTTGTTTTTTTCATTTTTTTCATTTTTTTACTTTTTACTGATCCGAAAAATGATCCGAACCGTGACCCTAAAACCGTGACACGATCCGAACCGTGAGTTTTGTGATCCGTTACACCCCTAAGCGTCTTCAACCGCGGCGGCTGCATCCGCTCACCTAACTTCAGCCCTGCAAACTCCGCCTGCAGGTCAGATTTAGGCGGAGGCGACGGCTTCAGCGGTTTCTCCTCCGAGGCAACCGGAGGCTCAACCTGAGGGTCACTCTGAGGAAGTCACAACAAAAACGATGACAAAATGAAACTAAAACTTCAGTTAAAAGGGGATTTTATGGATGTTTTTCTCCTTTTTTTAGTTTCTTTATCAAAACTTCTTTGAGGACTTTATTAGACACTAAATACGTGTGACCTGCATGTGACTGAGGGCACCAGAGGTTTAAGTTTGTGCTCTACTCTGCCATCTTGTGGAAAAACAGCAGAACTAAATGGAAAGACTAACTTATTCACTTCGGATACAATTTTCCAAGTTCCTTAAGATATGGTCACGATGGATATTCTATGTTAATCACTTGCAACAAATGGAAGTAATGAACATGTCTGACTAGTAAACTATAAACAAGATGAACGGACCATTGTCCCCCACATTGTTTTTTTTTGTTTTTTTCTCCCTAATAATGCATCCACTGTTCCTTTTCTTGTTAGACGTTTAGTTGAATTGTTAAAAAAAAAAAAAAAAAAAAATGTTGAGAATGGAGATATAAATCAAGGGCCTAAAACTGGCTCGAAGTGAAGTTGAATGTAATGTTTCATAATTTTCTCAATGTTTTTAAATAAAGATTGAAAAAAAAAACAAAAAAAAACAGCAGAACTGACACATTTTAAGATAGATGACATTTTTTCACATTTGTCATTTTTCTGAACGTAAACTGCTGCTGGAATCGGAACGAACCTTCTGGGTGAGAAACGGGGCGATGTCTTTGAAGTGTTCGGGGTGGGGGTGCACGCCCTGATCAAAACAGACGGAGGGAAAGAGTCAAACAAACTGCTGACTCGGGAGCGGCGGCCGACACCGACCCGCACCGACCTTCACCAGCATGTCCACCTCTGCGCGCAGCACCATCACCTCCACCGTCACCGCGGCCACCTTCTCAACGTCCGGCTCGAAGACGTCGTCGGGGAAACTCAGGCCGTCTATCTGCTGGTTGGTGTATCCGTAGAGGGAGAGGACTTTACGGCCTCCCTGAGGAAACGACGGTTTGGATGTTTAAGATCATTCAGATCAATTTCTTACCGATTACAAACAGATTATTTCACCGTGTAGAAAATAAAACACTGATTTATGTTATTGTCACTAAAAGAGACACTTAGGAAGGGGTAGAAGAGTCTAAATAAATGGGTAAAAAAGCCAAAATGAAGGGGTAAAGGAGCCACAACAGAGGGGGAAAAAAATCCACAATGGAGGGGCAAAAGAGACACTTTGGTGGGGGTAGAAAAGTCAAAATAGATGGGCAAAAAAGCCACAATAGAGGAGGTAAAAGACCCAGTATGACGGGGTAAAAAACACTATAAAAGGGGTAAAAGAGCCACCATGGAGGGGCAAAAAAACCACTTTGGAGGGGGTAAAAAAAGTCAAAATAGATAGGCAAAAAAGCCACAATAGATGAGGTAAAAGACCCAGTATGGAGGGGTAAAAAACACTATAAAAGGGGCAAAAGAGCCACCATGGAGGAGCAAAAGAGACACTTTGGAGGGGGTAAAAAAAGTCAAAATAGATGGGCAAAAAAGCCACAATAGAGGAGGTAAAAGACCCAGTATGAAGGGGTAAAAAACACTATAAAAGGGTAAAAGAGCCACCATGGAGGCAAAAAAAACACTTTGGAGGGGGTAAAAAAAGTCAAAATAGATAGGCAAAAAAGCCAAAATGAAGGGGTAAAGGAGCCACAACAGAGGGGGTAAAAAAATCCACAATGGAGGGGCAAAAGAGACACTTTGGAGGGGGTAGAAAAGTCAAAATAGATGGGCAAAAAAGCCACCATAGAGGAGGTAAAAGACCCAGTATGAAGGGGTAAAAAACACTATAAAAGGTAAAAGAGCCACCATGGAGGGCAAAAAAAACACTTTGGAGGGGGTAAAAAAATAAATAATAGGGCAAAAAACCCCTAGAGGGAGGTCAAAATAGAGACCCAGTTATGAAGGGGTAAAAAACACTATAAAGGGGTAAAAGAGCCACCATGGAGGGGCAAAAAAAACACTTTGGAGGGGTAAAAAAGTCAAAAATAGATAGGGCAAAAAAAGCCACATAGAGGAGGTAAAGACCCAGTATGGAGGGGGTAAAAAACACTATAAAAGGGGCAAAAAAGCCACCATGGGAGGGCGCAAAAAACACTTTGGAGGGGTTGGGTTAAAAAGTCAAAATAGATAGGCAAAAAAGCCACAATAGAGGAGGTAAAAGACCAGTATGAGGGGGTAAAAAAACACTATAAAAAGGGGTAAAAGAGCCACCATGGATGTAAAAACCACTTTGGAAGGGACTAAAAAGTCAAAATAGATAGGCAAACAAAAGCCACCAATAGAGGAGGTAAAAAGAAATCCCAGTATGGAAGGGGTAAAAAAACACTATAAAAGGGTTAAAAGAGCCACCATGGAGGGCGCAAAAAAAAACACAATGTGAGGGGGGTTAAAAAAGGGTCAAAATAAGATGGGCAAAAAAGCAAAAATGAGAGGGGCAAAAAAAAGAAAAAAAAACACTATTGAAAGGTGAAAAACACACATGAAGGGCAAAAGAGCCACATGGATGGGTAAAGAGCGGTAAATGGGAGGGGCAAAAAAGCCACAAAAGAAGGGCAAAAGAGCCACTGTTGAAGGGGTAAAAAATAAAAGAGTTTAAAGAAGCTAAAGAGCTACAAGGGGGGGCGGGGGGTGAAATGTGTCTCTGGAGCTGCAGGTTCCAGACCCATTTTTGGACCCCAGAGTCGAAGGGAACCCGTCTCACTTTGATGGCGTCCACCGTGGTTCTGAAGACCGGGTTGTTGTGCTTGACGCTCCTCCAGTATCTGGGCCGGCTTGGGGTTGTCAGGTTACATCCGTATTTCTCCAGGATTCCTAAAGCTTTGACCAGTCTGCTGAGACATTCCAGGGCCTGGAAAAGACACAGGTACAGTTGACAGGTGGGACTGAATCCTTCACTTCATTCCTGAAGCCCCAAGGCCAAAAACACCCCACAATATGTTTGATCTTTTGGTCCAACAAACAAGTCAAACTGGAATTAAAATAAATAAATAAATAAAAACTCCTCCAAGTGACACTAGAGAATCAGAAGATGTGGATCCTGGTTAGTATTTCCTCATTGAATCGTCAAAAATAAATAAATACAATAAAATGAAGTGAAAATTAAATGTTTCATAAAATAAAGTCAGTTTGAGGTTTGGTTTGTGACAAGCTAAAAGTCTCATCTTCAAATGCTGATACAGACAGCAGTAGGTAACCTTCATAGCTCACATGCCGTCCATGTTTTAGGACTGAACTGAACCGGCAACCTTAACTGCACACGCCCAGGTGAGATGACCTGAATAACAACTGCATTTGCCTTGTAAACACGTAGCATGAAAAATCGTGCAGAAATCCCATCAGATTTTATTGTCCAGTAACTAATCTTTGAAACAGAACGCAGTATTTTAGGGCTGCCACGATTAGGCGACTAATCGACTATTAAAATAGTCGACAACTAATTTATTAGTCGATTAGTCGTTACTTTATAATATATGGAGTTAGAGTGTCGTAAAGTTGAAAGTTATAATAAAAATATGCTAGCTTTTTAGACCATTTTGGCATTTATCAAGTTTGTTTAAGCTTTTTGGAGTTTAGCTAATATTTCAGCTACAAGCTAGCTATTCTGGTTAATTGGACTTTTTTTCAGTTTTTAGGCTAACTTGGTGCTTCAGCTATTATTTCAGCTAGATGTTAGGTTTTGACTAACTTAAGCTTTTTTTTTTTTTTTAAAGTTTTTTAGGCTGTTTTGGAGATTAGCTAATATTTAAGCAACATGCTAGCTATTTTGGAAAATTTAGGATTTTTCTTCAGTTTTTTAAGGCTATTTTTGAGTTAAATTCATATGTCAGCTCCATGCTAGCAGTTTTGGCTAGCTGAGGCTTTTAAATTATTTTTTAGGCTAATTTGGAGTTTAGCTAATATTGCAGCTACAAGCTAGGTATTCTGGTTAATTTAGGCTTTTTTTCGGTTTTTAGGCTAACTTGTTGTTTAGCTAATATTTCAGCTAGATGCTAGCTGTTTTGGCTAACTTTAGCTTTTTAAAAAAAAAGTTTTTTAGGGTGTTTTGGAATTTAGCTCATATTTAAGCTACATGCTAGCTATTTTGGAAAAATTTAGGATTTCTTTCAGTTTTTTAAGGCTATTTTGGAGTTAAGTTAACATGTCAGCTACATGCTAGCAGTTTTGGCCAGCTGAGGCTTTTAATTATTTTTTTTAGGCTAATTTGGCATTTAGCTAATATTTTAGTGGCTAACAGCTTTAGTGTTTTTAGCTATCAATTTCAGCATCTTCGCTGTCGTCACTCGCTTCAGCTTCAAAATTCAGCTTACAGCATTCACACAAGCATTTTCACAGATAATGCTTGTGTGGATATATTTAGTTTTTAGTTTGTTTAAAGCTAATAATGGTTAAGATGTGTGTTTTACATCCTGTTTGTGCATGACCCGATTAGTCGACTAATCGGAAAAAATAATCAGTGATTAGTCGACTATTAAAATAATCGTTCGTGGCAGCCCTACAGTATTTATGAGCAGAGGGAGCGACAGGAGGCGCGCAGACCTCCTGTTTGCTGCAGCCGGCGGTGTTCTCCTGCAGCATGACCTCTGCCCTCAGCAGCTGGTACTTCTCACTCAGAGGCAGGGACGTCCCGGCCAGGATCTGGACCTGAGCCTTCACCTCCTGAGCCGAGCCTGAGGAGGACAGGAGCGCCTGAGCTCTCCTCCTCACCTCCTCCATGCTGACTGACGCTCCTGGATAAACAAAGATGGAGAAAAAAAAAAAATCACCACAAAACACCTTCCCTCACAGAATTATGTTCATATGTAAACAGCCAGGAATCGGTTTATGGGGGGAAATAAACGGATTTCTACATGAAGGTTTCTTCACTTGACAAACTTTAATTCACTTTTCTTCAACTTCTTGACCGTAAAATTAACGCATTCATGTTTACACGTTTATATTTAAGATCACAAACATAGTATTCAAACATCTGAATTTAAAAACGACTGTAAAGAGCGAAACTTTTCCCAGCAGCTGAAACCGAAACTTTTCACAAAAGCCCATTTTCTGGTTCCTCCGCTCACCGCGGTGCTTCCTGGGGTTCAGCCCAAACTCGAACTTCCCTTCCGGTGACAAAAAGCAAGATTTTAGGGTCTCCGAAATCCAAACAAATTGTTTTAAAGTCACAAGTGTGACCCAACTCTTAGTTTAAAGCTAGCGGAGTGTTAGGGAATACAGGTTGACGTCGCTGCTTTTACACTTCCGCTTCCTTTACTGATTTTCAGAATAAAATCCAATGACTAAGAACTTTTCCGACTGTGAAGTCATATTTGTGCCAAAAAAGATAGAATTAAAGTCCCGGTTTTTAAGCAAAACATTCAAAACAATTAATAAAAATGTAAAGTTTTTAAAAAATACAACTATATTGTATGATAAAATCCAATCCAACACTGCTGTGCATTTTTGTTTTACAGTTAAAGATATTTGAAGCATTTTTTGTTGATTAATTTCTGTTTTCTTACATCACTGTGTCGTTCTGTTTTTACTTAATTACAATTATAGAAATAAACAAACAATTTTAAATAACTTTTCCACTTTGAGCTCAGCTTCACAAACGTGCGTCCAAACCAGCCAATCACGGAGAAGAAGGTTCATGCTGATTGGTCTAGATTTCCTTTGCATCTTTAACAGAATGAGTTACAGGGACTTTACTTTCAGGTTAGGCTTGTTCCCATTGACGTCTGACTGTAGTATGACTGTTCATCAGTAATCTGGCAAAGCTGGGATACACTGTTATGATTTTCAAAATAGATTATAGCTTTATGTGAATGAAACACTAAAATATCAAGAGAATTTTGCTTTTTTTTCTCCTCTCTCTCTCTCTCTCGGCTAGATTACACAAGCCATCTGGATTTATCTTGTATACTTTTTAAAAATGTATTTAAATGTTAAGAAAATACATTTATATTTTCCTTTGAACACTAAAATTCATCAGATGTGGATTCAAAGATGCTTTTATTCTGAAACATTGATGTCTTGGATTTATTGATTTGAATGCAACTTTATTTAAAACCTGACTGATTAATAGAACAATATTACATGTATGAGTTTTTGCTTTTTTATCATTAAGGTTTGAATCATAACCCTTTTTTATATTTAATTTTAACTAGAAAATTTGTATTTTCAAATTCCAATTAGAAATATTGATTGATTGAGAATTGATAAATTGAATTGGGTAAAAAAGAAAAAAAGATAATAATAAACAGTTTGTTTAAAGTAAAATTCAGATACTAAGACAGTGTTACGTATAATTCGTTTAGCTAAAGTGAATACTATTCGGCATAAATGTCTCAAAAAATGAAAACCTAAAGTTGGTTTCTGCGCGTGCGCAGCAGCATCGTCCTGAAAAGCGGACTAGTTAACGCGGTGGATGGATATATCAGGAAGTGCGGCGTTTAATCGAAAGTAAAACGAATAAGGAAATAAAAGACAGACTGGGAGCTGTGGATCTGCGTCCTGCGTCTGAAATCACTAATTATTTTAGGGTTTTTTTGCACTAAAGTGGAAATTTGCTGAGTCATGTCAAAGGCGGCAACTCTGAAGATTAGTAGCGCGAGCGCAGTCAAGGTGAGAATTTGAATCTTTTGTTGAAACTCACTTTTTCTATGTGCTGAAAGGAGGAAATCCCCGCAGAGAAGAAACTAAGAGTTTATTCTTTGCTCCTGCAGGTGGAAAACTTCCGCCAGACTCTGTATCAGGAGGTTTGTGACTCTCACGCATCTGAACCCGCACTGTCCCGCAGACTCAGCACTGACTGTGGTTGTGTTCGCAGGCGGAGAACCTGTTCTCCAACCGGATCCCTCAGAAGATCCTCCAGCTGGACGCGCTGCTCAGGGTTCGGTTCCGCCTCCTCCTGAAGTCTGGACCTCCTGCTGTCCTCCTCTCATGGTGATCTCTGTTTTCCAGGATGACTCCTTCAACATCTCAGACTCCCTCCAGGCTCAGCTGGACATCCCCATCCCAGAACCTCCTGCTCCAGAGGAGGAGGTGATCCGCATCGGTTTCTCTTTCACGTCCTTCATTGCTGCTGTCATTACTCAGTATTTACTCCACGTTTCAGGAAATGGAGACCGACAAGGATGAAGACAGCGAGAAGAAGAAGAAGAAAGGTGACCTTTGGGGGTGAGCTGTTCATGTGATGGGGATGTGGTTCTTCATCTGTTCTCTCTGCTCTGCAGCTCCAAAATGTGGCTTCATCCAGGGGAACGAGAAGATCATGAACCTGCTGAAGGGCGTGAAGCCGGAGATCGTAGCTCTCAGAGAGACCATCATCATTGTAAGGAAGAACCAGCAGAAGAGCTGCCACATACAGTCCACTAATCCACAACTATTAATTTAAAAGTCGATTAGTCTCTACTTTATATTATGTGGAGTCAGAGTGTAGTGAAGCTGAAAGTTATGATGGCATTCTGTTAGCTTTATGGACTATTTTGGCATTTATTAAGATTTTTTTTAGACTGTATATAAAATAAAACTATATATATATAAAACAATACAAATTAATCAAGTAAAAATATTTTTTAAAAAGAGTTTTTAGGCTAATTTGAAGTTTAGCTAATATTTCAGCAAGATGCTAGCTATTTTGACTAAATTAGGCTTTTTTTAGGCTAAATTGAAGTTTAGCTAACAGCTACATGCTAGCTATTTTGACTAAATTAGACTTTTTTAGGCAAATTTGAAGTTTAGCTAACATTTCAGCTGCATGCTAGCTATTCTGGCTTTTTTCAGTTTTTCAAGCTAATTTGGAATTTAGCTAATATTTCAGATACATGCAAGCTATTTTGACTAAATTAGACTTTTTTAGGCTAATTTGAAGTTTAGCTAACATTTCAGCTGCATGCTAGCTACTTTGGCTTTTTTCAGTTTTTCAAGCTAATTTGAAATTTAGCTAATATTTCAGCTACATGCTAGCTATTTTGACGAAATTAGGCTTTTTTAGGCTAATTTGAAGTTTAGCTAACATTTCAGCTGAATGCTAGCTATTTTGGCCAATTTATATTTTTTTCAGTTTTTCAAGCTAATTTGGAGTTTAGCTAATATTTCAGCAACATGCTAGCTATTTTGACTAAATTAGGCTTTTTTTAGGCTAAATTGAAGTTTAGCTAACAGCTGCATGCTAGCTATTTTGGCTAATTTTGATTTTTTTTTCTTTTTTTCAAGCTATTTTGAAGTTTAGCTAATATTTCAGCTACATGCTAGCTATTTTGGCTAAATTAAGCTTTTTTAGGCTAATTTGAAGTTTAGCTAACATTTCAGCTGCATGCTAGCTATTCTGGCTTTTTTCAGTTTTTCAAGCTAATTTGGAATTTAGCTAATATTTCAGCTACATGCTATATATTTGGCTAAATTATGTTTTTTTTAGGCTAATTTGAAGTTTAGCTAACATTTCAGCTGCCTGCTAGCTATTCTGGCTTTTTTCAGTTTTTCAAGCTAATTTGGAATTTAGCTAATATTTCAGCTACATGCTATATATTTTGGCTAAATTATGTTTTTTTTAGGCTAATTTGAAGTTTAGCTAACATTTCAGCTGCCTGCTAGCTATTCTGGCTTTTTTCAGTTTTTCAAGCTAATTTGGAATTTAGCTAATATTTCAGCTACATGCTATCTATTTTGGCTAAATTATGCTTTTTTAGGCTAATTTGAAATTTAGCTAACATTTCAGCTGAATGCTAGCTATTTTGACTAAATTAGGCTTTTTTTTAGGCTAAATTGAAGCTTAGCTAACAGCTGCATGCTAGCTATTTTGGCTAATTTTGATTTTTTTTTTCAGTTTTTCAAGCTATTTTGAAGTTTAGCTAATATTTCAGCTACATGCTAGCTATTTTGGCTTTTTTCAGTTTTTCAAGCTAATTTGGAATTTAGCTAATATTTCAGCTACATGCTAGCTATTTTGGCTAAATTAAGCTTTTTTAGGCTAATTTGAAGTTTAGCTAACATTTCAGCTGCATGCTAGCTATTCTGGCTTTTTTCAGTTTTTCAAGCTAATTTGGAATTTAGCTAATATTTCAGCTACATGCTAGCTTTGGCTAAATTATGCTTTTTTAGGCTAATTTGAAATTTAGCTAACATTTCAGCTGAATGCTAGCTATTTTGACTAAATTAGGCTTTTTTTTAGGCTAATTTGAAATTTAGCTAACATTTCAGCTGAATGCTAGCTATTTTGACTAAATTAGGCTTTTTTTTAGGCTAATTTGAAGTTTAGCTAACATTTCAGCTGCATGCTAGCTATTCTGGCTTTTTTCAGTTTTTCAAGCTAATTTGGAATTTAGCTAATATTTCAGATACATGCTAGCTATTTTGACTAAATTAGGCTTTTTTAGGCTAATTTGAAGTTCAGCTAACATTTCAGCTGCATGCTAGCTATTCTGGCTTTTTTCAGTTTTCATGCTAATTTGGAATTTAGCTAATATTTCAGCTACATGCTAGCTATTTTGGCTAAATTATGCTTTTTTTTCGGCTAATTTGAAATTTAGCTAACATTTCAGCTGAATGCTAACTATTTTGGCTAATTTATATTTTTTTCAGTTTTTCAAGCTATTTTGAAGTTTAGCTAATATTTCAGCTACATGCTAGCTATTTTGACTAAATTAAGCTTTTTATGCTAATTTGAAATTTAGCTAACATTTCAGCTGAATGCTAGCTATTTTGGCTAATTTATATTTTTTCAGTTTTTCAAGCTAATTTGGAGTTTAGCTAATATTTCAGCAACATGCTAGCTATTTTGACTAAATTAGGCTTTTTTTAGGCTAAATTGAAGCTTAGCTAACAGCTGCATGCTAGCTATTTTGGCTAATTTTGATTTTTTTTTTTTCAGTTTTTCAAGCTATTTTGAAGTTTAGCTAATATTTCAGCTACATGCTAGCTATTTTGGCTAAATTATGCTTTTTTTTAGGCTAATTTGAAGTTTAGCTAACATTTCAGCTGCCTGCTAGCTATTCTGGCTTTTTTCAGTTTTTCAAGCTAATTTGGAATGTAGCTAATATTTCAGGTCCATGCTAGCTATTTTGGCTAAATTATGCTTTTTTTAGGCTAATTTGAAATTTAGCTAACATTTCAGCTGAATGCTAGCTATTTTTGCTAATTTATATTTTTTTCAGTTTTTCAAGCTAATTTGGAGTTTAGCTAATATTTCAGCAACATGCTAGCTATTTTGACTAAATTAGGCTTTTTTTTAGGCTAAATTGAAGCTTAGCTAACAGCTGCATGCTAGCTATTTTGGCTTTTGTCAGTTTTTCAAGCTAATTTGGAATTTAGCTAATATTTCAGTACATGCTAGCTATTTTGGCTAAATTATGCTTTTTTTTAGGCCAATTTGAAATTTAGCTAAATGCTAGCTATGTTGGCTAATTTATATTTTTTTCAGTTTTTCAAGCTAATTTGGAGTTTAGCTAATATTTCAGTTAATTCAAGCTATTTTGATTAATTCAGGATTTTTTTTTTCATGTTTTAGACTCTTTTGGATTTTGGCTAATATTTCCAGTGCTGCTTGCTATTTTAGCTAAATTACAATTTTTTTAGGCTAATTTGAAGTTTAGCTAACATTTCGGCTGCATGCTAGCTATTTTGGCTTTTTTCAGTTTTTCAAGCTAATTTGGAATTTAGCTAATATTTCAGCTACATGCTAGCTATTTTGGCTAAATTAGGCTTTTTTTAGGCTAATTTGAAATTTAGCTAATATTTCAGCTGAATGCTGGCTATTTTGGCTAATTTGTATTTGTTTCAGTTTTTCAAGCTAATTTGGAGTTTAGCTAATATTTCAGCTAAATTCAAGGTATTTTGGTTAATTCAGGATTTTTTTTTCATGTTTTAGACTCTTTTGGATTTTAGCTAATATTTCCAGTACTGCTTGCAATTTTAGCTAAATTACACTTTTTAGGCTAATTTGAAGTTTAGCTAACATTTCAGCTACATGCTAGCTATTTTGGCTAAATTAGACTTTTTTTAGGCTAATTTGAAATTTAGCTAAGATTTCAGCTGAATGCTGGCTATTTTGGCTAATTTGTATTTGTTTCAGTTTTTCAAGCTAATTTGGAGTTTAGCTAATATTTCAGCTAAATTCAAGGTATTTTGGTTAATTCAGGATTTTTTTTTCATGTTTTAGACTCTTTTGGATTTTAGCTAATATTTCCAGTACTGCTTGCAATTTTAGCTAAATTACACTTTTTTAGGCTAATTTGAATTTTAGCTAATATTTCAGCTGCTGCTATAGATATTTTGGCTAATTCAGGATTTTCTTTTCATTTTTCAGGCTATTTTGGATTATAGCTAATATTTCCACTATTGCTAGCTATTTTGGCTAATTCAGGCTTTTTTTTAGACTAATTTGTAGTTTAGCTAATATTTCAGCTGCATTTCAGCTGTTTTGGCCAACTTAGGCTTTTTCAGTTTTTTAGGCTAAATTGCATTTAACTAATATTTTAGCTGGCGATTAGCATCAGCTTCAGCGTTTTTAGCTTTCAATTTCATCATCTTCAGCTATCAGCACAAGCATCTTCATCAACCCGATTCATATTACAGCATTCACACTAGCATCATCGTAGGTAATGCTATGTATCTAGTTTTTAGTTATCTTAGAGTTAACGATGGTTAAGATGTGTGCTTTACATCCTGTTTGCGCCTGACCCGATCAGACTAATCGTCAAATATTTTTTCTGATGAGTCGACTATTAAAATAATGGTTTGTGGCAGGACTACCCAGCAGCTCCAACGGTTAAAGTAGGTGAAAATCTGAAGCTGTAGGTTTGAACTCCCGCAGGTGTCCTGCTGGATCCAGCACCTCATTCCGAAAATAGAAGACGGGAACGACTTTGGAGTCGCCATCCAGGTGAGTTTCTCCTCCTGCTGGACGAATCCGGAGGTCATCAAACAAGCTGAACTCTGATTCCTGAACCACAGGAGAAGATCTTAGAGCGGATCGCTGCCGTGAAGACCAAAGTTGATGGTTTCCAGACCAACATAAACAAGTAAAGTGGACTTCAGTATTTCTGTGTTCAGATTTCACTTTTTATTCATGGAGAATGGCGACTATGTTGAGGTTTTTCGTTACCGTATCTCCAGGTATTTCTCAGAGAGGGGAGACGCTGTAGCCAAAGCCTCCAAAGAGACTCACGTGGTGAGTGGACTGACCACACCTCCTGGTTATCCGTTTTATGCAAAAACTCTATAAGACGAGGTTTAGCTGCCATCAGCATCCACACGTCAAACTAGAGATGGATGAACTCCGGGTAGAAGATGAGGTGGACAATATGAGTATGAGGTGAAATCAGGATCATTTCAAAAGTGAATGAAACACTCGATTTACAGTTTTAAACTCTGAACCAGGAGTATCAAACTCAATCACACAAGGGGCCAAAAATTCAAAACACACCTTGTGTGTGTCATCTGAACAGGATAAACATTTACCGAACACTCCAAAACTACATCTTTAAAACTGTAACTTTTTAAAAATGGTTATGAACTGGAATCTGCAATAATGACGATAGCTGAAGGTGCTTAAAGTAAAAACTAAAACAAAAAAAACAACTTAAGTTAGCTAAAACAGCTAGTGTGTAGCTAAAATATTAGCTAAACTCTAAAATAGCCTCAAAAACTAAAAAGAAAAATCCTAAATTAGCCAAACAGCCAGCATGTATATATTAACCTAACTCCAAAACAGCCTAAAAAACAAAAAAGAAGAGCCTAAATTAGACAAAACAGGTAGCATGAAATTGAAATATTAGCAAAACTCCAAAATAGCTTAAAAAAGCAAAAAGTCTGGAGGGCCGGATAGAATTACCCGAAGGGCCAAATCCGGCCCCCGAGCCTCCACTTTGATGCATGTTCTCTAAAGTATTTATTGTAAATTTGAAGGGAATATTAAACATTTAAGAAAAACTATAAACCTCAAACTGACACCAAATATAACATATTTATTAGTAAGAGCTGCTGTTTTGTTTTGTCCTTTCAGTCCTCAGTTGTGATTGGCTGTTGGGATATGATTGACAGAGATTATGGTGGAGTCATTTCCGCTCCAGAACAGTGTCTGTGGTTCTTTCTGTGGTATGGCGTTTCGTTGTGATGAGGCTCTCCCACAGTTTGGTTCGTCAGAGGAGGGATGACGCATCAGACGCTGTTCTGGAGCAGAAACGATGATGGCGTGAAGCGATCATGATGTCCCGGTAGCCAACAGGCTTAAACTCTGAAAACAAATTTAAAAATAAAGGACGATATTTATTTTTATGTTTAATATTTCCTTTGACTTTACAATGTGTATTTTAGGAAAATCCCCAACTACCAAGCTGCAGAGGAAGTAATTAATTACATATTTTTTTTCTTTTGAGTCTTATTTTGAAAAATAATCAGATTCTTTCAGCTACACTTTTGATCACTTGAGCTGTAAAGTTTAGTCACAATGACGATGTCTGAACAATCTCTTATTCTGAAGAAGAAAAAAGTATTTTGCTTATTATATGGTGGTATTAAAAAATATGTTACTTTGTTACTGCAATCCCCCCCAGTGAAATCCTCAGGGGCTGACCGGTCGGTCTGCAGTAGAGCTGCCACAAACGATTATTTTAATAGTCGACTAATCACCGATTATTTTTTCCGATTAGTCGACTAATCGGGTCATGCACAAACTGGATGTAAAACACACATCTTAACCATTATTAGCTTTAAACAAACTAAAAACTAAATATATCCACACAAGCATTATCTGCGAAAATGCTTGTGTGAATGCTGTAAGCTGAATTTTGAAGCTGAAGCGAGTGACGACAGCGAAGATGCTGAAATTGATAGCTAAAAACACTAAAGCTGATAGCCACTAAAATATTAGCTAAATGCCAAATTAGCCTAAAAAAGAATTAAAAGCCTCAGCTGGCCAAAACTGCTAGCATGTAGCTGACATGTTAACTTAACTCCAAAATAGCCTTAAAAAACTGAAAGAAATCCTAAATTTTTCCAAAATAGCTAGCATGTAGCTTAAATATTAGCTAAATTCCAAAACACCCTAAAAACTTTTTTTTTAAAAAGCTAAAGTTAGCCAAAACAGCTAGCATCTAGCTGAAATATTAGCTAAACAACAAGTTAGCCTAAAAACTGAAAAAAGCTTAAATTAACCAGAATAGCTAGCTTGTCGCTGCAATATTAGCTAAACTCCAAATTAGCCTAAAAAATAATTTAAAAGCCTCAGCTAGCCAAAACTGCTAGCATGTAGCTGACATATGAACTTAACTAAAAACTGGAAAAAAATCCTAAATTTTCCAAAATAGCTAGCATGTAGCTTAAATATTAGCTAATCTCCAAAACACCCTAAAAAACTTAAAAAAAAAAAAAAGCTTAAGTTAGTCAAAACCGCTAACATCTAGCTGAAATAATAGCTGAACACCAAGTTAGCCTAAAAAACTGAAAAAAGCCCAAATTAACCAGAATAGCTAGCTTGTAGCTGAAATATTAGCTAAATTCCAAATTAGCCTAAAAAATAATTAAAAGCCTCAGCTGGCCAAAACTGCTAGCATGTAGCTGACATGTTAACTTAACTCCAAAATAGCCTTAAAAAACTGAAAGAAATCCTAATTTTTTCCAAAATAGCTAGCATGTAGCTTAAATATTAGCTAAATTCCAAAACACCCTAACAAACTTTTTTTTTTTAAAAAGCTAAAGTTAGCCAAAACAGCTAGCATCTAGCTGAAATATTAGCTAAACAACAAGTTAGCCTAAAAACTGAAAAAAGCCTAAATTAACCAGAATACCTAGCTTTTAGCTGCAATATTAGCTAAACTCCAAATTAGCCTAAAAAATAATTTAAAAACCTCAACTAGCCAAAACTGCTAGCATGTAGCTGACATATGAACTTAACTAAAAACTGAAAAAAATCCTAAATTTTCCAAAATAGCTAGCATGTAGCTTAAATATGAGCTAAATTCCAAAACACCTTAAAAAACTTTTTTTTTTTAAAAAGCTAAAGTTAGCCAAAACAGCTAGCATCTAGCTGAAATATTAGCTAAACACCAAGTTAGCCAAAAGAACTGAAAAAGGCCTAAATTAACCAGAATAGCTAGCTTGTAGCTGAAATATTAGCTAAACTCCAAAATAGCTTAAACAAACCTTGATAAATGCCAAAATAGTCTAAAAAGCTAGCATATTTTTATTATAACTTTCAACTTTACGACACTCTAACTCCATATTTTATAAAGTAACGATTAATCGACTATTAAATTAGTTGTCGACTATTTTAATAGTCGATTAGTCGTCGATTAGTCGACTAATCGTGGCAGCCCTAGTCTGCAGCCTCTAAAAGGTTGAGGAACGCTGCTTAAGAGTATAAAACTGGTTTAAAATTTCCAATCTGATGACCCCATACATCAGCTTCAGGAACCCGTGGGTTCTAAAGGATGGAAAGTCAGACGAGGACCTGGAAGGTTTTTGTTTGGCTACAAATGCTTTCCCATCCGTTTATTAGCTCAAGTTCTCAAAAAATGAACAAGAAACTGATTGAAAGTGTTTTTTTGTGACAGTTAAAACTTACCCAGTGAAGCAAATTACAGAGTTTGGAGCTGAATCTGATATTTTTTTGCTACATTCACTGTTTTCATTTAGTTGGTTAATATTTCCTCTCCACACGGGATCTTTATTTTTTAATTATTAACATTTATTTAACCAGGAAGATTAAAAATCTCTTTTACAAGGGGAGTCATGGTCAGGATGCAGCAAAAACACATTAATTACATGTAGATTCTTTGGTTAGTAATGTTTTTAAATGTTTAATTCTCTTTGTTTCGTGCTCTCAACTTGGATTTAAAATAATTTAATCATAAGGAGTTCTGACAGTTTCCACTCCATCTTAAATTTAAAGTTGTAGAGGCTTTCTTTAGATGTCCTGAAACACCTTTAACTCCCGTTCTGTCGCCCTCAGATGGACTACCGCTCACTGGTTCACGAGAAAGATGGAGCCATCTTCTCTGAGCTCAGAGTGATCATTCTCGACATCCGTGGCTTCTACGTAAGTCAAAAATTGTTTCCCAGAGACTCTTATTTACTTTGTTTATGATGTTTACAGCATAAATTGTTTGGTTTCTAATTAAATTCTTAAAATTAAGGATATTTTTAAGCTTTTTGTCGTTCTACTGCCGCATTTAAGAAAGTATTTCTGAGCTCCAACTAAAAAAACTGTAATTTCTAGTGTTAGATAAGAATATTTTTGGGTTTTTAGGTTAGAAAATGAAAAATTTAAGACCAGATGTTGATGATTTAAAGCTAAAGTCTGCGACCTTCTCCTCTCGCTTCTTCAGGCGGAGCTGTACGACATCATCAACAAAAACCTGGAGAAGGTGACCAATCCAAAAGGGGAGGAGAAATCCTCCATGTACTGAGGAACATTAGATTTAGACTTTCAGGTCTTATTCCTGCTGTTGGGTGCGAACACTTTTTTCAAAAAAAATTGCACTAAATTGAACTTTTATGAATAATAAACTTGTAAATCAAACTGTGCCTTATCTTCTGGTTTATTTATAACAAAATGAGGTTTTTGTCTTTGACGTGATTCATTCAAACCTTAAAGAATCATCACTAAAAAACAAACTAAAAAAGGAGACAAACTAACATCAACCCAGAACAACAAAGGTGTATGTACATGAGGAAAGCGGAACATCTACACGTCTGGGCCTTCTCCACCTGGGATGAGCTGCGGAGACAGAACCGTTCGGATCAGAGATCGTGTTAGCGACATTCCCTCCATCATTCCGCCTGACGATTCCTCACCATGGTGATGTTGTTTCCATTCAGGAGGATCTGATCCAGCTTTGTTATCCTCCTTCCCTCTGGTGTGATTTCACTGGAATAAAACAAAAACACATCTACTACCAGCCTTAACAAAATAAAACAAATAATAAAACATACTTACAATTCTGTCACGTCCTCCAACACCATGTCTGACACAGAGTTAAGGACCAGCTGTGGGACCAACAGGAAAAGACGACGCTGAAGTTGGCTTCCGATTCACAGCTTCCGATTCGCGAGAGTATTCCACTGTTTTTTGCACTCTGACCACCTAAAAACAAGTCCTGTTCAAAAACTACAGCACCTAGACAGTTCAAACATGGATTAAATTATTCTTTAGACATTAAAGAATAAATTAAAAATAGTTCCTGATTTATGAAAGTTTTTACTGGTTTGTGAAAATGAGAAATAGGATGATTTTATTGCATTTTTTGCACTCTGACCACCTAAGAACAGGTCCTGTTCAAAAACTACAGCACCTACACAGTTCAAACATGGATTAAATTATGCTTTGGAGAGTAAAGATTATGTCAAACACTGTTTTTGATTTGTGAATTGTTTTTTGGATTTGCAAAAAGCTTTGTTTTTAGATGAACAAGCCTCTATTTTTTCAAAGTTGCTCCCTTTTTACCCTCCCCCCAATAACAGCTACACAGTTGCTACCTTGCATTTTCTGTTTCAGTAGCCATGATAGTCTAAGTTGTTTTCCTCTGAGTAAAATAATTTATTCTTTAATGTCTAAAGCATAATTTAATCCTGGTTTGAACTGTGTAGGTGCTGTAGTTTTTGAAAAGGACCTGTTTTTGAATGGTCAGACTGCAAAAAATTCAATAAAATCATCCTATTTCTCATTTTCACAAATCAGTAAAACCTTTCACAAATCAGAAACTATTCTTCACTTATTCTTTAATGTCTAAAGCATAATTTAATCCTGGTTTGAACTGTTTAAGTTCTGTAGTTTTTGAACAGGACTTGTTTTTAGGTGGTCAGAGTGCAAAAAACAGTGGAATACTCTCGCGAATCGGAAGCCAACTTCAGCGTCGTCAGGAAAAGACAAATACAAGACGGATCTTTAACATAATGAAGGATACTGACAAAATCATCGAAACCTAACAAGGTTCCGACGATTTCTTTGTCCGTTTTCATGACGATGTGAATCCGTGAGCCGATACATTTGTCCACAAGCTCTGGAAACAGAAGAAGAAGGTTATTTCAACACTTTCAGTTCCACACATTCAAACCACTTTTACTCGCATTGTATTTTGGACTTTAGAGATATGCAGTAAAATGGGTGTCTGGAACATTAATACCTAACAAATACTATAATGACATGAACATAAAACCGGAAGACGACAATAAATGACTCAGTTTGATGGAGAAAATATGGCCAACCCAATTAAAACTAGGGCTGATACGATTAGTCGACTAATCGACTATTAAAATAGTCGACAACTAATTTAATAGTCGATTAGTCGTTGCTTTATAATATATGGAGTTAGAGTGTCGTAAAGTTGAAAGTTCTAATAAAAATATGCTAGCTTTTTAGACTATTTTGGCATTTATCAAGGTTTGTTTTAGCTATTTTGGAGTTTAGCTAATATTTCAGCTACAAGCTAGCTATTCTGGTTAAATTAGGCTTTTTTCAGTTTTTTTTTTGGCTAACTTGGTGTTTAGCTAATATTTCAGCTAGATGCTAGCTGTTTTGGCTAAGTTAAGCTTTTTTCAAAAAAAAGTTTTTTAGGGTGTTTTGGATTTTAGCTAATGTTTAAGCTACATGCTAGCTATTTTGGGAAATTTAGGATTTTTTTCAGTATTTTAAGGCTATTTTTGAGTTAAGTTCATATGTCAGCTACATACTAGCAGTTTTAGCCAGCTGAGGCTTTTAATTATTTTTTAGGCTAATTTGGAATTTAGCTAATATTTCAGCTACAAGCTAGCTATTCTGGTTAATTTGGGCTTTTTTCAGTTTTTTAGGCTAACTTGGTGTTCAGCTATTATTTTAGCTAGATGTTAGCGGTTTTGACTAACTTAAGCTTTTTTTTTTTTTTTTTTTTTAAAGTTTTTTAGGGTGTTTTGGAGATTAGCTAATATTTAAGCTACATGCTAGCTATTTTGGAAAATTTAGGATTTTTTTTCAGTTTTTAGTTAAGTTAATATGTCAGCTACATGCTAGCAGTTTTGGCTAGCTGAGGCTTTTAAATTATTTTTTAGGCTAATTTGGAGTTTAGCTAATATTGCAGCGACAAGCTAGCTATTCTTGTTAATTTAGGCTTTTTCAGTTTTTTTTGGCTAATTTGGTGTTTAGCTAATATTTCAGCTAGATGCTAGCTGTTTTGGCTAACTTAAACTTTTTTAAAAAAAGTTTTTTAGGGTGTTTTGGAATTCAATTAATATTTAAGCTTCATGCTAGCTATTTTGGAAAAAATTTAGGATTTCTTTCAGTTTTTTAAGGCTATTTTGGAGTTAAGTTAACATGTCAGCTAAATGCTAGCAGTTTTGGCCAGCTGAGGCTTTTAATTCTTTTTTAGGCTAATTTGGCATTTAGCTAATATTTTAGTGGCTATCAGCTTTAGTGTTTTTAGCTATCAATTTCAGCATCTTCGCTGTCGTCACTCGCTTCAGCTTCAAAATTCAGCTTACAGCATTCACACAAGCATTTTCACAGATAATGCTTGTGTGGATATATTTAGTTTTTAGTTTGTTTAAAGCTAATAATGGTTAAGATGTGTGTTTTACATCCAGTTTGTGCATGACCCGATTAATCGACTAATCGGAAAAAATAATCGGTGATTAGTCGACTATTAAAATAATCGTTTGTGGCAGCCCTAATTAAAACTAGTAAATCGATATAAAAATTAAATTAAAAAAGAAGAAAAGCTTCCAAACATGAGAAAATAGACACTTTATAACGATATAATTCTGTGTTACAGCTTAATAAATGTGTTAATGATAAAGACGAAATGAAAACGTTTCATTTTGATGTAAATTAGCATCACGGTCGGTTAGCTTCACCATGTTTAGCCATCAAAAAAGGCTCGTCAATCACTAACCCTTAACGGTAAGATCACATAATAAGATCTAACTAAGAAAACACAAAAAAGACGTAAAAATAGCTGATACTTTAGAGTAGTTTAAGCGGCGCGAGCGTTTCGATGCTAGCTAGCTGCTAGCCATTGCCAAAGCGTTCAAACGGCGCCGCGGACCCGGCTCTGACTCCCGCACGAACACGCCTCGGTGTGTGCGTGAATCCCCGTCAGACCCCCGACCAAAAACGGACTTCGTTTAAAGCTTACAGACCGAGTGGGAGCAGCTGGGACGGGTTCGAGCCCTGGGTAGCTGCCATATTTACTGGGAAAACACGCTTCCGGGCAGGCGCGACCAATCCATATATGAGTGGCAGGCGAAAGCAATCGAACGCAGAAAGATTTTTTTTTTTCACGTCTGTAGTTTACGTTAAACAACAATGCTTGTTTTAGTTTAAGATACGAAATTGAGCCTGGAATTCAATATAAACCTATGGATAAAAAAAAACAACTAAATAAATTGTGATCTATTTTTTTTTAATTTTAATAACTTTATTGCAAACATCAATTTCAATACAAAAAAGGTGCAAAATAGCCATTGCATGTGTATACAAACATTATAAACTATTAGATAAAAATAAATAAATCAAAATAACACAAAACAAAGTAAAATTAAAATGCCAGGGGTAGAATTAAATAAGAAAAGTCATACAGTGAGTGAATAAAATTAAAGTCAGATAATTTGCAGAGTTTACATTTTTTTTAAATATTCTGTATTGCAAACAAATTTCAATACATTTCACAGCCTTTTGGTTTTTTGAAAAAAATATTGATTCAATATATAGCTTGTCCTCCACCAGAAACAAGGAAAATTTAGGAATTTTGTTAGAGAATTTGCATTTATGGATGTAAAATTTGGAAAGAAAAGGGAATAAATTGATTAAAAATTGAAATGTCAAATTCCTATATTGGTGGAAGCCAAACAGAACATGTTTCCAAAGTAAAGAAAATGACAGAGCAAACTTATAACAGAAGAAATCACAGAAAATTTGCAAATTGTGATCTATTTGAATTAATCTCTCATAGATACGTGACGTCATTTTTGTCCAGCTCCAGGTATTTACATTGACATCAGATAAACTTGTTTTTTTTTAAAGAGTATTCCATTCTTGTATTAAGTCATAACTAATATTATAAGCTAAATTAGTCCTAAATCAGTGAACTAGTCAGCAAGAACTGCAATGACGTAATGATTATTGTGTTTAGATGGTGGACGTGTCCAGTTTTCCATCTGCATAATTATTTAAATCACTAATTAGTGTTTCTAAACGTAACGTGTTGATTAGAAATATATGGACGAGCCTTTAAATTTACACATTTTTGAAGTAAAATGCTGGAGTTCTATCGTCTGTACAAACACGGAAGTGCGCCGCGGGGAAGCCTTTAGCCCCGCCCCCGAACCTCCGGGTCAGTGCGGTAGTTCTGTCGGGGGCTCGGCTGCTGCTGCTGCTGCTGCTGCTTGTTGGACCCGGCGTCAGTCCTGGAACTCGGCTCTCTCTCGGCGGTGTCGTTGGTCCGAGCCCCGGGGGGCGGCAGGCGGATGGAGAGTCACGGCAGAGACGAGGGCAAAGGTCCGGTTCTGCACATCGTCGTGGTCGGATTTCACCACAAAAAGGGCTGCCAGGTACGGAGGAGGGATGCTAGCCGAGCTAACGGCTAACTGTCGCAAACACGGTTCCCGCTTCTTTCGAGGGGATTATTGTTATTGATTAGTTACTGTGTAATATAAATTAATAGTAATTCATGTTCCCGAACATAACTGGGTAATAATATCTGTTAAAATCCCGATTCTGGGTGTTCTGCGAGGGTCGAGACCCAATAATTCCGTCTGGTTTGCTAGTTTTCTGGGATAAAAGCACTAAAACGCGTCAAATTAAATAAAAAAATAAAAGTTTTATTGC
This sequence comes from Oryzias javanicus, assembly GCA_003999625.1. Taxonomy (NCBI): domain Eukaryota; kingdom Metazoa; phylum Chordata; class Actinopteri; order Beloniformes; family Adrianichthyidae; genus Oryzias; species Oryzias javanicus. The sequence goes on along the minus strand of CM012456.1, from coordinate 2,694,622 downwards.
TATTATGATGCTGAACCCTTAAATAATTCATATTTTGGTGTTGTTTGTCATCCTTTCTGATTATGCAGAGTGTTGATGTGCAAAGCTGAATGTAAACACAACAATAAACAGCATTTAAATGGAGGTTTTTAGGGAAAACCTGAAATTAAATAGACATTATATGTAACTTTGCTCTCCTGAAGTTTCAGTGGATCGAAATCTAAAGTCGCTGCGACATAAAATATAATAATTTCTACTTTAGGACGTATATATATTAGGGCTGCCATAAACGATTATTTTAATAGTCGACTAATCGGGTCATGCGCAAACTGAATATAAAGATGCTGAAGTTGATAACCAGCTAAAATGTTAATTAAATGCCAAATTAGCCTAAAAAATAAAATGAGCCAAAGTTAGCCTAAATAGCGGGCATGCTGCTGAAAGAATAGCTAAACTCCAAATTAGCTCTAAAAAAAAATTCCTAAGTTAACCAAAACAGCTAGCATGTAGCTGGATTTTTAGTTAAATTCAGAAATAGCTTAAAAAAAAAAAAAAAAAAAACGCTTAAGTTAGCCAAAAACAGCTAGCATGTATATTAAATATTAGCTAAACTCCAAAATAGCCTAAAAAAACTTGATAAATGCCAAAGTAGTCCAAAAAGCTAGCAAAATGCTACCATAACTTTCAACTTTACTACACTCTGACTTCATACAATATAAAGTAACGATTAATCGACTATTAAATTAGTCGACTAATCGTGGCAGCCCTAATATATATTCATGCGGCTCACGTGTATTTGTATCAGATGTCAGGGCTGATTTTCAAATACACAATGTTGGACCTTCACGCTGTGACAGAAACAGCTGTGAGCTTTGGGTAGATTTGTGGCTTTATTGCTGCAGGACCCCCCCACCCCCCACCACCCCCCGGCCCGGCAGCAGCCCTTCTTCTGACCGGACCCTAAAAAAGCAGCTTTTACCGCCCGTCTGCCTGCAGCCTCACAAAGCCCTCGGGGCTCCGTCTGCGTGGAGGTTATCCGATAGCGGTTAGCGATCTCCTGGTCCGAGTCTGGCAGGTGGGGCTCGCGGCTCTGCTTCCCCCCCTCCCTCTGCACGGCAGCTTGCAAATGGACATGTGGGGAAGGAGAGTGTTCTGGATCACATCATCACACCTCCACCGCCATGCTTCATAGTAATAGTTTGTGTTTCTTCCGTGTTTACACAAAACAGGAAGGTTTTCTTCGTGAATATTTAATGACGCCGTTCTTCCAGAAGTGTAAAAGAATAGTCCAGGTTTTACCTGCGGACCGAACGCTCGCTCGTGGAGCGGCGCCTCGCCCTGGAGACGAGTGAGTCACGCCTGTTGGGTGTGTGGCATTCAGGATCAGCAGGTTCATCTCAGCAGGCTTTCCTGGAGCAGAAGCAGCTCAGAGACGGGCTCACCATCCTGCCTCTTTCTAACACGCTGCAATCCACCATCTTTCATGCTTTATAAATAAAGTGAAGCCGTTCTGCATCTCAAAACTCACAGTCCGGATCGTGTTATGGTTTGAGGGTCACAGTTCGGATCAGGAAAAAGTAAAAAACAGGAAAAAAATAACAAGATAAAATCTTAAAATTACCAGTGAAAAGTTTCAAATCATATATTTGATTAAACATATACACAGTACTTCAAAGCGTAAATATACTCTCATGTATAAAACATTTGCTCATTGAGACTTATTTATAAAAACAAAATATCTTTGGACACAAATAAAAAACTAAAACATGTCATTTCTGATGACATCTTGAGGCAGAGAAGAATTCTTGAAAATAGTTTTGAAATGATCAAATCTACCTAAAAAAAACACATTTTTCCCGTGTAAACCCCCAATCTCCAATGTCCAAATTAAATCCTAAATAAAACAGTTTAAATGAAACTTAAATTATTTATTTGGTACTAACTGATCTATTGAAACTGGGAACATTTCAATATTTGAAGTAATTATTATCTGTGGAACATGTCCAGAGGGGGCGCTGTCCTGTCTGCTTTTGCTGGTGTTTTATGACTCCTTTTGCTTGCCGTACCGCCTTCCCCTGTTATAGACGGAGCAGCAGCTTCGTCCTGCCACAGCGCGGGACAGCTGCTGCTCCTCTGTTTTGAAAAAGATCGTATTAGTGACGTAGAAAATATGCTGGGCGGGGCCACAAGCTGCATACTCCGCCCCGTTCTGATGCAGACAAATAGATCCATGAACGTCTCGGTTTTCCTCGTCTGAGCTGGAATCTGGCTGATTTTGTTGCACTGATAGTGTTAGGTTGGGGGTGTGAGGGGCTGTAAGCTAGTGGGAGAGCATGTAAAACACATGTATGAAAGTCAAGGCCCGGGGGCCAGATTCGGCCCTCCGGATAATTTTATTTTATTGCTATTAATGACCTGATTTTATCTTGCTGTCATTTCTAACTTGTATAATTTTGACAAAATATATTTTTATAGAGAGTAAAATATTGAAAGTTATTTAAGTGGATTTATTCTGGATTAATATTCCTGCATTTTTATTATTCATAATTATGTTTCGAGTCCGTTTGCAGACAGGAAGTGTGAAAAACTGTCAGAAGAATCCATCTCCATCTCATTGAATAATGTGAAGAATTTCCCTGCAGCCGTTCTGTCTTCAGGTTCTTCCACATTCCTGATCAGCTCATTTTCCTTGATTTCCTTCTCCAGAAAATTCTTTTCTTAGACGGAATTTGCGGGGATGGTCTCTGTGAGCAATAGAGCTGCCACGATTAGTCGACTAATCGACTATTAAAATAGTCGACAACTAATTTAATAGTCGATTAGTCGTTACTTTATAATATATGGAGTTAGAGTGTCGTAAAGTTGAAAGTTATAATAAAAATATGCTAGCTTTTTAGACCATTTTGGCATTTATCAAGGTTTGTTTAAGCTATTTTGGAGTTTAGCTAATATTTCAGCTACAAGCTAGCTATTCTGGTTAATTAGGCTTTTTTCTGTTTTTTTTGGCTAACTTTTTGTTTAGCTAATATTTCAGCTAGCTAGATGCTAGCTGTTTTGGCTAATAAGCTTATTTAAAAAAAAGTTTTTTGGTTTTTGGAATTTAGCTCATTTTTAAGCTACATGCTAGCTATTTTGGAAAATTTAGGATTTTTCTTCAGTTTTTTTAAGGGCTATTTTTGAGTTAAGTTCACATGTCAGCTACATACTAGCAGTTTTGGCTAGCTGAGGCTTTTAATTATTTTTTAGGCTAATTTGGAATTTAGCTAATATTTCAGCTACAAGCTAGCTATTCTGGTTAATTTAGGCTTTTTTCAGTTTTTTAGGCTAACTTGGTGTTCAGCTATTTTTTGAGCTAGATGTTAGCGGTTTTGACTAACTTAAGCTTTTTGAAAAAAAAGTTTTTTAGGGTGTTTTGGAATTTAGCTAATTTTTAAGCTACATGCTAGCTATTTTGGAAAAATTTTGGATTTCTTTCAGTTTTTTAAGGCTTTTTTGGAGTTAAGTTAACATGTCAGCTACATGCTAGCAGTTTTGGCCAGCTGAGGCTTTTAATTCTTTTTTTAGGCTAATTTGGCATTTAGCTAATATTTTAGTGGCTATCAGCTTTAGTGTTTTTAGCTATCAATTTCAGCATCTTCGCTGTCGTCACTCGCTTCAGCTTCAAAATTCAGCTTACAGCATTCACACAAGCATTTTCACAGATGATGCTTGTGTGGATATATTTAGTTTTTAGTTTGTTTAAAGCTAATAATGGTTAAGATGTTTGTTTTACATCCTGTTTGAGCATGAACCGATTAGTCGACTAATCGGAAAAAATAATCGGTGATTAGTCGACTATTAAAATAATCGTTTGTGGCAGCCCTAGTGAGCAAACTGATCCTCCGGGTTCTGGAAGTCCGGTTTCGTCCGGTTTCGTCCGGTTTCGTCAGTACATGTAAACCTTTGTGAGCATTTGTGGGACCTAAACTGCCACCCTCTGCTCCGCCTTCAGGTGGAGTTTTCGTACCCGCCTCTGATGCCAGATGAAGGCCACGACAGCAGCCTGCTGCCGGAGGAGTGGAGGTACCTCCCCTTCCTGGCCCTGCCTGACGGGGCGCACAACTACCAGGAGGGTACGCCACATCTGCACGCCGACATCTGCCCCGTCTGGTTTTAAACCCCTCTTTAAAAGTCAAACATCTGAGTGTGCAGCAGTCTGCTGTTTGAAGGATCAGAACGCCGTTCCATCACAGTTTATTCCAGATGACAGTCAGCTGACCTCCTGTGGTCATGTGACTCTGAAGGGTCACATGACTGACTGTCCTGACAACAGAGTCAAAGTGCAGCACGATGGCCAGAATCTGTGTCCTGTCAGCTCATGTGAGAGCAGGAGAGAAGTTCTTCTGCTGACAGCACGTGTAGGAGGTCTCCTTCAGCCCGATTCTACTGGATCCCTGAAGATTCCTCTTTTCTCAGTGGCCAGGGGTCAATTTCAAAGAGGAAAACATCTCAAACCAGAGAATGTTCATGACTTTTTATGAAAACTATTTTAATTCATTGAAAGTAAAATGTATTTATACTAAAAGTTTGTATGTTAAACAAAAATTGGACATCACAACCGTTTTCATCAGGATGGCTGCTACTTTTGCAGCCTTCACGAGTTCTCTATGCAGCTTTCACCTGTTCTTTTTGCAGCCTTCACCTGTTCTTTATTCAGCCTTCGCCTGTTCTTTTTGCAGCCTTCGCCTGTTCTTTATGCATCCTTCGCCTGTTCTTTATTCAGCCTTCGCCTGTTCTTTTTGCAGCATTCGCCTGTTCTTTATTCAGCCTTCGCCTGTTCTTTTTGCAGCCTTCGCCTGTTCTTTATGCATCCTTCGCCTGTTCTTTATTCAGCCTTCGCCTGTTCTTTATGCATCCTTCGCCTGTTCTTTATTCAGCCTTCCGCTGTTCTTTATGCATCATTCACCTGTTCTTTATGCATCCTTCGCCTGTTCTTTATGCATCATTCACCTGTTCTTTATGCATCCTTCGCCTGTTCTTTATTCAGCCTTCGCCTGTTCTTTTCGCAACCTTCACCTGTTCTTTTTGCAGCCTTTGCCTGGTTTTTTTGCATCCTTCACCTGTTCTTTTTGCAGCTTTCACCTGTTCTTTTTGCAACCGTCACCTGTTCTTTTTGCAGCCTTCTCCTGTTCTTTTCGCAACCTTCACCTGTTCTTTTTGCAACCTTCACCTGTTCTTTTTGCAGCCTTCGCCTGTTCTTTTTGCAGCCTTCACCTGCTCTTTTTTCAGCCTTCGCCTGTTCTTTTTGCAACCTTCACCTGTTCTTTTTGCAGCCTTCGCCTGTTCTTTTTGCAGCCTTCACCTGCTCTTTTTGCAGCCTTCGCCTGTTCTTTTTGCAGCCTTCGCTTTTTCTTTATGCAGCCTTCACCTGTTCTTTTTGCAGCCTCCACCTGTTCTTTTTGCAGCCTTCACCTGTTCTTTTGCAGCCTTCACCTGTTCTTTTGCAGCCTTCGCCTGTTCTTTTTGCAGCCTTCACCTGCTCTTTTTGCAACCTTCACCTGTTCTTTTTGCATCCTTCACCTGTTCTTTTTGCAGCTTTCACCTGTTCTTTTGCAACCGTCACCTGTTCTTTTTGCAGCCTTCTCCTGTTCTTTTCGCAACCTTCACCTGTTCTTTTTGCAACCTTCACCTGTTCTTTATTCAGCCTTCGCCTGTTCTTTTTGCAACCTTCACCTGTTCTTTATTCAGCCTTCGCCTGTTCTTTTTGCAGCCTTCACCTGCTCTTTTTGCAACCTTCACCTGTTCTTTTTGCATCCTTCACCTGTTCTTTTTGCAGCTTTCACCTGTTCTTTTGCAACCGTCACCTGTTCTTTTTGCAGCCTTCTCCTGTTCTTTTCGCAACCTTCACCTGTTCTTTTTGCAGCCTTCACCTGTTCTTTATTCAGCCTTCGCCTGTTCTTTTTGCAGCCTTCGCCTGTTCTTTATGCATCCTTCGCCTGTTCTTTATTCAGCCTTCGCCTGTTCTTTTTGCAGCATTCGCCTGTTCTTTATTCAGCCTTCGCCTGTTCTTTTTGCAGCCTTCGCCTGTTCTTTATGCATCCTTCGCCTGTTCTTTATTCAGCCTTCGCCTGTTCTTTATGCATCCTTCGCCTGTTCTTTATTCAGCCTTCGCCTGTTCTTTATGCATCCTTCGCCTGTTCTTTATTCAGCCTTCCGCTGTTCTTTATGCATCATTCACCTGTTCTTTATGCATCCTTCGCCTGTTCTTTATTCAGCCTTCGCCTGTTCTTTTCGCAACCTTCACCTGTTCTTTTTGCAGCCTTCGCCTGGTTTTTTTGCAGCCTTCACCTGTTCTTTTTTCAACCTTCACCTGTTCTTTTTGCATCCTTCACCTGTTCTTTTTGCAGCTTTCACCTGTTCTTTTTGCAACCGTCACCTGTTCTTTTTGCAGCCTTCTCCTGTTCTTTTCGCAACCTTCACCTGTTCTTTTTGCAACCTTCACCTGTTCTTTTTGCAACCTTCACCTGTTCTTTTTGCAACCTTCACCTGTTCTTTTTGCAGCCTTCACCTGCTCTTTTTTCAGCCTTCGCCTGTTCTTTTTGCAACCTTCACCTGTTCTTTTTGCAGCCTTCGCCTGTTCTTTTTGCAGCCTTTCTTTATGCATCCTTCGCCTGTTCTTTATTCAGCCTTCGCCTGTTCTTTTCGCAACCTTCACCTGTTCTTTTTGCAGCCTTCGCCTGGTTTTTTTGCAGCCTTCACCTGTTCTTTTTGCAACCTTCACCTGTTCTTTTTGCATCCTTCACCTGTTCTTTTTGCAGCTTTCACCTGTTCTTTTTGCAACCGTCACCTGTTCTTTTTGCAGCCTTCTCCTGTTCTTTTCGCAACCTTCACCTGTTCTTTTTGCAACCTTCACCTGTTCTTTTTGCAACCTTCACCTGTTCTTTTTGCAGCCTTCACCTGCTCTTTTTTCAGCCTTCGCCTGTTCTTTTTGCAACCTTCACCTGTTCTTTTGCAGCCTTCACCTGTTCTTTTGCAGCCTTCGCCTGTTCTTTTTGCAGCCTTCACCTGCTCTTTTTGCAACCTTCACCTGTTCTTTTTGCATCCTTCACCTGTTCTTTTTGCAGCTTTCACCTGTTCTTTTGCAGCCTTCACCTGTTCTTTTTGCAGCCTTCTCCTGTTCTTTTCGCAACCTTCACCTGTTCTTTTTGCAACCGTCACCTGTTCTTTTTGCAGCCTTCTCCTGTTCTTTTCGCAACCTTCACCTGTTCTTTTTGCAACCTTCACCTGTTCTTTATTCAGCCTTCGCCTGTTCTTTTTGCAGCCTTCGCCTGTTCTTTTTGCAGCCTTCGCCTGTTCTTTATTCAGCCTTCGCCTGTTCTTTTTGCAGCCTTCGCCTGTTCTTTTGCAGCATTTCTTCGCCTGTTCTTATTCAGCCTTCGGCCTGTTCTTTTTGCAGCCTTCGCCTGTTCTTTATGCATCCTCGCCTGTTCTTTATTCAGCCTTCGCCTGTTCTTTATGCATCCTTCGGCTTGTTCTTTATTTCAAGCTTCGCCTGTTCTTTATGGCATCTTCGCCTGTTCTTTATTCAGCCTCCGCTGTTCTTTATGCATCTTCACCTGCTGTTCTTTATGCATCCTTCGCCTGTTCTTATTCAGCCTTCGCCTGTTTCTTTTCGCAACCTTCACCTGTTCTTTTTGGCATCCTTCACGCTGTTCTTTATTCAGCCTTCGCCTGGTTTTTTTGGGCAGCCTTACCTGTTCTTTTTCAACCTTCGCCTGTCTTTTTTTGCATTCCTTCACCTGTTCTTTTGGCAGCTTTCACCTGTTCTTTTTGCAAGCCTCACCTGTTCTTTTTGCAGCCTTCCCTGTTCTTTTCGCAACCTTCACACCTGTTCTTTTTGCAACCTTCACCTGTTCTTTTTGCAGCCTTCGCCTGTTCTTTTTTGCAGCCTTCACCTGCTCTTTTTTCAGCCTTCGCCTGTTCTTTTTGCAACCTTCACCCTGTTTTTTTGCAGCCTTCGCCTGTTTCTTTTTGCAGCCTTCAACTGCTCTTTTGCAGCCTTCGCCTGTTCCTTTTTGCAGGCCTTCGCTTTTTTCTTTATGCAGCCTTCACCTGTCTTTTTGCAGCCTCCACCTGGTTCTTTTTGCAGCCTTCACTGTTCTTTTGCAAAGGCCTTCACCTTCTGTTCTTTTGCAGCCTTCGCCTGTTCTTTTGCAGCCTTTCACATGCTCTTTTGCAACCTTCACCTGTTCTTTTTGCATCCTTCACACTGTTTCTTTTTGCAGGCTTTCACCTGTTCTTTTGCCAGCCTTCACCTGTTCTTTTTGCAACCGTCACCTGTTCTTTTTGCAGCCTTCTCCTGTTCTTTTCGCAACCTTCACCTTTTCTTTTTGCAACCTTCACCTGCTCTTTTTGCAGCCTTCTCCTGTTCTTTTTGCAGCCTTCGCCTGTTCTTTTTGCAGCCTTCACCTGCTCTTTTTGCAGCCTTCGCCTGTTCTTTTTGCAGCCTTCGCTTTTTCTTTATGCAGCCTTCAACCTGTTTCTTTGCAGCCTCCACCTGTTCTTTTGCAGCCTTCACCTGTTCTTTTGCAGCCTTCACCTGTTCTTTTGCAGCCTTCACCTGTTCTTTTGCAGCCTTCACCTGTTCTTTTGCAGCCTTCACCTGCTCTTTTTGCAACCTTCACCTGTTCTTTTTGCATCCTTCACCTGTTCTTTTTGCAGCTTTCACCTGTTCTTTTTGCAGCCTTCACTGGCTGCATTTGCAGCCTGGACTTGCAGTTTTTTCGGCTTTTAGTTGTTCTTTTTGCAGCCTTTAGCTGCTGCTTTTACAGCCTCCACCTGATGTTTTTGCAGCCTTCACCTGCTTCTTTCGCAGCCTTCAACTTCAGGTTCAGCAGCAGAACCCGTAAACGTCCGTAGGACCCGTCCCATCCTGAAGGAGATGTTTGCTGAACATTAACCCCGATGCTTCTCGTTGGTCTGCAGACACTGTGTTTTTCCATCTGCCCCCCCTCTCCGGAGACGGGAAGTGCGTGTATGGAGTTTCATGTTATCGGCAGATAGAAGCTAAGGTCATTTTCTAGATTTATACTTATTCAAATGAAGATTAGATTCATCAAATAAAGTAAAATCGTTCTCATAGTTACATTAAATTTGATTATTTGCTTTCATGAGTGAAAAAAAATTGTTTTAAAATTTTAAAAACTTCCCTCTGCAGGCCCTCAAGGTGCGACAGGCAGACGTCACCAGGGAGACGGTTCAGAAGAGCGTCTGCGTTCTGTGCAGAGTGGTGAGCCCCCCCCACATTAAAGAAGAAGCAGTTTATGTTTAGGAAACTAAATTCTGTCTGTATTTTATTGTGAACTTTATTTTAAAACTAGTTAAGAGGTTCGTAAAAAATCTGAGGTCAGGTTAGTTTGAATCAGGTTTAAGAGTTTGGTGGTAACCCTCGTCGTCATGCCGACCGGCCGCGTGCGTCCTCCAGTCTTGGGGGGTTCTGGTTTTGTGGGTGACGGGGTTCTTCTGTCTGCAGCCTCTTTACGGTCTCCTTCAAGCAAAGCTGCAGCTGATCACGCACGCCTACTTCGAGGAGAAAGACTTCTCTCAGATCTCCATCCTGAAGGTGGGTGGAGACCGGGCCGAGGAGGGGTTCGACCCACCGTCGGCCCGTCTCACCTCCTCTCTCCTCCGCAGGAGCTCTACGATCACATGAACGGCTCTCTGGGAGGATCCGCCCTGGACGGGTCCCAGGTTTACCTCGGTACGTCAGACCCCTCTCGAACTTGTTCTTGTGTCATGTGACGCTCCTGCTGCTCCGTGAGGAACATGTGGTGATGATTCTGTCTGCTCTCAGGATTATCAGCCAGAGACCTGATCCTGCACTTCCGACACAAGGTCAGACAGAGGTCACTCCTGACCAGTTCTCCCTTAAATAATTATTTTATTAGTCGACTAATCGAGTCAGGCGCAAACTGGATGTAAAGCATACAACTTAACCATCATTAGCTTTAAACTAACTACAAACTAGATAAACAGCATTACCTGCCATAATCCTAGTGTGAATGCTGTAAACTGAATTTGGCCGCTGAAGATGCTAGTGCTGATAGCTGAAAATGCTGAAGCTAAAAAACAAAAAAAAGTCTAAATGAGCTAAAATAACTAGCATATAGCTGAAATATTAGCTAATCTCCAAATTAGCCTAAAGAACTGCAAAAAAGCTCAAGATGGCCTAAATAGCTTGCATGCTACTTTAATATGATCCAAATTAGCCTTAACAACTGAAAAAAATCTAAATTAGCCGAAATAACTAGCATTTAGCTGAAAAGTTTACAAAACTTTCAAAATAGCATAAAAACAGAAGAGAAAAAACAAATTAGCCAAAATAGCTAGCTTGTACCTGAAATATTAGCTAAACTCAAAATAGTCATAAAAAACAAATAAAAGTTTGAGTTAGCCAAAATAGCTAACATGCTGCTGAAAATGATCTAAATTAGCCTAAAAAACGGAAAAAGTCACAATTAGCCAAAATAACTAGCATATTGCTGAAATATTAGCTAAACTCCAAATTAGCCTAAAAAATGCAAAAAAGCTCAAGATGACCTAAATAGCTAGCATGCTACTTTAATATGATCCAAATTCCAAATTAGCCTTAACAACTGAAAAAAATCTAAATGAGCCAAAATAACTAACATCAAGCTGAAAAGTTTGCTAAACTTTCAAAATGGCATAAAAACAGAAGAAAAAAAAACAAATTAGCCAAAATAGCTAGCTCGTAACTTAAATATTAGCTAAACTCAAAATAGTCATAAAAAACAAATAAAAGTTTGAGTTAGCCAAAATAGCTAACATGCTGCGGAAAATGATCTAAATTAGCCTAAAAAACGGAAAAAGTCACAATTAGCCAAAATAACTAGCATATAGCTGAAATATTAGCTAAACTCCAAATTAGCCTAAAAAATGCAAAAAAGCTCAAGATGACCTAAATAGCTAGCATGCTACTTTATATTATCCAAATTCCAAATTAGCCTTAATAACTGAAAAAAAAACAAATTAGCCAAAATAGCTAGCTTGTACCTGATATATTAGCTAAACTCAAAATAGTCAAGTAAAAAAACAGATAAAAGTTTGAGTTAGCCAAAATAGCTAACATGCTGTGGAATATGATCTAAATTAGCCTAAAAAACGGAAAAGCCCAAATTAGCCAAAATAACTAGCATATAAAGGAAATATTAGCTAAACTCCAAATTAGCCTAAAAAATGCAAAAAAGCTCAAGATGACCTAAATAGCTAGCATGCTACTTTAATATTATCCAAATTAGCCTTAACAACTGAAAAGAATCTAAATTAGCCAAAATAACTAACATCTAGCTGAAAAGTTTGCTAAACTTTCAAAATAGCATAAAAACAGAAGAAAAAAAAAGCAAATTAGCCAAAATAGCTAGCTTGTACCTGAAATATTAGCTAAACTCAAAATAGTCATAAAAAACAAATAAAAGTTTGAGTTAGCCAAGATGGCTAACATGCTGCTGAATATGATCTAAATTAGCCTAAAAAACGGAAAAAGTCACAATTAGCCAAAATAACTAGCATATAAAGGAAATATTAGCTAAACTCCAAATTAGCCTAAAAAATGCAAAAAAGCTCAAAATGGCCTAAATAGCTAACATGCTACTTTTAATATGATCCAAATTCCAAATTAGCCTTAACAACTGAAAAAAATCTAAATGAGCCAAAATAACTAACATCTAGCTGAAAAGTTTGCTAAACTTTCAAAATAGCATAAAAACAGAAAAAAAAACAAATTAGCCAAAATAGCTAGCTTGTACCTGAAATATTAGCTAAACTCAAAATAGTCATAAAAAACAAATAAAAGTTTGAGTTAGCCAAAATAGCTGAAAATGATCTAAATTAGCCTAAAAAACGGAAAAAGTCACAATTAGCCAAAATAACTAGCATATAAAGGAAATATTAGCTAAACTCCAAATTAGCCTAAAAAATGCAAAAAAGCTCAAAATGGCCTAAATAGCTAACATGCTACTTTAATATGATCCAAATTCCAAATTAGCCTTAACAACTGAAAAAAATCTAAATGAGCCAAAATAACTAACATCTAGCTGAAAAGTTTGCTAAACTTTCAAAATAGCATAAAAACAGAAGAAAAAAACAAATTAGCCAAAATAGCTAGCTTGTACCTGAAATATTAGCTAAACTCAAAATAGTCATAAAAAACAAATAAAAGTTTGAGTTAGCCAAAATAGCTGAAAATGATCTAAATTAGCCTAAAAAACGGAAAAAGTCCAAATTAGCCAAAAATAACTAGCATATAAAGGAAATATTAGCTAAACTTCAAAATGGCCTAAATTAGCCAAACTAGCATATAAATATTAGCCTAACTCCACTAGCTAAAAGCTAGAACAGCTAAAACAGCTAGCATGTAGCTGAAGTATTAGCCAAACTCTAAATTAGCCTAAAAATCTGAAAAAACAATAAATTAGCTAGTTTTTAAAACTTTAAAGGCGTAATAATTAATTCTTAATAAATACCAACATAGTCCAAAAAGCAGAATGCTGTTATAACTTTAACTTTACTCAACTCTGACTCCATATAATATAAAGTAACGACTGATCGATTCTTAAATTAGTCGTTGATTATTTTAATAGCCGGCCTGTGACTGACATCCGCTGCAGACTTCTCCTCCGTTCGTGACTCTGCTCTGATCTCCGCAGGTTCTCATCCTCTTTAAGCTCATCCTGCTGGAGAAGAAGGTGAGACTGCAGAAGCTTTTCCTGCTGAGGCTGTGGGTTTGAATCCCTGGTGTCCCCGCAGGTCCTGTTCTACATTTCTCCGGTCAGCAGACTGGTGGGGGCTCTCATGACGGTTCTGTCGCTGTTTCCCGGTGAGTGGCGCCGCGGGAGCTCGCCGGCGTGCGGGCGGTCCGCTTTGATCTCTCCGTTTCCGCGCAGGAATGATGGAGCACGGCCTGGTGGACTCCTCCCACTACAAGCCTCGGAGCAGCGTGTCGGAGGAGCTGCCGCTGAAGGAGAGCGTCTCCGGAGGGGAGGAGTTTGTGTCCGTGTCCGTCTCCGATGTCGCGGAGGGAACGCCGCCCCCTGCAGGAGACTCTGGTCACAGCACGGAGGGGAACCACCTCCTCAAACCGCCGGCGTCCGCCTCTCCGGCGTCCGCCTCTCCGGTGTCCTCGGAGAGCGACTGGGAGACTCTGGACCCGGGCGTGTTGGAGGAAGGCGGTCCCAAAGAGTCACCTGAGAAAGAGGAGGAGCTCCTGGACGCCTTTGACTCGCAGCCAGGTGTTCCCATCACCGTGCAGCCGCAGGCGGCCGCCAGTCAGGGGGGGGTCACTCAGGGGCTGGTGTCCGGCCTGGAGGAGGATCAGTACGGTCTGCCGCTCGCCGTCTTCACTAAGGTAACGCCGCTTCCCTCTCTCTGAGGGTGGGTTGGGGGCGTGGTTTCAGCGGCTGTCTTGTTGCCAGGGTTACCTGTGCCTGCCCTACATGGCGCTGCAGCAGCATCACCTCCTGTCAGACGTGGCCGTGCGAGGCTTCGTCGCCGGGGCGACCAACATCCTGTTTCGTCAGCAGAGGCACCTCAGCGACGCCGTCATTGAAGTAAGTCCCGCCCCCCCCCTCCCAACCGCCAGTCTGACGGAGGGCGCTCTCTGAACGCTTCTGCCGCCGCCCCCGCAGGTGGAGGACGCCCAGATCCAGATCCAGGATCCCGAGCTCAGGAAGACGCTGAGCCTGACCACGGCGGACCTGCGCTTCGCCGACTACCTGGTCAAACACGTGACGGACAACCGGGACGACGTGTTCCTGGACGGGACGGGCTGGGAGGGGGGGGACGAGTGGATCCGGGCGCAGTTCACCCTGTACCTGCACTCCTTACTGTCGTCCACGCTGCAGCCGGGTAGGAGCGCGGCGGAGCGACCGCGCGTCCCGTTATGAGGGGCGGGGTTGACCCTGTTCTCTGCCCCCCTCCAGACAGCGACCGGCTGCTGGCCGATTTCGGAGTTCCTTTCATCACGGCGTGGAAGATCACGCACAGCTTCAGGGTTTGGTCCAGCAACAAGCACGTCGCCATGTCCAGCATCACCCCTGGGTAGGTCGAGGCTCCGCCCCCTGGCAGGAAAAACATTCAACTTCTCTGTTGAATAAAAGTTTTCTAGTTTGATTTTCCGTTTGCATTCCAGTCACCCGTTCCACGGTCAGTACAGCGTGGCCGACGTGAAGCTCCGCCTCTCACAGTAAGCATCTATTGTACACTTCACTGGCCGCCAAGTGTGAGGGAAATTCCAGTACAGCAGCTGCTACACAGGAGTTACAGGAAAGACCTGTTTGCTGTTAAAAGCGGGGTATAAAAACATGCTAGTTGTCTCCCTCTAGTGGTCGGAATGAGAACTGCAGCTGACGAGTTGATTTATTCTACAATAATATTCCTGCCTTTATTTTATCCATATTTATGAATTATTACGACTTTAAAGTTTTAAAAACTGGCATTCTACTAGCTCTTTTGGCTAATTTATACTTTTTTCTGATTTTTGCTAATTTGGAGTATAGCTAATATTTCAACTACATGCTAATTATTTTGGCTATTTTTTTTTTAGGCTGTTTTGGGTTTTAGCTAATACTTCAGCTACATGCTAGCTGCTTTAGCTAATTTAGGCTTTTAAAAACGTTTTTTAGACTATTTTGGAGTTAGACTAATATTTACATGCAAGCTATTTTGGCAAATTTAAGCTTTTTTTCAGTTTTTTGGCTGTTTTGGAGTTTTACAAATATTTCGGCTAAATGCTAGCTGTTTTAGCTAATTAAGCTTTTTAAGAACGTTTTTTTTTAACAGTTTCTTTTTTTTTAGATTATCTAGGCTTTTTTCCCGGCTATTTTCAATGTTAGCAAATTTGTTAGCAACATGCTAGTTGTCTCCCTCTAGTGGTCGGTATGAGAACTGCAGCTGCTGACGGGTTGATTTATTCTACAATAATATTCCTGCCTTTATTTTATCCATATTTATGAATTATTACGACTTTAAAGTTTTTATTTATTCTTTTTTCAGATTTTTAGGCTAATTTAGAGTTAGGCTAATACTTCAGCTACATGCTAGCTGTTTTAGCTAATTTAGGCTTATTCAAAACAATTTAGGCTATTGTGGAGTTAGGCTAATATTTATATGCTAGTTTGGCTAATTTAGGCTGTTTTGGAGTATAACAAGTATTTCAGCTAAATGTTAGCTATATTAGCTAATTTAGGCTTTTAAAGAGGTTTTTTAGACTATTTTGGAGTTAGGCTGATATTTACATGCTAGCCATTTTTGGCTAATTTAGGCTTTTTTCAGTTTTTTAGGCTGTTTTGGAGTTTTACAAATATTTCGGCTAAATTCTAGCTGTTTTAGCTAATTAAGCTTTTTGAAAACATTTTTTAGGCTATTTTGGAGTTTGGCTAATATTTACATACAAGCTGCATTTGGATAATGTAGGCTATTTTCCAGGTTTTGGGGCGTTTTTACAGTTTAGCAAATTTGTTAGCAACATGCTAGCTGTTTTGGCTAACCTAAGTTATTTTGTGTATTTTCTGGCTAATTTATCATTTATCTAATATTTTAGTCGGCTGTCAGCTTCAGCCTTTTTAGCTATCTTTTTCTGCATCTTCAGTGTTATTCTCTTCCCGCCTGCAGCTCAGTCCAGAACAGTGAGAGAGGGAAGAAGTTGGGGAACGCCATGATGACCACGAGCCGCAGCATGGTCCAGACTGGGAAGGCAGTGGGTAAGACTCCGCCCCCTTAACCCCAAACTCAACCCACACATATAAGCTGCGTTTGTGAATCTTTCTTTCGGACATTTTTAATGCCTTTTTCTGGATGCCCCCCCTTCCAGGTCATACAGTGGGCGGAGCTTTGAACAGCGCCAAGTCTGCCATGTCCTCCTGGTTTTCCACACTGGCCCATCCGGCGCTGGCGACCGGACCAGAAGTTTCTGAACCCACCACTGAGACGAAACCATGAGAAACCATGCCCCCCCCACCCTTCAATCTTCAAAGTGGACCCAGCTGTAGCAGCCTCCTTATGCCCCGCCCCCAAACAGGAGCAGAAGCTCCTGCCTCAAAGCCGATGATTCCTCTCAGTCTATTGGACGCTGTGGTGCGTTCAGGATCGTTTGACTCTGAAGGTGGACCTCCCAGTCCACCTGGACCCTTCAGGTGTTCTCAGGAGCTCCGCCCTCCAAGCAAAGTGCTCTTTGTCGACTTCTTCCTGCTTTTACTGTGTTGTTCTCGTCTTTGGTGTTCAAAGAGGTTTTAGTTTTTTTTAACCGGAGATCTTTTTATTTTGTATTTAAAGTCTGAATGTACGGATATTTTTCCTGACAGATACTTTTAATGAAGTGGTATTTTATCGTGTATTATGGCTCTGGTGTTACGATGCTGTATGACGGTTAATAAATCAATAAATGAATGCACTTTTACAAACATTTCACTCCTTTTCCTGGGTTTGGGGTTCATTTTATGAGCAGACCATAGAGTCAGAGCAGCCTGTGGAGGCAGAATCATGATGTGGGCCTGCTTGTAGCTCTGCTCTATCTAACTCTAGTGTCTTATCTGTTGTTTTTTATCCAAAAGCTTGTGATCTGACCTGAAAGTGGATGGAATCTCAGCTGTTTTTGTTGTAGGTTCCCTACATCACTCGATATTTGAGCTGAATCGACAAATCTGTACATTGGTAGGAAGGGTCCCCTCACCTTTCCATAACATCCCTGTCGATCTCCATACTGCATAGATATAATTGATATGCAGTCTTATTCTGCTGGGTTTTGTTATTTTAGTTTGGGGTTGGACCTTGGTAGTCTTAGTTTGTGAGCTTTGTTTATTAGTTGTTTATTTTAAGACAAACTCAGCAACAAACATTCATTAATTACTGTGAAAAAGGAAGACAGAAGCCTAGATTAACAAAAATAGATAGCATGTAGCTGAAATATTAGCTAAAATTCAAATTAACCTAAAAAAATGAAAAAAGTCTAAATTAGCCACAATAATTAAGCATGTAGCTGAAATAGTAACTAAACTCAAAATAGTTTAAAAAAAACAAAGAAAGTTCTAAATTAGCCAAAATACCTAACATGCTGAAAAATTAGCTAAACTCCAAATTAGCCTAAAAAAAAATGAAAAAAGTCAAAATTAGCCAAAATAGCTAGCATGTAGCTGAAATATTAGATAAACTCCATATTAGCCTAAATAAAACCCCAAAAAGCCTAATTTAGCCAAAATAGTTAGCAGCTGAAACATTAGCTTAACTCCAAATTAGCCTAAAACATTGAAAAAAGTCAAAATTAGCCAAAATAGCTAGAATGCAGCTGAACAAATAAGCTAAACTCCAAAACAGTCACAAAACCCCCCCAGAAAAGTTAGCCAAAAAAGCTAGCATGCTATTGAAATATAATTTAAATTCCAAATTACTCTAAAAAATTGAAATAAGTCTAAATTAGCCTAATAACTAGAATGTAGCTGAAATAGTCTAAAAAAACAAAAGATACAATTGATATGGAGTCCTCTTCTGCTGGGTTTTGTTATTTTAGTTTGGGGTTGGACCTTGGTAGTCTTAGTTTGCTGGCTTTGTTTATTTGTTTTTTATTTTAAGACAAACTCAGCAACAAACATTCATTAATTACTGTGAAAAAGGAAGACAAAAGCCTAGATTAACAAAAATAGGTAGCATGTAGCTGAAATGTTAGCTAAACTCCAAATTAACCTAAAAAAATGAAAAAAGTCAAAATTAGCCAAAATAGCTAGCATGCTTCTGAAATATCTAAATTCCAAATTAGTCTAAAAAATTGAAAAAAGTCTAAATTAGCCACAATAACTAAGCATGTAGCTGAAATAGTTACTAAACTCAAAATTGTTTAAAAAAAACAAAAAAAGGTATAAATTAGCCAAAACACCTAACATGCTGCTGAAAAATTAGCTAAACTCTGAATTAGCCTAAAAAAAAGAAAAAACTCAAAATTAGGCTAAATAGTTTGCATGTAGCTGAAATATTAGATAAACTCCATATTAGCCTAAATAAAACCCCAAAAAGCCAAATTTAGCCAAAATAGTTAGCATATGAAACATTAGCTTAACTCCAAATTATCCTAAAACATTTAAAAAAAGTCTAAATTAGCCAAAATAGCTAGAATGCAGCTGAACAAATAAGCTAAACTCCAAAACAGTCACAAAAACCCCCCAGAAAAGTTAGCCAAAATAGCTAGCATGCTATTGAAATATAATCTAAATTCCAAATTACTCTAAAAAATTGAAATAAATCTAAATTAGACTAATAACTAGCATGTAGCTGAAATAGTCTAAAAAAACAAAAGATATAATTGATATGGAGTCCTCTTCTGCTGGGTTTTGTTATTTTAGTTTGGGGTTGTACCTTGGTAGTCTTAGTTTGCTGGCTTTGTTTATTTGGTGTTTATTTTAAGACAAACTCAGCAACAAACATTCATTAATTACTGTGAAAAAGGAAGACAAAAGCCTAGATTAACAAAAATAGGTAGCATGTAGCTGAAATATTAGCTAAACTCCAAATTAACCTAAAAAAATGAAAAAAGTCAAAATTAGCCAAAATAGCTAGCATGCTTCTGAAATATCTAAATTCCAAATTAGTCTAAAAAATTGAAAAAAGTCTAAATTAGCTACAATAACTAGCATGTAGCTGAAATAGTAACTAAACTCAAAATTGTTTAAAAAACAAAAAAAAAAGTATAAATTAGCCTAAATACCTAACATGCTGCTGAAAAATTAGCTAAACTTCGAATTAGCCTAAAAAAAGAAAAAACTCAAAATTAGCCTAAATAGTTTGCATGTAGCTGAAATATTAGATAAACTCCATATTAGCCTAAATAAAACCCCAAAAAGCCTAATTTAGCCAAAATAGTTAGCAGCTGAAACATTAGCTTAACTCCAAATTAGCCTAAAACATTGAAAAAAGTCTAAATCAGCCAAAATAGCTAGAATGCAGCTAAACTCCAAAACAGCCAAAAATACAGAAAAGTTAGCCAAAATAGCTAGCATGCTATTGAAATATAATCTAAATTCCAAATTACTCTAAAAAATTGAAATAACTCTAAATTAGCCTAATAACTAGCATGTAGCTGAAATAGTCTAAAAAAAACAAAATATATAATTGATATGCAGTCCTCTTCTGCTGGGTTTTGTTATTTTAGTTTGGACCTTGGTAGTCTTAGAAGAGATCAGAAGTTTGATCGACCACACCGTGAAATCCCATATGACAATTATTTGAATTAAAAAAAAAAAATGTGCCCAGTAGTGTTTTCATTATGATTTTTAAGTTTTTCATGTTTCAAAAATCTCCTCTGAGGGGGCGTGGCTTTTGGAGCTCCGCCCCTAAACCTTAAACAAAAACGTGTGCGCCGTCACCAGCTTTTGATCCAACTTTCCAGCTTCACACATTGACATAAACAGCTGCAGGTTTGGTATGTATTTTAATAAATTAACGTTCATTCAAAATACAGTGCTGACGGAAAAGAACGCAGCCAAACATGCTCGTAAGGTTCATCATGAAGCACCCGTGCTCATGTATTCTTAAAGGTAAGAGGAAACCCCCCCCCACACACACACACATACACACAGCAGTCCTCCTGCTGGGCTGGTTTCCATAGCAACACCCCCGGGTGGAGGTCAGCAGCAGTATTTATGGATAATCACTCCAGGAAAACAAAAGCGAAGGGGCGGAACCAACAACCACACTACAGTAAAGTCTGATGTTAAATAAAAAAAAACAAAATGGAGTTGGTCCCCCCGTCACTTAAACAGCTGTCTTTAAACATATGAAAATAGATATTTTATAGATATTTCTATATTTCAGCAGCTTACAAATAAAAATGATGCATGAGCCTGTGAGCGGATGGAGCCGGGTGGGGCGGAGAGGGAGGCCGGACCTGCAGCCGCCGGGGGTTCAAACCCCCCCACCACCACCTCCTCCGAGGAAACGGCGAAGAAGTACTCTGCGGGACGAGGAGACGAGGAGGAGGAGCTCGGGTTTGAATAACCTTTATTGGAAGAAGCAGTTTGACGAACAGCGACCGGATGAGGGTTCGTGATTCCGTTAGAGTGTTTTTGGAGCTGCGCTACGTCTCCCGGACGCAGAGTATTTCTTTACCGGGGGGGGGTCGGATGTAATCCTCCTCCTCCTCTTCATCACCACGATAGTGTAGAGCAGGGGTCCCAAAACTAAAATCTGGCCCGCGGGCTGTAGTTTGGGGACCCCTGGTGCAGAGAACCACACCCCTGGGGGGGGCGTGTCTTTATGTACAGCATCCTTCCCCCCACCGATAAACACAAAGCTATTGACCACGTGGGCAGAGGAAGCCCCGCCCCCTTTAATATCGGACTCTGGTTCGTTCAGTCAGGTGAAGGGGAGGGGGGCGGGCCGGCTATACGTGGGGGAAGGTCACCAGCTCCCCGTCCACCTCGAACTCGTCCGCCCCGTCGGGGGAGAAGAGGCAGGTGGGGGGTTTCCACGGCGACTCCTCCAGGCAGGACGGGTACAGCTTCCCCACGGCGCAGCGGAAGTCCTTGCCCAGGTCCCACAGGACGCGCTCCGACACCGGCTGCCGCAGGAACCAGCGGTCCAGCTCGGCGTCGTACTGGTAGATGGCGTACTTGGCGCGCTCGTTCATGTGCGTCTCGCGCATGAAGATGCAGAGCGAGCCGAGCAGCGCCACGGCGCGCACGCACGGGTCCGAGTAGCGCTTGGCGGGGATGTTGGCGGCGGCGCGCCACTCGTTCTTGTTGACGTCGTAGATCTCCACGGTGACGGAGGAGCCGTCGATGGTGCTGGTGGGCGCGCGGACGCCGGAGTTGCTGACCACGTGGAGCCCGCCGATGTAGAAGACGAGGTCGCCGAAGGCGGCGGCCGAGGCGAAGCAGCGGCTGGTCCTGCGCAGCGCCATCTCCACCCAGGTGTCGGCGCGGGGGAAGTAGCAGTACGTCAGGTCGTGCGTCATCACGTAGACGCAGCCGTGCGCCGCCACCGCCGCGCTCCAGTTCCAGGCGAAGGGCAGCGGGCTCATCATGGTCCACTCGTCCTTCTCGCAGTCGTAGCGCTCCACCGTGCGCTTGTTCAGCTCCCCGCCCACGCTGTCGCTGCCGATGGCGTAGATGCAGCCTTCGCAGTACACCAGCGAGGGCTTGATGCGGGCGCACAGCATGGGGGTCTTGGGGACCCAGGAGTTCTGCTGGGCGTCGAACCAGAAGAAGCTGTCGACGGAGCGGAACACGGCCTGCAGCCGGCCGCCCTTCCCGTGGTTGGAGATGGCGTTCTTCAGGGGGATCTGCCCGCCGGCGATGTACACGTCGTTGTCGGGGGTCACCAGCGTCCCCGCCTTCTGCAGGTCTCCGGGGGGGTTGCGCAGCTTGTACACCTTCTCCGGCTGGGGGCTGTAGCACACGATGGCGGTGGGCGCGGACGTGGACGTGACGTAGCCGTCGCCCTGCGCCTCCGACATGGCCTCCGTGAAGATGAGCATCTCCTCCTTGGTCATGCCGAGGCGCGGCTTGAAGAACTTGGGCATGGACTTGTAGAGGCCCTGCACCACCACGGACTTGTCGTTGGGGGGCAGCCCCTGGAACCAAGCGCGCTGCGTGACCTCCGACAGCGCGTCGATGCGGATCTGGCTGAGCACGGAGGACAGGTGCTGCGAGCGCGCCTCCATGTTGTACTCCAGCCACAGCATGGCCGCCTCGCGCACCGCCTCCTCCTTCTCCACGTTCAGGTTGTCGCTGCTCAGCACGTCCAACAGCAGCTCGTGGGACAGCTGCAGGAAGGCCTCCTGCCGGTACACCACCGGGAACTTGTGCTCCACCATGCGCTTGGCGCTCTGCTTCAGCTCGCTGCAGCTGAAGAGGTCGCCGATGCTCAGCATGCGGACGCAGTTCTCCGCGTTGATCTTCTTCACCAGGTAGTCCCTGCACTGCAGCAGGACGTCCTCCACCTGCAGGAAGCAGGCCGTCTCGTAGAGCGGCTCCACCGTGCTGTCGCTGATGGCCAGGTTCCCCGTGTAGGCGTAGGTGATGATGATCTGCAGCGTGGCCGGGTCCACGTTCCTCAGGCTGACGTGCGTCTGCTTGCTCTCGCTCAGGCCGCTCATGAACATCGCTCTGCGGGACAGACGGAGAGACAGGTGAGCGCCGTTTAGTTCGATTATTTCAGTAGAAGACTAATCACTGGTTATTTAGTACAGCACATCTTAACCATCGTTAGCTTTAAACTAACTAAATACTTGATCTATAGCACATGTGTCAAAGTCAAGGCCCGGGGGCCGGATCCGGCCCTCCAGGTGATTATATTTTATTGTTATTAATGGCCCAATGTTATCTTGCGCTCATTTCTAACTTTTATAGTTTTGACAAATTTCAAATTGACAAATTCTTTTATGGAAAGTAAAACTAGGGCTGTGGATCGTTGCTTAGGCAGCGATCCGATACGATTCACGAGTTGAACCACGATTCTTACTTTTTAATATTTTGTTTATTGCTATTAGAATATTTACTAGATGGAGGAGAATTGAAATTATTTGTATTAAATCACCAACATTTATACATTTATTCAGAACAGTAGATCAGAATCAACAAAACTGATAAAAAAAAACCCAAAAAGATTCAGATAGAAAGAAATTTTGTCATTTTAAACGTTTTTTTTTGTCAGCCTTCTGGTTAAGTTCAGCAGTAACAGAAACAACATAAAGAGGATAAAAATTACTGCTTTTTGGATCATTTAACAACAAAACTTAAAAATGTTTCGAACATTTTTTTATCCTCAAAGTTCTTCAATATGTTTCGGTGCAGAGCCTGTGTGAAAAAAGTATATTTTTTCTGCAGCAGAATCATCTGATTCACGTTGATTCCATCCTCCTTTAAGCAGCGTGAGGCTGCGTTTCTTCAGAATAAGATGGAGTTTCGTTAATTGCTTCAACTGTTTAAGAGTTACCATAGCCAAAAGAATGTAAACACTGAGATAAAGCTCAGATGTTAAAGCTAATTCATTTTTTCAGAAGTTATGTCAGTGAACAGAACTTCAGTCTCTGTTTTTGAACGGAAAAAAACTCTCGCTAGTTTTACTTTGAAAACCGGAAGTTTCTCCGCAACTAAAAAGTGTTTACTTTCGGTTACTAAACGCGGCTCTTTCGGCTTTGTTTTAGTTCGTAAACTTAAATAAATACATTAATCTGATTCCAGAAGAAAAATACATCATTACCAGATAATATTCTGATCATAATTTACTATATTTATAAAGATCGCAAATCAGCGATCTTGGACGTCACGAATATTCATACCCGGATTTTCGGGAGCAGATCATGAATACCCGAGCACCCGGATACTTGTTACAGCCCGAAGTAAAATATTGACAGTTATTTAAGGTTTAAGTTGATTTATTCTGGAATAATATTCCTGCCTTTTTATTATTCATGGTATGTTAAAAAGTTACGTTTTAAAGTTTTAAAAATTAACATTTCCACCCTTTTGGACTATTTTTGGCATGAGATTTTTTGGCTGTTTGGTGTTTAGCTAAAAATCCAGCTACATGCTAGCTGTTCTGGCTAATTTAGGCTAATTAAGTTTTTTTTTGTCCATTTTGGTGTTTAGCTAATATTTTCTATATGTTCTGGGTAATTAGAGCTTTTTGAAAGTTTTTTTAGGCTGTTTTGGAGTTAGGCTAATATTTACACGCTAGCTGTTTTGGCTAAACTGTTTTTTTTTTTGTTAGTTTTTTAGGCTAATTTGGCATTTAGCTAATATTTTAGCAGGCTATCAGCTTTAGTGTTTGTAGCTATCAATTTTAGCATCTTCAGCTGTCAGCACTAACATTTTCAGCTGCCAAATTCAGCTTACGCATTCACACTAGCATTACCGCAGGCAATGCTACATATCTAGTTCATAATTATATTTAAAAGTTACGGTTTTAAAGTTTTAAAAATTTAGTTTTAATATTCAATAAATGTTTATCCTGTTCGGCCCGCGAACTAAGGTGTGTTTTGGATTCTGGCCCCTTGTGCGATTGAGTTTGACACCCCTGATCTATAGGATTACCTGTGATAATGCTAGTGTGAATACTGTGAGCTGAATTTGGAAACTGAAGATGTTATAACTGAAAACGCTGAAGCCGACAGACAGCTAAAATATTAGTTTAATGTCAAATTAGCTTAAAAAAACGGATGAACAGCTAGCATGTTCCTGTGACGTTAGCTAAATTCCAAAACAGCCTAAAAAAAGTTTAAGTTTGCTCAAATAGCTAGCATGTAACTGAAATATTAGATTAAATTCAAAATGTTCTAAAAAACTGAAAAAGCCTAAATTAGCCAAAATAGCTAGCATGCTGCTAAATGGCCTATACGTGTATAGCGCTTTCTAAGAGAAAAAAAAAGACAACAACCGGAAGACATAATTATGCAAAACAGTTAAATGAAGTAATCAAGTAGGGATGGGATTATATAAATTCGTTTCTTCCCACTCCTTTTCAAGCAATTAATCAAACTCGACTGACTTTAGTTAATAATCACAAAGAATGAATGAACCAAATGTGACATAAGTGTATTTTATTTTTGTTTGTTTTCTATTTTCTAATCAATGCATCTTATTGTTTCTGTAATGAGTTTGAAATAATTGTATGTTTTGTCCTGGATTTTCAATCTATGCTTGAAATAAACCAACCAATGAATCAATGAATCAATCAATCAATCAATCGATCAATCAATCAATATCCTCCTTTGAAGGCCCAAAGCGCTTCACAGTCACAGACCCATTCACACACTGGTGGAGGCTCCGGTGCCGAAC
Source organism: Oryzias javanicus (assembly GCA_003999625.1). Taxonomy (NCBI): domain Eukaryota; kingdom Metazoa; phylum Chordata; class Actinopteri; order Beloniformes; family Adrianichthyidae; genus Oryzias; species Oryzias javanicus. The sequence goes on along the minus strand of CM012456.1, from coordinate 2,669,825 downwards.
ACTGGCACCGACCCTCCACCAGAGACAATTCGGGGTTCAGTGTCTTATCAAGGACTCTTCGATACACAGACAGGAATCAAACCCGCAATCTTTGGATCAGGATTCGACCGCCCTACCGCTGCACCACAGCTAAAACATTAGCTAAATTCCAAAATAGCCTAAAAAACTGAGAAAAAAAAAGCCCTAATTAGCCAAAACAGCTAGCATGTAGCTTAAATATTAGCTAAACTCCAAATTATCCTGAATAACCTTAATAAACTTCAAAATAGTAAAAAAAAAAAAAAAAAAAGAGTTTTAGTTAGTTTTATAATGAATGCAAGTTTCACTTTCTGTTTGTTTCCCCCAGCTGCTCATTTTTATTTATCAAGTTGGGTTCCAAATCCTCTTTCTTTAATTTATTTTTTCTTCAAATCACATCAGATCAATACCATTTGTGCAGAGATCATAAAAGAGCAAAGCTGAGCTGAGCGTGTGCACGTGTACAGAGCTCGTGCACGTGTACAGAGCTCGTGCACGTGTACAGAGCTCGTGCACGGAGCTCAGACACGAGAGCGTCAGAGCAGAACAAATGTAACGACAAACCACATAAAAACTTAAATGAGTAACTCTAAAAATAACTAAAATCTGAAAGGATTTTAATGCTATTGATAATAAGCAGATAGAATTTAGAATCTATAAGAAAAGAATCTCAAACAGAACCGACTCCAGAACCAACCCGTGCACACATGAGAACAACTTTCTCCAGAACAGATCAGATACTGACAGAAGAAATCCCATTTCTTTATGCACAAAGCTCCGATATCTGTACGATCGTCACAAAGACGTGAAACTTCATTTAGAAAGGTGGAGAGTAAGCTGCTCCACCTGTGGGTGGAGTTTTCTCTGAAGCATCAGTTCAAACTAGGGGTGCCTCGATTAGTCGACTAATCGATGACTAATCGACTATTAAAATAGTCGACAACTAATTTAATAGTCGATTAGTCGTTACTTTATATTGTATGAAGTCAGAGTGTAGTAAAGTTGAAAGTTATAATAGCATTCTGCTAGCTTTTTGGAATATTTTGGCATTTATTAAGTTTCTTTGGCCTTTTATGGAGTTTAGCTAATATTTAATCTACATGCTAGCTGTTTTGGCTAACTTAAGGTTCCTTTTTTTAGTTTTTTAAGCTATTTTTAAGTTTAACTAATATTTCAGCTACACAGCTATTTTGGTTAATTTAAGATTTTTCTGTTTTTTTAGGCTAATTTTGAGTTTAGCTAATATTTCAGCAGAATGCTAGCTATTTTGGTTAACTTTGGCTCTTTTTAATTTTTAGGCTAATTTGGCATTTAATTAATATTTCAGCTGGTTATCAACTTCAGCGTCTTTACATCCAGTTTGCGCATGACCCGATTAGTCGACTGATCGGAAAAAATAATCGGTGATTAGTCGACTATTAAAATAATCGTTTGTGGCAGCACTAGTTCAAACTTGATCGTTAGTTTTTATAAACGTCTCCTGAACAGAAACTTCTTCTCAGTTATTTAGAAAAAAGAATCTCAAACAGAATCCGGATTTAGAAAACCTGGAACAGGCTAAGTCATGACACGGTGTTGGTGATGCCATGGTCTGGGCTGGGTCGAAAAAAATTAATCGATTTGAATCGATTTAAGCTTCACAGATCACTAATGAATTCACAAAAATATGGATCAATTTAGCACAAAAGGCTGAAGTCCGCTAGCTTGATGCTAACGTTTAATGGAATTTCCCATAGGACGGCTAAAGCTAACGCTAAACACACATTCTGACTAAGAGAACATCTTTATATGAATTTAACAAACTCTTAAGGAAATTTTATTTAAAGTAATAATTTGTGGACTAAAATAGTTTTTTTTTCTCCTTCTTCTTCTTCTTCTGGAATAAGATGTAATGGTAAAGTACAATCACCACCAAGTGGTCAAACTGAAACGTCCTCCAGGAGACGCAGAACAATGTTTACAATGTTAATGATCTGAATATTTTTTTTTAGAACTTCTCCTTCAGAGAATCCATGTAACTCTGGATGATATTAACAACTACGGCTGCCACAAACGATTATTTTAATAGTCGACTAATCATCGATTAATTTTTCCGATTAGTCGACTAATCGAGTCATGCACAAAGTGGATGTAAAGAAAATCTGAAATATGATTAGCTTTAAAACAAAAAAATCCTAAATAAGCTAAAATCGCTAGCATGTAGCTGAAATATTAGCTAAACTCCAAATTAGCCTAAAAAACTGTAAAAATTCCAAATTAGCCAAAATAGGTAGCATGTAGCTGGAATAATAGAAAAACTCCAAATTAGCCTAAAAAACTGTAAACATTTAGAATTAGCTAGCTAACATGTAAATGAAATATTAGCTAAACTCCAAATTTGCCTACAAAACTGAAAAAATCCTAAATTAGCCAAAAGAGCTAATATGTAGCTGAAATATTATCTTAATTCCAAATTAGCCTAAAAAACTGAAAAAGTCTAAATTAGCCAAAATAGCTAGCATGAAGCTAAAATATTAGCTAAACTCCAAAATAGCCTGAAAACCCTTAATAAATGCCAAAATAGTCTAAAAAGCTGCAGAATGTCATTATAACTTTCAACTTCACTACAGTCTGACTCCATATATTATAAAGTAACGACTAATCGACGATTAAATTAGTTGTCGACTATTTTAATAGTCGATTAGGCCCCCCCACCCCCCCCCCCCCCCCCCCACCCCACCCCACCCCGCAGACCGACGTGACCGGACTTCCTCCTACAACACCGAGGCATGCAGAGAGGAGGCAAATGAAACAGAAGCAGGGGGTTTGGGGGGGAGGGCAGTTTAGCGGAAGCGCTGCAACACCTCTAACCCCCGGGGGAAGGAGGGGGGGGGACCTTAAAATATGTGTGTGTGGCCAAAAGGGAAGTGGGGTTGGACAGCGGTCGGAAGTGTTTTCAAAAGCCCGGCTGTGAGGTCCAGCTGGGGGGTGGAGAGGGGGGGTCTTTTAGAGAAAAGGATTGCCGCCGACCCCCTCCTCCCCGCCGCCGCCGAAGCACGTGTTATTCCACGGGCCCCACAACACTCACCTGAAATAGGAGCTACACGTGGCCAGGACCATCTTGTGACAGGGGAACTCGGTGCCCTCCACCAGCAGCACCACGTCGGTTAGCAGCTTCTGTTCGTAGAAGAACTTGAGCTGCTCCAGCAGGGAGACGGCGTAGTCCGCGTTCACCGGCCTGCGCTCGCTAAGATCCGACATGGTTGCATCCCATGAGTTGCGCCCCAGTTTTGAAAACTAAAACAGCCGGCCGAACCGGACCAACCCCCCAAAAAGAAAAAAAAATCTATTAATTATGTTATCCTTAAAGATTTAGGAAGCGGGGGGAAGGTTCCTCGACGCCCCCAGCGGCGTTCAGCCTCTCCGCAGAAAAATGGATAGCTGCTCCTTTTGCAGAAGATGAGCTGAAAACTGAGCCGAGGAGGAGGAGGAGGTGCAGGAAGAGTTGTCATCCATCTTCTGAAGTCGGGAGGCGAGGAGCAGGAGGTGCTGTCACAACACGGATGCAGGGAGCTGCAAAAACAAAGAGCAGTGTGAGCTGTCGCGGTACAGACTGTGAGCTGTCATGATTAGTCGACTAATCGACGACTAATCGACTATTAAAATAGTCGATGACTAATTAAATAGTCGATTAATCGTTGCGTTATATTAAATAGAGTCAGAATGTAGAAAAGTTGAAAATTATAATGTATTCTGTTCGTTTTTTGGACTGTTTTTGCATATATTAAGGTTTTTTTAGGCTATTTTGAAGGTTTAGCTAATATTTCAGCTGCATGCTATCTAGTTAAGCTAATTTAGTATTTTTTCAGTTATAGCTAAGCTAATTATTGTTTAAGATGTGTGCTTTACATCCACTTTGGGCATGATCCGATTAGTCGACTAATCGTAAAAAATAATCGGTGATTAGTCGACTATTAAAATAATCGTATGTGGCAGCACTAGTCACGGGACAGACCGCAGATCTGCAACAGTTGGGATCGTGTTCGATTTGCATTTATGACCCGCTGTATTAGAATAAAAATAAATTATGTCTTTTTTTGGGCACAAAAATCTCAAAATGTGATTTTTTTTTTTTATGTTTGGCAAAAGCTCAAATAACTGATTTTCAAAATAAAAGATCCTCTATGCCAAACACGTTTAGGTAGCTAGTAACTATTCTTCAGCTTAAAACAAATATTTTACCAAGAATTCACAAACATTTATGGTAAATTTGCATTTTGTTTTAAGGCACCAAATGACTGGAACAACCTCCCTCCATCATTACGCTCTATAAGGTCCTTCTCAGCTTTTAGAAGAGCTCTTTTGGTTGATTTTGAACACACGTGCCATTGTTTTTAGTTTTCTTATTTTACATCGCCTTTTTAATTGTGTGGTTTTTTTTTCCTGTGTAATCTCTTGTAATGAATTGAGATGAGGAGGAGAGGTGTGTTATGTGAGCCAGTGTGTTTCGTATGAACTTTGAATGTGTGAGTGTTATTATTATTTATTATCATTAATATTATAATTATTATTTTATTTCTTTTTATCGTCAAATTAGTTTGGTTAAGTTTTCAATGTTGATATTTCCGCTCTGCCATTCTTGGGTGTACCCCATATTTTTTTTTTGAAAAGGAGGACCCTCTCGAAAACGAGACGTTTCATCTCAAGAGGCTTTATCCTCCCATTCTTGATTTCAAATGTTAAATAAATAAATATGTGTTTTTAACTCCTAAAAGATCAAATCTGTGCATTCTGGAGATAGCGTAGATGTTTTAAGGTCAACGGGGATGTAAAAACCTACATAGTTTATCATTTATGTGCATTTCAGAGATCAATCTATCCATTTAACTAATCTAAATTTAAAAAAAAAATTCTAATTAAATTATCCTTACTTTAATAAATTGCTATTTTATTTAGTTTCCTTTTCCCCTCAGCAGTCTTACACTACTGGGTTTTGTTATTTTAGTTTGAGGTTGGTAGTCTTTGTTTGCAGGCTTTATTATTATTATTTATTTTTTTTTGTTTTAGTTATACAGCCATTAGCAGCCTCCAACTTATTTTATGTTGAGCCAAAGAGCCACTATGGAGAGATAGAAGAGCCACATGTGGATCTGGAGACTCTTGGTACAGTCCATATTGTTGCGTTCAGGAGCCTGAATCTGAATTCACAGACTATAAATAATAATTTTAAAACAACAACAACAACCAGAATTCCAGCATGGGGCTAATGCTGCTGCCTCAGATTAAACAAACCGCAGCTTCTTTGAAAGAAGCGGCTCTGAGGGAGGTTTTTTTACCCGAAAGCCTCCGAAGGCCGCGGGTTCTTTCGCCTTGTAGAGCCTGAAACAGCCGGACGTTTCGGGCTGGGACTTTGTTAAGTTACGCGTTCACGTTAACAACATTATATATCCCTTTGGAAAACCGAACCGGCACCAAAGTACAAGAAAACAACTAGTTTGAACCCCAAAGTCTGTCAGGGGAGATCGCCCGTTTTCAGAATGCTAAGCTAACAGCTAGCTATAGCATCACCCAAAACTAAAGCCAGATTTATTCTAAACCCCAAAGAAGACTAACAGAAACGAGTTTAAAACATTCAGAATTACTTTTAATACACATTAAATTATATTATCGGCGGGTAAAATCCGGTTTGTTCATCCTTTAGCTGCACATTTAGCTGGTTTAGCCGATGCTCGCTAGCCGCGTTAGCCTCCTCTCAAAACCAAACAGACGGTGTTCTCAGGCGCGGTACCAGGTTGCAGACACATACAGGTTCTAAAATCAAACACCTCCAAAGAGAAACTGTCACCGAACCGACGTGAGAAATGGCGGCAGAAGCTGCGGTCACGCTGGGACCCCCCCATCCCCGTAAGCTAGCAGCGGAAAAACAAACCCGGGTGAGCGACCTGACGGAGCCGCTCCTCTGGAAAACCGCTACCGGGAGCTGCATCCGAGGGTCCCGGCTGGCATCAAACCGTCAGAAGGGCCTCCAGCATCCCAATGGAAGGGTCCACAGGTCGAACCGGGAGTTTGGAGCAGAACAGCAGCGAAGCGCCGAGACCAGGGGCCAAATGAGGATACTGCGCATGCACCCAAACCCAGTGACCCAGCGTGAAGGAGGAAACAGCGACCCCTGCGGGGGGAAGTGGCACATTGCAGCTGCGCGGCCGTTCATTTCAGAATCATTTATTTTTCACTTATTTTTTTATATTTTACGTCTTATTTTTAGATATATATTTTTAATTTAACAGTCAGCTGTAAAAACATGAACGAGTTGTAGTGTTGTCATTGGCAGGAGCGTCCTCAGAGCTGATTCGTGGCTCTGCTGACCCCAGCTGCCTCATATTTGACTGATTACTGGAGGGCCAGAACTCCTTTAGTCAGAGAACTAAAGTGTTGTCCGGACGCAGAATGAAGAGTTCTTCCTTTCGTCTGGTTTATGAGAAAATGTTTTAAAAGACAAAACCCAAACTAATAAGTGAGCAAAGAAGCTTGACTCTGACTTCAGGAGCTGAGGTGGTTTTTTTTCTGAACAAAAATGGACGGTAAATCTTCTCCTTTAGATTAAATTTACATTTAAAAGTTGGTGTTTTTTTTTCCTTAAATAATTTAGCAATTTTGAACAGATTCAAGCAAGCAACCCCCTTCATTTGGGAGTGGAGGACAGAGGAACCAGCCGTCCAGGCCTTTCTTCTTCGTCCAGCCTCCGTCCCAGCCTTATTTCCTGTACCAGCACCTGCAGCTCAACAACCCATACGCTCAGTACGGCCTTCCTGGAGGTAAGAAACCTTTTGAACTTCCTGAAATGAAGAGATTTGTTGGAGAAATGTCCTTTCATCTGCCTCTAGGCTTTGGTCGCCCCTGCATGCCCCCTTACTCCTACATGCCATATCCCGGCTTTGTTTTACCACACGCTCCAGTTTATCCGATGGATTACAGGCGTGTGTTTGAGCCCCGCTTCCACGCCCCCGCCTGGGGCGAGGTGCCTCGCCAGCAGCCCCACGCCCCGCCTCCCAGGCGCAGGGAGACGGCCTGTTCAGAGGCTCAGACGGATCCCAGCGACGCCATCACCAAACTCATCGAATGCTTGGATAAGATCCGAGTGTCTGAGCTGCAGGGGGGTGACCGGGAGCTGGACTCGGGCGTGGCGTCGCACTCCTTCAGTATGTCTCCACCGGGAGAAGAGAAGAAAAGGGAGGAGAAGGATCACAGCACGCCTTTAGAGGCCCACGGATGCTGTTTGGAGTCTCCTACCGTGACTTTCGGGGAATCCAGTGTTGCTGTGGACGACAGCGAGTCCAGCCAGGCGGTCCTGGACACTCGGAGCTCCCAGGCGTGCTGGTCAGGAGGACTGGAGGAGGAGGAGGAGCTGCCAATAGATAGCTCCTCCATCCATGAAGACTGTGAGCACAGACATCCAGCAGTAGAGGAACGCTTCTTCTCTCTCGAGAAGGAACAGGTCACAGATATCCAGTCAAATATCTCGGTGACCGACTCGAGTGTCCTTGAGAAACCTCCAAAGCCCGCGCAGGCTCCTCCCACCTCCTCCAGCCAGCCTGGCCCCAAAGAGGCTGAAAGCGGCGAGGTGGTTTCAGACTCGGAGCGTCCTGGCGATGAACTCGGTTGCCAGATCCTCAAACTGCCCTTTGACTGTGTTTTGGCACCTGGAGCTGCTGGCGGCGCCGGAGCCGGGCACATTCTGTCTCCAGCTGGCCCTTACTACTACAACTACCTCTCCATGCAGGCGACGCACGAGCGCATGAGCGTGCTCAGCCCGTCGTTGGATGAGCTTTCCTCTAGAGATGAGATGTTCTCCACGGATCTGGAGGACGTCGATCTCTTTCCTAAACACGTGTATGCCGGGAGGCGACTCGCCGAGGTCATGGGCGAGTCGCCTCACCGCAACGAGGAGGTGTGGCTACCTGACGTGAAGAGGGTCATGTGTGCTTGCTGTGGGAAAAGTTTAAATAAAGGTTCAAGCAGGAGCAAAACCTCCAAGATTTACTGGGACGAAGCTGGAGACTCGGAGGAGGAAGAGGAGGAGGAGGAAGGCAGGTTCGGGAGAAGCTGCGAGCAGCCGGTCCGAGTGGTTGTAAGGAAGCACATTTCACCCCGAAAATCTTACATCCTCCCCCAAAGACACGCCCCGAAGTCTTGGTATAAAAGGGGGCATTGCAAGGAGGCGCCAGAACCCGCAGAGGAGGACCAGGAGGATCGACAGGAGGCGGCGGAAGCAGAGGAGCAGGACGGTAGCAAGCTGCAGTGCAGGACGTGTCAGGGTAAGTCCAGAACGAGTTCTTCTGAGTCTTCATGTCAGGACCAAGTGAACGCGTGGATGTGCTCTCAGACAGACCCTGCAGAGACGCTGGAACCACAGCGGATCACTGGGCTGAAGAAGTGATTCCCAGGAGGAGACACACGGCGCCTCCACAGAGACCAGGTGACCGGCAGCTCCTCATGACCACTGCTGCTCTGTAAGGCTGCCGCAATCATCTCAGGAGTCGACCAATCACTGATCATTTTCTTTCTAATTAATCAATTAATTGGATCACTCGTAAACTAAAACGCATCTTAACCAGCATTAGCTTTAAACTGGAAGTGTTACAGCTATATGCTAACTAAAAAGAATAGTTTATTAAACCTTTAATGAATCATGCAGCTTCTTTTCTTCATCAGTTTCTGGCATTAAAACAAGCTCATAAAATCTCATGAATGTGCTGATCATTTTGATACCAAACTTGGATAATTTGCAGAAAATTTGTAGATTTTTCTGAAAAAAAATCCTGCTAAAATATTTGCTGAACTCAGAATTATCCCAAAAATTTGATTCCAAACTAACGAAAAGAAGCTAGCATGTTGGTAAAACACTTAGATTTAGCCCGAAAAAACCACATTGGATGCTAAATTTGCCAAAAGAAAAGCTAGCATGTTTGCTAAAATACTAGCTAAACTAAAAATTAGCCCAAAATAAAAACATTAGATGTCTAATTAACAAAAAAGGCAAAATGTTGCTAAAAATACTAGTTTAACTAAGATTTAGCCAAAAAAAAAACCAAATTTGGATGCCAAATTAGCCAAAAAAAAAGCTAGCATGCTTTGCTAAAATAATATCTTAAAAAACTTGGAATTAGCCCAAAAAAAACACATTAGATAGTTTAATTAGCCAAAAAGCCAAAAACAGATAAATGTTGCTAAAATACTAGCTTAAATAAGATTTAGCCCAAAAAAAAAAAACACATTGGATGCCAAATTAGCAAAAAAAAAAAAAAAAAAAAAATGCTAGCATGTTTGCTAAAATACTAGCTGAACTTGGAATTGGCCAATAAAAACACATTAGATGTCTGATTTGGCCAAAAAAGGCTAAGATGTTGCTAAAATACTAGCTTAAATAAAATTTAGCCCAAAAAAAACACATTGGATGCCAAATTAGCGAAAAAAAAAAAAAAAGTTAGCATGTTTGCTATAATACTAGCTAAACTTGGAATTGGCCAATAAAAACACATTAGATGTCTGATTTTGGCCAAAAAAGGCTAAGATGTTGCTAAAATACTAGCTTAACTAAGAATAAGCCAAAAAAAAAAACACAAATTGGATGCCAAATTTGCCAAAAAAAAAATAGTTAGCATATTTGCTAAAATACTAGCTAAACTTATATTTAGCCCAAAGAAAAAAAACACATTAGATGTCTAATTGGCCAAAAAAAAAGCTAGCATGTTTGCTAAAATACTAGCTAAACTTAGAATTAGCCCAAAAAACACATTAGATGTCTAATTAACCAAAAAGGCTAACATGTTGCTAAAATACTAGTTTAACTAAGATTTAGCCCAAAAAAACAAATTGGATGCCAAATTAGCCAAAAAAAAGCTAGCATGCTTGCTAAAATAATATCTAAACTTGGAATTAGCCCAAAAAAAAACACACATTAGATGTTTAATTGGCCAAAAACAGATAACATGTTGCTAAAATACTAGCTTAAATAAGATTTAGCTCAAAAAAAAAACACATTGGATGCCAAATTAGCCACACAAAAAAAAATAGTTAGCATATTTGCTAAAATACTAGCTAAACTTATATTTAGCCCAAAGAAAAAAAAACACATTAGATGTCTAATTGGCCAAAAAAGGCTAACATGTTGCTAAAATACTAGCTTAACTAAGAATAAGCCAAAAAAAAAACAAATTGGATGCCAAATTAGTCAAAAAAAGCTAGCATGCTTGCTAAAATACTAGCTAAACTTAGAATTAGCCCAAAAAACACATTAGATGTCTAATTAACCAAAAAAAGCTAAGATGTTGCTAAAATACTAGCTTAACTAAGAATAAGTCAAAAAAACAAATTGGATGCCAAATTAGCCAAAAAAGCTAGCATGTTACAAAAATACTAGCTTAACTCTGACGGAGCCCAAAAACCTCAGTAGATGCCAAATTTACAAAAAAAGCTAGCATGATAGTTTAAAAAAAAAAAAGTTAAAATATTAGTTTAACTCAGACTTAGCCCCCCCAAAAAAAAAACAAAGATGCCAAATTAGCCAAAAAAAGCTAGAACATAAATACTAGCTTAACTCAATAGAAGCCCAAAAAACCAATTAGGTGCCAAATTGGACAAAAACGTTAGCATTTTGGTAGCATTAATGTTCTTAACATGCTGAATTTTTTTGATACCAAACTTGCAGAATTCGCATAAATATTATGTGAAAAAACATGAAAAATTGCATAAAATTTCAAACACAGCTTCAGTAAATAAAATCTTAAAGTAAAACAGACTGAAGGATAGAATTAAACTTTTATCACGGTACAGAAAACATTTTGATTGATATTCGACCCGTTTATTTTCCCCCCTGTGACTCTCTGCAGGACGAGCAGAATCCAGATGCTGACGGCCATTTCTGACGTTTGAAGAGTTGAACTGTAGGTGTCTGTCTCTCTCTCTCTGCAAACACACTCGTGTCCAGGTGTGCTGACGGCCTCTCTGCCCCCCAGGTCCCCCCGAGAAGCTTAAATAATCACGGATGGTTGAAGAATTGATCACCAGGTGAAATGCACAGGAGGAATGGTTTGGTTATGAATGTCCGCAGTGACGCTGCCCTGCACTTAAAGACGGATGGATTTCACAGAAGCAGGCGGGCGGAGAGCTCGCGCTGCAGGGGAAGGAAGGTGTGTCACTGTTTGGGGTCAGTCCAATAAAATGTCATTCTTTAAGCCTCTTTGTTCTGACGTCTTACATGATTCACTTCTCATCTGGGGGGACAAAAGAAATACAGTTTTTGCATTTTTGAGGAAAAATCTGCTTTTTATTTAAAGCAATCAAAGGTAAGCTGAAAACGGACTTTGATTTATTTAAAAATGTAACAGTTTCATAGACTTGTGTTCCTGAGCATCATTATGGAGATTAATGATCTCTGAGCTGCTGAAGTCCATCAATATCTGAAGATTTGGACTCGAACATCATGGTTGATTTTAAAACCGTTAGTTACTCGTCTGTGTGAAATAATAATTCTTCATTTTTTGCCCCCATCCAACCTCTAAATGCTGCGAGTCAAACTGGGAGGTGTTGGGTTCTATATCCAGAATGAAAAATGGAATCCATGATGTCTCACTCTGATTTATTTTCAAACTGTCGTTTTCAGCAAAAATCTTAAAAACTCTGCAGGATTTCATTAGAAATTCACCTCAGTTGGTTGTGGGCGGGACTGTTGGTGTTGATCAAACCCCCCCCACCCCCACCCCCCATGCTAAAACCAGTATATTTTCTACATCACAAACACATTTTTCAACCTTTTTTCTTTATTTCATATGCTCCTGACTTTGAGTGATCAAAATGAAAAATACTTGAATATTATTTTGAGGTTATATTTACTTTTAGGGGTCCATTAAAAAAAAATGCAACAAGAACATGTTAACACAATTTTCATCTTTAATTTTCAAAGTCAAAGTGGGAAGTTCTGTGGTCCATATTTAGTCTTTAGCACGACGCCACTGGATTTGAACCTGGATGACCCAGTTCAAGGATGGACACTGCACCACTAGATCATTGGATGCTTTTCTCTGAACTTCAAAGAAGTCACCATGTTTTTTTTTTTTTTTTTTGCATCCTCAAATCCTTATTTTACTGTAGTTTCATCTGCAGAATACTACAAATACCGTAAGTATATATAATATCAGAACAAAAGTAGTAAAGATTTGGTGAAGTGACCAATCCCAACTGAATTCTTGACAAACGCGGTGCGTTAGCTGCTGCATAGCTCGATAGCTAGATTGCTCAATATCTCGCTCCTACTTTTGAGTTTTTAATTGGTGACATTCAAGAGTTTATTTCAGTCTTTGTGTTCATGGATGCACCAGAAAATAAATGATACGAGCATAAAATAAATTGAACTTCCTATGAAAAACCTCCAGGAAAGGAGATGCTGACTCCTCCCCCTTTTCTGATCTCTGACCTCCATCTTTTGTTTCATGAACGTCTCCAAAAGCAGAGGGAAGATGTGTTTATAAACTGAAGCAGGGTGAGCCACTCCCCCTGCTGCTGTTGGGGCTTAGATTAATATTAAATTAATATCGATCTGCTAAAAATCAAGATTTTCTATTATTTCTATAATGTCATATTGCGTTCAGCTTACTAATATTTAAATTTCAATACCAAATAGTTGCTAGTAGTTAGAAGGTGTGGACAGTCTGGTGCACTGTGGTTCTGTCCTCCATTTCCATCTATTCTATTTTCCCTCCTGTTCTCCGTTTGGTGCAGTGCTGTTCATGTGCTGTACCACTTTCTCACTCCCCTCTGGGAGAGCGAGAGAGATGCTTAAGGTGGAACCGTTTGTTTAGAGGAATTTATGTTAAATAAGAAACCAAATAAAACATTTTATTTTATGAAACATCAACACTTTAAAGTGATTTTGACTAATCTTTGTGATTCTTATCAAACAGGTATTCCTCTCAGTGGGCGGGGCTTGTAACTCTACATCTATGCAGTTATTGAGGATTTCTGAATAAATTAATGACCATTGAGAAACATGAACATGTTTTTTCATCTTCTCATGATGAGAAAGGTTTTGTTTGTTTCTCCTGCTCCGGAACAGGTAAATTGCTTCCTGCATACCTTAAACCAGGGGTGGGCAAACTACGGCCCGGGGGCCACATGCGGCCCCTTAAGCTACCTAATGTGGCCCTCCAAATTAAAAACATTGAATCAAAAATCCTAATATTGTTTTATTTCATTGTATTTCTGGTTTCTTCCCATGAATGGTGTTGTTTCTCTGACGTTCGTGTGTGTTCCTTTCTGAGTCAGATGGTGATCTTTCAGATTATTCCTACACCACATAAATGCAGCATTTCTTTGAGTTCACATTTTCCTCTGAAGAACATCAACCCATTGGATCACCCAAAAGAGAGCAAAAATCAAAATTTAGAAATTAAAACTCCCAAATTTTCTGTTTTTAAAATGAATATATGTGAATTTTAATCCAAATTAAAGCATGTTTTTCTCTAAATTCCATATTATTTTTTTAGTTTATGAGGTTGATTACCCAATCTCTCCTTCCATCTGCTCCTTGTCCGGCCCTTATGCCAAATTTTAGAACCCTTTGTGGCCCACGAGTCAAAACAATTGCCCACCCCTGCCTTAAACGATGCCTGGGGTTTTGGAACCTAAAGTTCTCCCTCAAACGGATCTATGTGACATAACCTGCTCCCTCAGGAGCCGCTGTGTCTGCGTGATCACCTGGATCAGGCGTGTTCAGACAGTTCCAACACGCCGGAGTCGTGTATGTAGAAAACAAGCCGGCTGTAAACATCTGTAGATGGAGGTCAAAGAGGAGCAGAGCTGGAAAAACCCAATCAGGCCAGTTATTTCAGGTGAACCGAGTCACCTGCTGGGGGGCCGGCTTCTCTACTGGCTTTCAAAGCAGCTCGTTAAGGCCTAATTGGACAATCACCTGGAGGAACGGCAGCCAATCAGAGGTGAAGCGGGCAGGTGGGTCCACACCGTTGGTCTTCAGCTTGAAGGCTTTCCCAGCTTTTCTTCAGCTTCTCTCCGTAGACATGGAAGCAGTCGCCTCTACCTTAAAGCATTCCTTCACGCTGGGCCAGCAATGTCCAAACAAGGCGCTCGGAGCCAAGCAGTCCCCCCCAGAACCGGGTCGACCCGAGGAGCAGCAGCACCAGCACCACAAACCCTTCTTCTACGTGCAGTCGTCGCAGCCATGCTTCCCCATGCAGACTCTGCAGTGGCCCCTGCCCTACAACCCCTACTACAGCTACCCCGGTCTGGGTAAGAGAGTACGACTGTAAGAAAAATTATGTAAAAAAAAAAATCTTATCAGGAAAGTTTTTCTATAGAAAATTATCTTAGTTTAATTCAGTAGTGATTAGAATGTTTTTCCTAAAATAAGAACTTTTTTTTTTTTTATTTTGACACAATTGGAAGATTCCTCTGCTTAAGGGATTTATTTTTAAACTTTAAGAATATATCTCCTAAGTGGCCAAATCTACCACAGTATCTTGAAACTCCACCTTAAATTTATTTTTTCCCTGCTTTAGTTTTCGTTTGGTGGGAAAATTTTATTTCTTGAATAATTAAAGAAAGATTTGATTTTTCTGGAGCCACATTTGTTTAGCGTTATTGAAGAGGATATAAGTGCACTTTATCAGAACTCGGAGTGCTTGAAAGGCCAGCAGAAGCCTCAAGCGCCAGTTAGCCTGCTAGCTAGCTAGCCTTCTTGTTACGAGTGTTTATGGATCAAATAACCAAACGTACGTCGTTGCCTGTAGTCTGTAGGGGACCTGTTGAACGTAAATGTGCCTGTAGTAATTTTTCTTTCTTTTACTTGCTGGAATGACACTTAGCAAGATTGTTTGTCTTATATGCACATGAGCACTTAGTCATACTGACCAAACGAAGCTGTTAGCCATTGAGTACAAATTCATGATTGCATCCCTGTGCCGAATAGTCAGGAAATAGTTTGTAGGTTTAATGTCAGGAAGCTCGGTAGTCTCCAAACATACCGGGCCGGATCTGGCCCTCCTTCACATTGGGCTGGCCCCCCCAAACGCTATCAGAGACTCATATATTTTTTTCTCTTTCTGGCCACATAAAACGTGACTTTTTATTCCACTCTTCTGCAGTCTGAACTATGACGGGTTTTACTAATTATTGGTCTATATCTGACTAACAATGGTTCATTGTAGTTCTATAATAATTTTGCCTTTGTATTCTAAGTATTAGACTAAACACATCTACGAGGTTTTAATAGTTAACTTTAGAGTTTTGCAGTTATTTAGCAACAGAGCTAATGTTTAGGACTAATTTGTTACTAAATGTGGAAAGACTAGCTTTGGAGTTTAGCTAATAGTACATGTTCAGCTCTAGTTTCTACTTTGGCATTAAATTGATGTTTTATTTTGTTTGGAGTTTGAACCTAACCATCTTGTCCAACTACTAGGCTCTTGTTATTCATGAGGTCATTGTAGGCTATAGAATTTAGCTTGTATTCTGGTAGCAGGCTAACGTTTTTGACTAGTTTACTGTGGTTTGCTGGTATTTAGGCAATGTGTGACCTATTGGTAAATTTGGAAATCTGTTATGTAGTAGATCGTTGCTACTAACTGCATGCTAAGTTTTTGAGAATTGGGTCGAATCTACTGATATTTGCGCAATTTAGCTTTACTATTTTTTAGCACACATGGCTAATTGTTTTTTGACCTAGTTTTCTGAGGATTGTTAGCTACTTTGGAGTTTAGCAACTTTGCTAAGTTCTTTTGGGCTTTGTCATCTACTGAGATTTTTTTTATACCAATTTAGAGCTTAGCTTCTTATTTTTTAACGCATGTAGGCTTAGGCTGATTGTGTCCATCTAATTAGTTGGCTAGTATGCAATTTAATTACTATCAGAATTCTTTAGCCTCAACTAGTCCAGCATTCAATTTTAGGTATTTTGGAGTTAAGCTAGTTAAGCTAGTATTTAGGCAGTGTTAGTGTTACTGTCAGTGTTAGCTTTTGGGGCTAATTCGGCATCTAGAGGTTTTTCATGCTAATTTAGAGTTTAGCTACTATTCTAGCATCATGCTAACATTTTTGACTAGAGTTTATTGAGGAATTTTAGGTTACTTTGGAGTTTAGCTAATATTTAAGCAACAATAAAAAATTTTCCCAAATAGGCATGTATTAGGGATTTTTAAGCAACTTCACGATTTTTTTTTTTTCCAAATTTTAGGTCAACTTCAGTTTCCAGTCTTTAAGCAAATTTAAAATTTTTGCCTTTTCAGCAATTAAATTTCATCACCATTTTCACTAAAAACCTTCTGCATCTTTAGTGACTATTTTCAGGAAAAAGTATTCACACTAGCATTATTGCAGGTAATGCAACTTTTCTAGTTTTTAAAATGTTTTGCCGTTATTTTTTCCTGTGAAGATTACGGAAATTAATAATTTAAAATGTGGCGTTCTGGAAAATCATAATTTTTTTACGTTTTAGGCTGATTGTTTTCCTACAAACCGAGAAGAAAACGTTTGGGGACCCCTGTTTTTGAGAGCAACCTCTGACATATTTCTGCTTGTTTTTGGGTATAATCTGGCGCCCCTGACGGTTTGACCATCTGCCTCTTGCAGGGTTTGGGCTGCCGATGATGCCCCCCTATCAGATCAACCCCTACATGGAGCCCCCGGGCTTCATCGTGCCCCACACTCAGCTGCACCTGATGGACTACAGGCGCATGCTCAGCCCTCAGTACTACCAGACCATGGCCTTCCACGCCCGCCGCTTCCGCTGCCAGCCGGCCTCTGCGTTCAGAGAGACCACCAGCTCGGAGGTCCAGACCGAGCCGCTCCAGAGGACCCCCGCCCAGACGGGTCCGCCTGACGGTGAGCCTCGCTCGCCGGAGCGGAGCGACTGTCCTGCTGTGCTGCAGCGCGCGGCGTCCAAATGCAGCTTGGTCACTCAGACGGAGGAGGCCGGAGGTCGCTCCACGCCTCCCAGACCGCCGCTGGGGCGTGAGAAACAGACCCCGCCCCCTCAGGATACAAGGCCGAGCCGCGTTTGTCCAGACATCCTGTCGGCGGGGACGCCGGGCGAGAGCGTCTCGGGTTCAGAGGATCTGCGGACGGCGCCGGCTGAGAACCTGAACTCCAAGGAAGCCGACGAGAGTTCAAACTTCCATCTGCCGTTTGAGCCCAAGTACCTGGACGAGCTGAGGAAGATGGAGTCCATCGTCTGGTCCGCCGGGGAGACTTCGGTCTCCTCTCTTGAGCCTCTGGTCCCAAACGGTTCCGACAGCATGGCGGCGCTGGAGGAGTGTCTGAGGCCGGCTGAAGAGGAGATGCTGCCTGCACCGGACCTCCGCTTCGTGATGGAGGATCTCGCCTCAGAAGACCCCCAGAAGCTGCAGACGGCTCCAGCGGAGAAGACTCTCTTCTCTGCTTTGGTGCTGGAGAGCTCGCCTCTGCAGAAGGTTCCCCCCAGCGGAGAGTTGGACCTCCAGGACCACCAGGACACCTCCTTTGAGTCTCTGCCTGCGTACCTCCCCTCCAGCAGCTGGCTGTCTGACTTTGAGAACATCTACTACAGCAGCAAACTCCTACCCGCTTCATGGAAGCAGAGCGGACCTCTGAGCGGACCTCTGAGCGGACCTCTGAGCGGACCTCTGAGCGGTCGAGGCTTCGGCAGAAGAAGAAAAGTGGACCTGGAGTTCAAGGAACCTCCAAAACAGAGGTTCAAACTCCAGGAGAAGGTGGACCGCCGCAGCCTCTCCGACCACGAGTGCTGCCTCAGCAGGAACTTGTTCAGCCCTCACCTGTCCAAGGCGGAGCGTCTCTGCTCCAGGTGTCTGTCAAAGCGCCGGACCTGCTCGTCCTCCAGTCCCGCTCGGGACGGCTTGAGGGGCCTGAAGCGGAAGGCCGCTCCCTTCCAGCCGTGGAACGACGTCCTCTTACCCACGTGTGACGCCTGCTCGTCCCACGCCAAGATCCGGCTGAGGAAGGCCTCTGACCCCGACCTCCGCTGCGGGCCCGACACGGAGGGAGAATCCGACGGGAACGGCTCCTGCCCCGCTCGGATGAAGTGGAGGTCCGCTGGGGTCAAGACGCCCCTGGCGTCCAAACAAAACGTCTGCGCCGCCGTTCGCCCGAAGCCGAGGGAGCGGTGCGCGTGCGCGGAGCTGCCGCACCCTCCGCCGAAGGCCTGGCAGAGGCTGCATCACCGTAACCATGGCAACAACATCCCAGAGACGGACGAGAACTGCCTCGCTTCAGGAGCCCTGCAGGGCACGCCGGGGGGCGGGGCCTCACCGTGTCAGGGATGGCAAGCAGGTAAGCGGACGGCGTTTTTTTTTTTTTAATGAACGAGACCCGATCCTAATGAAGAGTTTCAGCAGAGCGGTCCTGGAGGGACGCCGTCCCCGACACGGACCGCCACAGAACACAACACGCCACCAAGCACAAGATGACACAGCCACCAGGTGAGTCTGAGGGTTCTGATGATTCTAACTCGGCCTGAAAATGAAGCTGAAATAAACCTGAGGGTTAAAACATTTTTTTATATATTTGGTTTAAAACAAAAGTAAAACTTGCAGAAATTACTCCTAAATAATGTTATTGGTTCATTTTGAGCTCCTCTTTGCTGTTTGTGGATTTAAACATTTGTATTTTAAGACTCTAGATGTTTAAACTTTTATAATAAAACCTAAAAACTGTCTTTATTTTAGTAATTAGAATTTACAATTTGAGCTCTGGCAGAGATTTTTAAATTTTTTTTGGAGAGATTTAAGTAGAGAACAATCAAATTAAAATTTTAAAATATAAGCTGGGATTGTATTGAAAGTGTTCATCATTGTCATAAAGATGAATTAATGGAGCAAATTTTAAAGTAGAAAACCACTCAGAAGTCCGTAACTATTTCTCTATAAAGTAGATTTCATATCTTTTATTTTTAAACATTTACTCTTATCTGCATAAATTTTCAGGGTTTTTTTTGTTTTTTTGGCATCTGTTGAAAGAAAAACATAATAATTGATAAAAAATAATGACCAAAAGGAGGAAGTAAAAACAGCCCTAAACTAAAAGTAATTTTCAGTGATTTTAATTTACTTTTTGCTTCCATCATTTTAGTTTTGAAACTTCTAATCAACAGTCTTTAGTCTCTGAACTCAGTTTTACAATTAGTTTAATAAGTTTCATTAAAAATTTACATGAAGGAATACATTTTTTTAAATATTTTTTATATTTTTGTTTTAAAACAAACATGACAAAAGTTATGAGAGATAAATGTAAACCTCCCTGGAATAAATCCTGGGAAACTTTATTGTTATTATAGGTTTATTTTGACCTCGTCTGTCCTTTGTGTATTTATAAATATGTATTTTGTCCGTACATGTTTGATATTTTGTTATAAAACAATAGTTTGATTTCAGTTTTAGTCATTTTATTTTAGATTTTATTTAAAAAGATAATTTATTTAAAGTTTTATAAATGCTGCCTGAGTTTTTAAATTGTATAATATATATTAGTGTATAGTATATATAGTATATAATATATAATATATATATATAAAAGATATTTAGGTTAATTCTGGAATATATTCAAATATATTTTTTAAATGTTTTGAAAATCTAGGATTGTTTTTTTTTTTTGCTTTATGTTTTTTTTAGGTGTAATATAGGGGCAGCAATTAAATAAGAATTTTATTCTTCTTACTGCTCCTTTCCTGTCATGAAGATATGTGGTCCTTCAACGTGTACTGAATATGTTAATGTAAGGCTGTCTTCATGAATGGAATAAAATAAGGAATGAATGAAAATGTGGATCTCAAGTATTCTCACAAAAACTGAATAGAGTAAATTTTAAAAGTAGAAACCCTCTAATGTCCCAGTCTACTTTATGTTTAACTTTTCTTTTCTTCTTTGGGTTTATATATAATTTATTTGTTTTTAACATTGGATCCTTATATCTCCATTTAAAAAAAAACGATAAATTAAAACAGTTTAAATAAAAAGGATTCTAATCACAATATAATTTTTTTTCCTCATGTGTTGGATTTGTTTTTTATTTAAAGTTTGTTTTGAAACTCTCTCTCCTCTTGCAGGAAACCGCACAAAAGACACTCGATGCTGATGTGCACACGAGCACGATTCCACAAACGACCTTTTAAACGTGCACGTCATGTACCTGCTGTCCTTTCACTCACCTGTGTGTCATAACCCACAATGTTCACGTTTGGATTTTAAATAAACACAGCTTTGATAGTTTTCCAAACGTCCTGCAGTCATTTGTCCACTAGAGGGAGCCATCTCCAGGTGTTTTTAGATTAAGTCTTCATTTTTCTGAGGTTGTCCAATCAGGGCGGAGCTGCAGCTTTCTGTGTTGACAGGTTTTCTTCTGAAACGTGGACAGCTCCTTTAGAAGGGTTGATGGTCTCCAGGGTTTGGGTGGAGCAGCAGATCAGTTCCAGTGCTGGACGTACAGACATCAGGTCAGCTGTGGAGGAGAACCGGCTGCAGATCTGATCTTGTTGCTGCAGCTCGAATGTTTCTCATCAAGACAAATCGGTTTTGTTTCCTTTGGCTTGAATGAAGTTTGGATTGAATTACAAAACGAAAGCAGAAGAATTTCTTCCTCCAAAGTTCTTCACTTTCATTTAGGCCACCTGTGTCAGTCAAGGCCCGGGGGCCGGATCCGGCCCTTCAGATTATTTTATTTTATTTTATTAGTGACTCAATGTTATCTTGCGTTCATTTCCAACTCGTATAATTTTGACTAAATATATATTTTTATAGAGTAAAATATTAAGTTATTTAAGGTTTAAGTTGATTTATTGTGGATTCATATTCCTGACTTTTTATTATTCATAAATGTTAGTTTTCAAAACTGGAATTCTGCTAGCTTTTTGGACAATTTTAGCATTAACATTTAGGTAATATTTCAGCTTCATATTTGCTGTTTAGGCTAAATTAGGATTTTTCAGGCTTTCTTTTTAAGGATATTTTGAAGTTTAGCTATTTTTTTTTCTGGCTTCATGCTTGCTGTTTAGGCTTTCTCAGGTATTTTTTTTTTTTTTTTGCAAGTTTAGATGTTTGTTTTTTTCCAGCTACATGCTACTTGTTTTGGCTAATTTAGATTTTCTTTCAGTTTGTTTGGATGGTTTTATATTTTCTTTTTGCTCAGTTTTTGTTTTTTTAGGCTAATTTGGCATTGAGGTCATATTTTAACAACTTCGGTGATTTCAGCTTTAGCGTTTTTAGCTATCAATTTCAGCATCTTCAGCTTTCATCACTAGCATATTCAGCTTACAGTTTTCCAACCAGCATTATCGCAGGTTATGCTAAATATCTAGTAACATAATTATATATATTTTTTAAAATTCCCGTTTTTAAAAGTGTAGCTTGTTCAATAAATGTTGATCCTGTTCGACCCGCGTCTGTTTTGAATTGTGGCCCCTGTGTGATTGACTCCCCTGATTTAGGCAGAAGACGACCAGTCGTGGTTGAGTTCAGACGCCATCCTCATCCACTAACTGGATTAAACAAAACATGTTAAAGTTCTGAAATGTTCTTACATAATCTGATCCTCAGTTTAACTAAAGACTCGTTTCTCATGAGCTAACATCTGTTCTGTTTCCTGAAGATGTTTATTTTCCCGCTCAGACGTGTGCAGACCTGCGGCCTTCAAACCGCCGGGCGCCGCCACGCCTCCTTTAATGGACTCCTGTCTGTTCCTCTCAGCCTCCTTTAAAGCTGAAAGATTTGAGTTATTCATCCAGTTACGGTCAGATTGAGGTTGTTTTCCCTTCAAATGAGAGAGTCTGGTCAAACCTTTATTTATTTATTTATTTAAGGATCCCCATTAGTCTCAACCAAAGGTGAGACTATTCTTCCTGGGGTCCACATTAAAAGAATACATGCATTAATACACAAGTAAAAATATATACATCATACATACATCATAAAAACCAGTATATTAAATTTATTAAAACAAAAATAAAAACCCTAGAATAAAAGAAACAATTAAAATAGATTACTCATTTATACAGTGAAATTTCATTACGAATTACAGATTTCTTGAGATAAACCTTAAAACTATGATGGCACTTTAATATTGTCATTTCTGAGGGGAGCATGTTCCAGTAAGTAATTGACCTATATATAACAGTTCTTTTGAGAGCATTGGTTCGTGGTAGTGGGAGAGTAAACGTAACAGCAGATTTTCTTGTGTTAAAATTATGTCTTACATTTGTAGGCAGCAGTTGTAAGAATAAACTAAAGGGTTTGTGCAGGGCCCAGATTTTATGCAGAAACAAAATCAGACTATAAGCAAGCCTGTCCTCAACTTTCATCCATGACAGCCTCTGATGCATC
The DNA here is from genome assembly GCA_003999625.1 of Oryzias javanicus. NCBI lineage: Eukaryota > Metazoa > Chordata > Actinopteri > Beloniformes > Adrianichthyidae > Oryzias > Oryzias javanicus. The sequence goes on along the minus strand of CM012456.1, from coordinate 2,647,455 downwards.
CAGTCTGTGTTAGTCCTGAAAGGACAACCTAGAGCTAATCTTGCAGCTCTATTCTGCACTTTCTGAAGTCTCTCTATGTCATACTTATTTGCACTTGACCAAATAGCAGGACAGTAGTCTAAGTGACACAAAACCAAAGTGTGTACAATCATTTTTTCTTGTCTCATATGGAATATAATGAGCATTACTTCTAATTAATGATATATTCCTGCTCATTTTATTTACTATATTATTAATATGTGTTGTCCAAGATATTGTATGATCCAATGTTATTCCCAACAGTTTTACCTCATTGACGTGTTCAATTGGCTGATTCTGTAATGAGATGTGAAGTTGTGGGTTTCCTCTGACAGAGTAATTAGAGCCTAGCAACATACATTTGGTCTTCACAACATTCAGCTTTAGCTTATTCTCCAACCCACTCAGAGATTGACATTAACTCCTGTTGAAGCATGTCATTTACCTGATTTAGGCTAACAGAAGAAACTGAAATAGTGGTGTCATCTGCATATACAGTCATTTGCGCTTTCCTTAATGCATAAGACATATCATTTACAAAAATACTATAGAGTAGAGGGCCAAGACAGCTGCCTTGTGGAATTCCACAGTTAAGGGTGACAATATTGGAAAGGGAGCCGTTAAATGCAACACATTGTTTTCTGTTAGCCAAATAACTACTTATAAGACTAACAGCTGATTCATTAAAACCATAATTTAACAGTTTCTTCAATAAAAGTACATGATCAACAATATCAAAAGCTGCACTGAAGTCCAGAAACACAGCTCCAACCAAAAGCTTCCCATCAATCTGTCTAAGCCAGTCATCAGTTAAGGCTGTCAGAGCTGTGCAGGTAGAGAAACCTTCTTTATAAGCATGTTGGGCATCAGAATAGATATTGTTAGCATTAAAATAATTCTGAATCTGCTTAAACACCACTCCCTCCATCATTTTACCCAAAACCGGTAAAATACTTATGGGTCTGCTGTTTTGCCCTGTCAATGGCTCTTTAGCATTTTTTTAACAAAGGGATAACTTTTGATATCTTCCATAAATCTGGATACAAACATTCGTCAATGCACAAATTAAATATATGACATACTGGTTTAACTATTGCTTTAGCTGCAATCTTTAACAGTCTTCCGTCCATGTTATCAATTCCACAAGGTTTATTGCATTTAATATTTGTAAGTAATTTTTCAATTTCATTTTCTCTAACGCTTTCAAATGCAAATTGGCAATCTTTATTATTCATTATTTGTTTTTTAATGATTCTTTCTGACAGTTGACCATTCACTGAGGGCATCTCATCGATAATTGAACTCACTTTATTTTTATAGTAATTGTTAAAGTAATTTGCTATTTCAGAGGGTTTGGTTATAAATGCACCATCCACTTCTATAAATGACTTTTCATTTCCTTTGCCCCTACCTAAAAGTGTATTTATTGTACTCCAGAGATGTTTACTATTGTTACTACATTGCTTAAATTTAGTTTTATTTTATTTTTTTTCTTTTCTCTATTTTTTTGTTGTTTTTGTTTTTAAAGACCGATAGACTATCCAGTCTGCACTATTACCAGACGTTATTGCAGCCTTTTTATTTTTATCTCTCTCTTTCATAAGTTGTTGTAGATCAGCATCCAACCAGGGGCTCTCCCAGATCTCACAGTTACTTTCCTTACTGGTGCGTGTTTATCGCATGGATGAGAATAATTCACAAAACATCTCAAGAGCTATTTCTGCATGTGTTTGACTTAATACTTCATCCCATTGAACTCTTGCCATATCACGAGCAAAGTCTTCTTCCTTAAACGATTTATACATCCTTTTATGGATTACTTTAGGCCCTACTTTAGGCACTTTGGTTTTCAGAACAAGAGAGACAATATTGTGATCACTAAAGCTGACTGGCTCAGAACAAACATTAGTACACTTTTCAGCACAGTTTGTATAAATATGATCAATACATGTAGATGTACTCAGTCCTGCTTGATTAATTCCAGCTCTGGTTGGTACATTTATTAACTGACACAAGTTTGATAAAACAATTGCGTCACTAATTGTTTTTTTCAGAGAACACTTATGTGAAAACCAGTCAATGTTCATATCCGCCAAAATAAACACTTCACAATTGAAATCACTGACTCTCTGAATCATCATACATATATCATTCAGGTATTTAGCATTTGAGCTTGGTGGTCTGTAACAGCAACATACTAACATAGGCTTTCGAAATGGAATGTGTACTTGAAGCCATAAAGCTTCAATGCTGGTTATACAAAGATCTTTTCTCATTTTAACTGGTATATGACTCTGAATATAAAATGCAGTGCCTCCGCCATATTTGTTTCTGTCATTTCTGTATATATTGTATCCCTCTATGGTTTCGAGTTTTTGTGTCATCTAGATGTGTTTCTGTAACAGCCATTATGTGAGTATTAGTTCTTTGTAGCACAAAATCTAACTCTTCAACTTTGTTTTTTAAGCTACAGATGTTCAAGTGAGCAATTTTGAATCCCTTTGTGGTTGTCTTAGACATCATTCAGTTCAACTTTGAAATGTACTTAACGTAATTTTTCCAATTGGTCATTACTCTTGATACACAGAATTTTAGCCTCTTCTGGTCTGCCATTTGTCTTTACATATATCATACAGTTACGAGTCCATGTAGCCTGAATCTTTCCTTCTTTAATTCAAATCCAACCATACGTTCCTGGATTTAAGAGTCATGAGGTTGAACAGAAGATAAACTTGATTCCTTCCTGCTTTTAGTGCAGAAGATTTTTCAGCTAAACTTTCAGTTTCAACTGCAGACGACAGACAGCTGCACTCTACATGATGTCAAACGAATCTGCGTTTTGTGTCGGAAGCGTTGCAGAATGCTTCAGTTCTGTCTGAAAGTCTTTCATGTCGTCACATTTCCTGGGATTCATGGAAAAATGTGAAGCAGTAAATTCTGCTTCCTGTTTTTAACAGCTCAAAGCTGCAAAAGTTCAAACTAATCATTAAAAACATCCGAATCATAAAATAAAATCTCCTTGTTGGATTTAAGTTGTAGTTTTTTCCAAGCTTTTGAGAAACATCCTGATTATAATCCTCTCTTAAACCTTTCTGTCCCTGGAAACCCATTATGAGCCTTTCAAAATAAAACTCACTTAAATAAAAGCTTTCCACAAGTTATAATCTATTAGAAGTTTCTCTAAGATTCTTTGTACCAAAGACGCTGATGTCCTCCAGACTTCTGGAAGATGAAGTCAAACATTTCATGGATAAAACTGTTTCCTCCTAAACTGCAGAGCATTACTCTTTAACATAAGTTTGTTTGAAAAAAAAAAAACAGGAACTCCTCAGTCTTTCCTCCTAACGAGTCTGTTCATAAATATTAGAGTTTGGAAGAAAAAGCATTTCAAGTTTCCCACTTGGATCTGCTGTCAGGAAATGTTCTCCGATGCAGCCGTGGATCCAGAAGCAGAAAACGATCCGGAAATCCTCCGGACTTCCTGATGATGTGAGACAAACTTGATCTGATCTTCAAGTCCAGGTAAAAACACCTGTATCTTTGTGACATCTAAAGGATTTTTATCAGTTTTTTTCTAGTTTTCCGAACACCAGGAAAAGTCTCGGAGCTTCATTCTTCAGGCAACATTTTAAAGAGGTTCCTGCCAGAAATCAGCACCATCTACTCCACTCGCTGTCTGAGAAGAGTCCACAACATCCTTCGGGACCAACATCACCCGGCATACCACCTCTTTCACCTGCTGCCCTCAGGGAGAAGGTACAGGTCCATACAGGCCAGAACAGCCAGACTGGCCAACAGTCTATATCCACAGGCTGTGAGGCTTCTGAACTCTGTCCCTCTCTCGTCTCTGCCCCACTCTCATGGATAATAACCAGCTGGAACTGTTTCTCACCTGTTTACACTGGGCTAAGGGGTATTTATTATTATTTCTTATTATTATTACTATTATTATTATTATTAATCTGAAGTATGGAGTACAGATGCTCTAAACGCAATTTCGTTGTTTTTTCTGTGACAATGACAAATAAATTGAATTGAATTGAATTGAATTGAATTGACAGGTCGTCGTCATGGAAACTTCAGCTCCCGCTGATCCTGGACAGATTCCTGCTGCCGGAGCTCTGCTTGAAGAGGGGAGGAGGATGGTAAAGGTGTGTCTGACTCACCTGTTTTCAGAGTTTACTTTATGAACTTCTAATGTAGAATTGAACTCCAAACCAATGAAATGATCAGGAATTATTGGGAAACTGATCCAGATTTTCTGTCTGAACATTATGATTAAAGAAAGATTTTGGAACTCAATTTCGGGAATTTTTGAATTAAGATCCTAAACTGAACAGTGAAAAAAACGTAAATTAATTCTTGTTTTTTTTAGAGGAAAATGCCAAGAGAAGTGAGGCTGTAACGAGTATCTGAGTACTCAGAGGCTCCACATCTGATCCCAAAATTCAAGTACGAATATTTACAGCAAAGATCACTTTATAAATGCAGTAGAGTGTAGTCGAAATGCAATAGAAAAAATCATTAAAAATTTAAATTAAATAAATACAATTGATGTATTTATTGGTCTGAAATTCAAAATAAAGTTGGATTTTAAGAAGTAAATAAATATTCAAAATAAAGTGTCGGCGAAGCTTCCCATTTTCAAAGTAAAACTATGGACTATGGACTCCAGTTCTAAAAACATCCGATTCTTCTGTTTCCAGTAACTCTTCAACCGTTGATGAAATTAACTTAAATTCCTGCAGATAAGTGCAGCTTCCTGCTGATATGCAGTCGTGGAGTGACGACGCAATCAGTGAATCAGCTGATTCTGTTACTGATGAACTTAAGCAGAAAATTAAAGTAAAACGCTTGTCTAAAGTGGAAAACAGTTTTTTTTTCTGATGTCAGGTAAAGTATAAATGATGCTGATTTAAAACATTTTATTTTTCATACATTTAGTAAAAACTGAGTGTTTTATTCATATAGCAGCTTTCAAAGTCACAAGCTGCTTCACAAGTTAAAAACATAAAAGACGTGTGAGACAAACACGTATGACAACAAACGTGTAAGAATTGCGGTTCGATCTGTGAATCGTTGAACGAGAACGTCTAAAATCCCTAAAATCATCTCGTGTTTTTCTCACATTGGAGGAACTCTATAAATGAACTAGAAAAGTCGCATTACCTGCGATAATGCTAGTGTGAATGCATTTTTGCTGAATATGCTAGCTATAAATAGCGTTAATTTGAATTAATTGCATTATTTGCATAAATTGTATATGGTGCATAAAGTGCTTAAATTGCAATAATATCTAAAAAAGCTAAAGTGTTACTAAAATGTTAGCTTGACTCTTAATTAGCACGATAAAACCTCAGTAGTTGCCAAATTAGCCAAAAAAGCTAACATGTTGCTAATATGTTAGCTTAACTCCGAATTAGCCCAAAAAACCTCAAAAGTTGCCAAATTAGCCAAAAAAGCTAACACGTTGCTAATATGCTAGCTTAACCCTGAATTAGCACCAAAAACCCTCAAAAGTTGCCAAATTAGCCAAAAAAGCTAACATGTTGCTAATATGTTATCTTAACTCCGAATTAGCCCAAAAAAACCTGAAAAGTTGCCAAATTAGCCAAAAAGGTTAATACGTTGCTAATATGTTAGCTTAACTCCAAATTAGCCCAAAAAAACCTCAAAAGTTGCCAAATTAGCCAAAAAGGTTAATACGTTGCTAATATGCTATCTTAACTCCGAAGTAGCCCAAAAAAAACTTAAAAGTTGCCAAATTAGCCAAAAAAGCTAACACGTTGGTAATATGCTATCTTAACTCCGAATTAGCCCAAAAAAACCTCAAAAGTTGCCAAATTAGCCATAAAAGCTAACACGTTGCTAATATGCTATCTTAACTCAGAAGTAGCCCAAAAAAACTTAAAAGTTGCCAAATTAGCCAAAAAAGCTAACACGTTGGTAATATGCTAGCTTAACAATGAATTAGCACCAAAAACCCTCAAAAGTTGCCAAATTACCAAAAAAAGCTAACACGTTGCTAATATGTAAGCTTAACTCTAAATTCGTCCAAAAAAACCTGAAAAGTTGCCAATTTAGCCAAAAAGGTTAACACGTTGCTAATATACTAGCTTAACCCTGAATTAGCACCAAAAAACCTCAAAAGTTGCCAAATTAGCCAAAAATGCTAACACGTTGCTAATATGTTATCTTAACTCCAAATTAGCCCAAAAAAACTTAAAAGTTGCCAAATTAGCCATAAAAGCTAACACGTTGCTAATATGCTATCTTAACTCAGAATTAGCCCAAAAAAACTTAAAAGTTGCCAAATTAGCCGAAAAAGCTAACACGTTGGTAATATGCTAGCTTAACAATGAATTAGCACCAAAAACCCTCAAAAGTTGCCAAATTACCAAAAAAAGCTAACACGTTGCTAATATGTAAGCTTAACTCCAAATTCGTCCAAAAAAACCTGAAAAGTAGCCAATTTAGCCAAAAAGGTTAATACCTTGCTAATATGCTAGCTTAACCCTGAATTAGCACCAAAAAACCTCAAAAGTTGCCAAATTAGCCATAAAAGCTAACACGTTGCTAATATGCTATCTTAACTCCGAAGTAGCCCAAGAAAAACTTAAAAGTTGCCAAATTAGCCAAAAAAGCTAACGCGTTGGTAATATGCTAGCGTAACCCTTCCGCTCTCCTTAGCTTGTTTACATTAAAAGTGGGGTCATCTGGACACCACAGGACAGTGCGCTGAACTTTTTTTTTTCACTGATTTTTGAGTTTCACTAATGTCCATGACAGACGTAAAATCCTGTCCCACTTCGTCCACATTTGTCATGGCAGAAATCGCATAACAATATGTGGTTGGAGCCATCTGGACCCCAAGGAGAGCGGAATGAATTATGAATTAGCACCAAAAACCCTCAAAAGTTGTTGCCAAATTACCAAAAAAATGCTAACACGTTGCTAATATGTAAGCTTAACTCCAAATTCGTCCAAAAAAACCTGAAAAAGTTGCCAATTTAGCCAAAAAGTTAATACTTTGCTCGAATTTATACTAGCTAACCCTAAACTTAGCACCAAAAAACCTCAAAAGTTGCCAAATTAGCCAAAAATGCTAACACTTGCTAATATGTTAGCTTAACTCCAAATAGCCCAAAAAAACCTCAAAAGTTGCCAAAAATTAGCCGAAAAAGCTAAACGTTGCTAATATGCTATCTTAACTCCGAAGTAGCCAAGAAAAAACTTAAAAAAGTTGCCAAATTAGCCAAAAAACCTAAACGCGTTGGTAATATCTCAGCTTAACAATGAATTGGCCACCAATACACCCCTTTTCCCAAAAAAAAAGTTGCCAAATTACCAAAAAAATGCCAAACACGTTGCTAATATGTAAGCTTAACTCCAAATTCGTCCAAAAAAAACCTCAAAAGTTGCCCAAATTAGCCAAAAATGCTAACACGTTGCTAATATGTTAGCTTAACTCCAAATTAGCCCAAAAAAACCTCAAAAGTTGCCAAATTACCAAAAAAGCTAACACGTTGCTAATATATATATAAGTGCAGAAAGTTTTATAACGATTTGAAAAATTTTCCCATTGACTTAACATAGGGCTAAAAATTAGCATAAATTGTGCAAAATCGCAAAAACCGTAAAATATGCGAAAACCAAAAATTCTAAATTCTAAATCCTTCACTTGCAGACGAATAGATCCATGAACGTCTTCCTCGTTCGATCTGGATCTAAACTTTCTGGCTGGAAACCTGCTCGCCATTTTTTGTTGCTACGCTAACGTTAGCTTGGGCTTGTGAGGCTTTTTTTTTTAATTAGGAGAGAGTGTAAACACAGGAATGCTGGGAAATGCTGGAAGCTTGTGAAGTGAGTTTCTGATGAGTTGGACTTTAAAGAACCAAACGAAGGATTTCAGAGGCAGCAGCTGAATCCAACAGAACCGAGCCCAACCTGATCTGTTGGATCAGAACTTTTCCATCATTTTGGATCATAGAAGTAAAAAAAAGTTTAAAGGAACAAATGAAGCAAACTGTTGATATTAAGATTTATCTTTTATGTACATTTTTATTCAAATTCCGTGGGCCCCCCCCCCCCCCCCCATGTTGTTTTTATGAGAGCATCTGTTTGCAGTTAGTCCTCCTCCCTGTAAAACTCCAACATCCTCTCTCGTCCAATCAGACGCCTTCCTGCAGAATTACAGAGCACGTGCCGCCTTCAGGCAGCCCCCCCTCCCTCCCCGCCCCGCCCCTGGTTCCGTCTGCAGCCGGAGGTGTTCGCTCCCTCTCAGCCAGCAGCAGCCTCCTCCAGACCGTGACGGGGCGCGCGCGCTCGCTCTCTGGGTGCGTCTTTGCGCGCGCACGTGTATCTGTGCGCGTGCGCGGAGGGGAGTGGGGGGGGGGGGGGTTGTTTTTCTGAAGAAAACACAGCGGGGATCCACGCACGCACGCCGCCCTCCCAGGAAGCAGCGGGAGCGCACGGAGAGCGGAGCAGCGGACGCGCAAAGGGAGCAGAGGTGAGCGCAGGGCGCGCGGGGCTTTGTCCTCACGTGCGCGTGGATCCCGGAGCAGGAGAGGGATGCTGCGGAAGACAAATGTGGCTTTTGGAGGACATTTGTCTTTGACACCTTTTCTTCACACCGGCGCGCGCGCGTCTCCTCTACAGGAAGCTGCCGCTGTTTGTTTGTTTGTTTGCGCTTCCTGTCGGTCTCAAACTGCACACAGACTCCATCCTCTCAGGAGGAACTCATCATTTCCTGGAGGGCTGGATCTGCAGGATGAGGGTTTGGAAAAGGTGTTCTGCAGGTCTCACCTTAAGGCGCGCGAGCGTGTCGTCACAGCAGAGGAATGAGGCGGGAAACCGCTTCTCATGGGTCTGAACTTGATTTGTCTCAGACTCGTTAATGTCTGAGCCTGTTGATGCCATACTTAGTTCTGTAGATTCACTTCAGAGGGATGGAGCATGCGCAGACGGAACTGGACTCAGAGTCAGAAAACTTCCTCAGTTATAAGTAATCTTATCCCAAAAACCAGAGGGGTCAAAGTCAATCCCACAAGAGGCCAAAATCCAAAACAGTCCGTCCGAACAGGACAAACATTTATTAAACACTCTAAAAATACAATTTTAAAACTTTAACTGTAACTTTTTAACATAATTGTGAACTGGAAATATAGAATTCCCTGTGATAATGCTAGAATGCTAGAAGCTGAATTTGACTTCTGAAGATACTGAAATTGATAGCTAAAAACACTGAAGCTGATAGCCCGCTAAAATATTAGCTAAATGCCAAATTAGCCTAAAAAAACGTAGGTTAGCCAAAACAGCTAGCATTTAGCGGAAATATTAGCTAAACTCTAAAATATATATAAAAAAGATTTTAATAAAACCTAAATTAGCTAAAACAGCTAGCATAAAGCTGAAATATTAGCTGAACTCCAAAATACCCTAAACTGAAAAAAGTAAAAATTGGTAAAAACGGCTGCCTGTAACTATTAGCTAAACTCCAGAACTTGCAAAAAAATAAAGATTAAAAAAACTAAATTAGCCAAAACAGCTAGCATGTAAATATTAGCTAAACACATAAATGGCCTGAAAAAATAAAGTCAAAAGAGGTTTTACAAATAGCTTTATTTGAACAAGTCTTCATCTTCATCAAACATTTTTTTATGCTAGCTTTTGTGTAGAACTCCATCAAGCAGGATAGATTTTCCCTGAACTTTTCCATTAAAGACCCACTCCTGTGGAACTGCTGTTTTTAACATTTATTTCTGTCATTTTTCTGATGAAGGAGAATCAAAGAAAAAGAAAATTAATATTTAAATGAGTATTTCTTTGATCTAATTGTTGTGAATCAGGAGCATTAGAAAAAGTCCCGGTCTGAAAAAGATCAAGTTTCTTTATTATATATCCTGATTTGTACATACAGTGGGCAGGGCCACAAGCTCCGCCCCCTCTGATCCTGACAAATAACAAGAAATCCTCAGTTAAAGTAGAGCTCCTGGTTTTGTCTGTTAGATTTATTTTATTTTGAAGTGGAAGGTTTGTTTGTTAACATAGCCAGCTTTGGGGATTTTGATTTAGCTGTTGGAGGATTGTTAGATTTTTAAATATTTTATTTGTATAACAGAGCAGAAAATAAAAGTTGACTTCTGTACTTTGTAATGTAATCCTGGCTGTAAAGAATGCACTTTGAAGTTTTTCTGTAGATCTTCAGCAGATTTGAACTGTAGCGGCTGTTTGGTCCATTCTCCCAGCCAGATCTTCTCAAGAGCTGTTGCTGGGCAACACAAACGGATAACTCCCTCTGCAGATTCACGGTTGGACTGAGATCTAGATTTTGGCTCGAACACTCAGAACTCTAAAATGCTTTTTATGGAGCCACTAATTTGTTGCCATGGTGACGCGTTTGGGATCGTTGTCCAGCTGGAAGATCTAGATCCGTTTTGATTTGTTTTTCTCACCATACATGGCGCCATTCAACCTTTCCTTCATGAAAATCAGTTATTGCAAAAAAGCAGCCCCAAACCATGGTACTCCCACCCCCATGCTTCAGTGGTTTTTGGGACTCCTTTCCCTCCCAAACCCGGTGAGTGGCATCTGATGAGGTGGATCCAGGTGTTGTGATTGAAGATGATCAACAAGGATGAGGATCACAGCTTTGGATGAAGAACATCCACTGATATTGAAGTTATTCTGGAAGCTAACGGGTCCACTTTGATCATGTGACTGTGAAGGATTAGCTTCAGATGACAAAAAAGCCGTTTGAAGATGAAGTGAGACATTCATTCTGGGTGTTTATTTCACCGCTGAGGCTCCAGATCATCCAGACCCATAAAATTCTGCATGACTGCAGCTGGAGTCTCCGGGGGGAGACGTCGCCTCGTATCACAGACTCTCAGCAGCGTCGGCTTTATCTCCCAGCTGCCTGCCTTCTGTGAGCAGTCACGGAGAATGAAGGTGAGTTTCTGAGTTTCAGCCTCAGATCTGTGCGGTTGTCCTGGAAGGATTTACATGCCGGAGCTGCTAATGCCGGCGGCTCTCCTGTCTCGCGATTTACGGTGGTCGACACGGCTCACATTCATGCAAAAGACACAACATGACGACAAAAGCTGAAGCATGACAACAAAAGCCGAAGCACAACGACAAAAGACAAAGCATGATGACAAAAACCGAACCAAAACGTCAAAAGCTGAAGCTAGACGACAAAAGCAGAACGACCAGAAATCCAAAGCACATTGACAAAAGCCAAAGCAAAACAACAAACGTCGAAGCACGGGACAAAAGACGAATAACGTTGAGAAAAGCCGAATAATGATAACAAAAGCCAAAGTAGGATGACAAAAACCGAACCAGAACGTCAAAAGCTAAAGAAGGACGACAAATGGCGAAGTACGATGACAAAAGTTGAAAAACGACATAAAAGCCGAAGAACATTGACAAAAGCCGAAGCAAAACAACAAACGTCGAGCACGGGGACAAAAGACGAATAACGTTGAGAAAAGCCGAATAATGATAACAAAAGCCAAAGAATGATGACAAAAACCGAACCAGAACGTCAAAAGCCGAAGCAGGACAACAAATGCCGGACGAAAAATGCCGTACCACTACAACAAAAGTTGAAACACGACGACCAAAGCCGAAGCATGATGACAAAAACCGAACTAAAACGTCAAGAGCTAAAGAAGAACGACAAATGGCGAAGTACGATGACAAACGTTGAAAAACGACAATAAAAGCCAAAGAACAGTTGAAGCAAAACAACAAAAGCTGAAGCTACACGACAAAAGCCGAAGCACAACAAAAGACAAAGCATGATGACAAAAACCGAACCAAAACGTCAAAAGCTGAAGCTAGACAACAAAAGCAGAACGACAAGAAATCTAAAGCACATTGACAAAAGCCGAAGCAAAACAACAAACGTCGAAGCACGGGACAAAAGACGAATAACGTTGAGAAAAGCCGAATAATGATAACAAAAGCCAAAGTATGATGACAAAAACCGAACCAGAACGTCAAAAACCGAACCAGAACGTCAAAAGCCGAAGCAGGACAACAAATGCCGGACGACAAATGCCGTACCACTACAACAAAAGTTGAAACACGACGACCAAAGCCGAAGCATGATGACAAAAACCGAACTAAAACGTCAAAAGCTAAAGAAGAACGACAAATGCCGAAGTACGATGACGAAAGTTGAAAAACGACAACAAAAGCCGAAGAACAGTTGAAGCAAAACAACAAAAGCTGAAGCTACACGACAAAAGCCGAAGCACAACAAAAGACAAAGCATGATGACAAAAACTGAACCAAAACGTAGAAAGCTGAAGCTAGACGACAAAAGCAGAACAACGACAAGAAATCTAAAGCACATTGACAAAAGCCGAAGCAAAACAACAAAAGCTGAAGCAACACGACATAAGCCGAAGCACAGGGACAAAAGACGAATAACTTTGAGAAAAGCCGAATAATGATAACAAAAGCCAAAGCATGATGACAAAAAACTAACCAAAATGTCAAGAGCCGAACCAGAACGACAAAAGCCGAAGTACGACGACCTAAGCCGAAGCATGATGACAAAAACCGAACTAAAACGTCAAAAGCTAAAGAAGAACGACAAATGGCGAAGTACGATGAGAAAAGTTGAAAAACGACAAAAGCCGAAGAACATTGACAAAAGCTGAAGCAAAACAACAAAAGCCGAAGCAACATGACAAAAGCCGAAACACGATGAGAAAAGCCGAAGCACGGGGACAAAAGACGAATAACGTTGAGAAAAGGCGAATAATGATGACAAAAGCTGAAGTATAATGACAAAAAACAAACCAGATCGACAAAAGCTGAAGCAGGACAACAAATGCTGGACGACAAAGGCTGGACCACTACGACAAAAGTTGAACGACAACAAAAGCCAAAGCAAATCAACAAAAGCTGAAGCATGATTAAAAAAAAACCGAACCAAAACGTCAAAAGTTAAAGAAGAACGACAAAATCCAAAGCACGATGACAAAAGCTGAAAAACGACAATAAAAGCTGAAGCATGACAACAGAAGCTGAAGCTCAACGACAAAAGCCAAAGGACAACGACAAATGCTACAACATGACAACATTAGCAAAAATCGATGACAAAAGCCAAAGAATGACGAAAACAGAAGTGATTCACGATAGAATGGAATAGCATACTTTTTTTTTAAGGTTTAATTAAGTTTCAAACTTTCAATAGTTTGATAGCATAGGGGGGATAAATAAAAATAAAACCAGATTTGACAGTCGTGGACATACCAGTAAATTCTGCAGGTAAAGATTTCCTCCAAAGCAAACATCTGTTCTTCTTGACCAGAATTGACCTTTAGACACAATGTTTGTATTTAAAACTTAACCATTCGTCATTCTTACTAGTTTTGTTTGGTTTCTACCTTTGAAGTCCCACTTTGATCAGTTCTTTTACTTCAGATAGTTCTTTTACTTTAATTATGCTGTTTTTAACTAAAGTCCAAACTGTAATTCCAAAGTTCTTTGGACCTTAATCCCGGTGGAAAAGCAGGATACTTCAGCTTCATTTGCATCTTGGCTCCACATCAGTGTTTTGGGGAGTCAGGTGGCTAATTGGTTCCCATCTGTTGGGGAGGAACGCAGCTTTTCTGGGAATCCGGGTCACTTCAGTTCAAGTCTAATGAATGAGTTTGTTTCTCCTCCCAAAGTGTCGATGGAAATCTTTCAGACTCTTCTTTTTCTAAATGAAACCTCCTCCCTGGTTTTCCTTTCATCTTCCACCATCAGAGCGGACGAGCGTCCTGCTCTTTGCACACCGTGTGCTCGTCAAGTCTTTGTAATCGCTCCAGCAGCTGCTGCCTTCGTGCGAAGATAAAGCCGTGAATAGGAAGTGGTTTAATCTCGCTCGCGCCCATTGAACCAAAACAGGAAGTGATGGAGACATTCAGAAGAAACTTCTCCTCCGACCCGGCTGCCCTGCTTTCTAAAGGCCAAATGTAAAGCAGCGTTTTCAGCCTCTTTCACAAAAGTCTTGAATTGATTTGATAAAATATGTTTTTACTGTATAAGAATCAGAAACGATTCAGCATGTTTGATCAGCACAGACGAGCCTCTTCAGGTCAGCTTCCAGCAGTTTCCTTTAGCCAGGCTGAGGCGACTCGTTCATCCCTCTGGTCTTAATGATGCCAGGTCTCAAAGCAGATCCGTAGTTTTTCTAGTGTTTCAGTTGTTTTGTGAGGCTGATGTTTCATGCTGTTCATTCTATGGTGATTGTAGCTAAAGACTAGAAGCTTTGAGTCTAGATCAGCTGAACTTATTTTCTTCACTGATGTGGAGCGGTGTTTGGTTTACAGGCTAACAGAAAGTCTGTTTTCTGTTGTCTGTAATTGATGCTAACAGTGTTTTCTATTAGCATTTCTGTCTGTGACTGATGCTAACAGTGTTTTCTGTTAGCATTTTTTGTCTGCAATTGATGCCAACAGTGTTTTCTATTAGCATTTCTGTCTGCAATTGATGCTAACAGTGTTTTCTGTTAGCATTTCTGTCTGTGACTGACGCTAACAGTGTTCTCTGTTAGCATTTCTGTCTGCAATTGATGCTAACAGTGTTTTCTGTTAGCAGTTCTGTTTGTGACTGACGCTAACAGTGTTTTCTATCAGCATTTCTGTCTGCAATTGATGCTAACAGTGTTTTCTGTTAGCATCTCTGTCTGTGATTGATGCTAACAGTGTTTTCTGTTAGCATTTCTGTCTGCAATTGATGCTAACAGTGTTTTCTGTTAGCATTTCTGTCTGCAATTGATGCTAACAGTGTTTTCTGTTAGCATTTCTGTCTGTAAATGATGCTAACAGTGTTTTCTGTTAGCATCTCTGTCTGCGATTGATGCTAACAGTGTTTTCTGTTAGCATCTCTGTCTGCGATTGATGCTAACAGTGTTTTCTGTTGGCTTTTCTTTCTGTAAATTATGCTAACATTGTTTTCTGTTAGCAAAACACTATTTTGGTAGCAGTGTTGGCAAACAATCTCAGACAGATTGGAGGAATAAAATCACTCTTCTCTGAAATTGGTGAGGGGTCGGGCCAAATGTAGAAGTGGTCCGTATCTGTAGTTTGGGGTCTCCTGGTCTAGAGGATGAAGATTTGGTTGTTTAGAGGCACTCCGACTGTTTCTGTCTTTCTATCATCCAATAGAATGAAAAACACTGCAGACCGTAAAGCTGGAGCTCAGAGACTCTGCAGGAGTTCAGTCTGAATGTGATCCTGTTTCATCATTTTTCTCTTGTTTTAAGAAAAAAAAAAAAGTAAATTTGTTCAATTTTCCCTAACTTATTTCTGATGATTAAAAATTCTGCAGAAGAAGACTGTGTTCGTCATAAAATAAAAATAAAAGAAACCGTCACAAATGAAGGATCAAACTTTAATTAAACAAATTAAATTATATACACCACTTATTCATATTAGTGGAAAGATAAATAAAGAATATTAAACGTGTGATGGAGCGTTGGCGGCGTTGGAGACCCATGATGCCTTCAGTGACCCGCTGTGGGACGGATCTGGGTCAGGACGAACCCCCGAGGCTCATGGGAGTTGAAGTGTCTGCGCAGCTCCCGAGGATCATTCATTTGGCTGCACAGGTGATCCAGACTCACCTGGTGACCCTCTGGAGACGTGACCTACCTTTGATGCAGAATCAGAACCAGACGGGCTGACCCGGTTTGTTGTTTTCATCTTCTGAAAACTGAAAACGCTGAAGCTGATAGCCAGCTAAAATGTTAGCTAAAAGTCAGATTAGCCAAAAAAACAAAAACTAAAAGGAAATCTTAGGTTAGCCAAAATAGCTAGCATGTAAATATTAGCTAATCTCCAAAACAGCCTAAAAAATGAATAAAAGTTTAAATTAGCTAACATGTAGCTGAAATATTAGCTGAACTCCAAACTAGCCTAAAAAAGGAAAAACTTTTCCAAAAAGCTAGCTTAATGCCAATTCTTAAAACTTTAACACTGTAAATTTATAACATATTTACGAATAATAAAAAAGCAGGAATATTATATTATTCGGATCATCAATGACAATAGAACCAAATGATCGGGAGGGCCGGATAGAATTACCCGTAGGGCCGGATCCGGCCCCCGGGCCTTGACTTTAACACGTGGTTTAGAGTCTCACTGATCACAATCGGGATCTACAGGATCATCTTTGTGAATTAAACAAACTGAGGAAGAGGAGGAGGAGTCCACGTGACTTGTGGGCTCTTTGCCGTCGGGGAGGTGGGTGGTCACATGTTTGATGCGCCGCCATCTCAGAAACTCTGAAGCTGCTGTTCCTCCGTCAGGATTCAGACAAAACAAAGCCGCTATTTCAGGACGGACCTTTGAGGCCTCCTGCTTCCCCCGCAGGAGGTGCATGTTGCAGGAGAGCCGGTCGGTCTTCACCTGTGGGCTTTGCTGGGAACACACTCAGACTCCGCCCCCCACAAAGGTGGAACCCCCCCCAGCATCGGTCAGAGTGTTCGTCCTTCATCCGTCCTGCAGCACATTTCCAAACCAAACACAAGGACGTGAAACCGACAGGAAATGAGGGGCGGCGTCAAATCTTCCAAAGGTCAAAGGTTAACTGGATGTTGCATAACTGCAGTTAAACTCAGGCAGCGTCTGAATTCCTTCCCTACTCGCTATACAGTGCGTTCGCCTGTTTGTAGTCCCGTCAGAACCTATAATCCCAAAATCGGTTGCCCTTAGAAATTTCCCAGAAGTCTTTGCAATAAAGTCTCCGCCCACTCATGTAATTGGACTGTTAATTGATCACATTTTGGAGCTGAAACCCTGGAAGGTTTTTTTTTTCCTCCAGAACTTCACTCTGGAATCTAAATGTTATTAAACCCCCCCATCCCCCCCCCGTGAAGGACATGGTGTACCTGTAATGAGAAAGAAGCCCCCCGGGGCCCGCTGGTCTGGTGGTGCACCAGCGTGGGATCGTGCAGTAATTAATTGCCTCAGAGGCAGAAAGCTGTGCAGGTCTGGAGTCAAACTTCAGGAAGATTATTCTTCCAAAAAAAAGAAATTAATATTTTTAGAGATTATTCTGTTCTTTAAAGACAGATTTAATGAAAAGTGCATTTATTGTCATTTAATAACAATAAAATAAAATGATTTGGAGGGCCGGACACAATTACCCAGAGGGCCAGATCCGCCTTGACTTTGACACATGTGCTTTATAGAGTAAACTCTACTTTGTTTTCATTCTTCTGTCACTTTAAATGCTGAGATTAACCCTTTAACACCCGAGGCGTCGCCAGTGAAGTTTAAAGACACCATTTTTAAACATACTTTTAACATATTTTTAACAAACTTTTTACATATTTTTAACAAACTTTTTACATATTTTTAACAAACTTTTTACATATTTTTAACACATTTTAACATACTGTTAACATACATTTACAATATTTTTTATTTACATATTTTAAACATATTTTGACATATTTTTAACATAATTTTAACATATTTTTAAGGATATTTTTAACACATTTTAACATACTTTTAACATATTTTTTATTTACATATTTTAAACATATTTTAACATATTTTTAACCTATTTTAACATATTTTTTAACATACTTTTAATATATATTTTTATTTACATATTTTAAACATATTTTAACATATTTTTAACCTATTTTAACATATTTTTTATTTACATATTTTAAACATATTCTAACATATTTTTAACCTATTTTAACATATTTTTTAACATACTTTTAATATATTTTTTATTTTCATATTTTTAACACATTTTAACATATTTTTAACATATGTTTTATTTACATATTTTAAACATAATTTTAACACAATTTTAAAATATTTTTAATATATTTTTAGATTTTTTTAACATATTTTTTACATGTTTTTTTTAACATATCTTTTATATATTTTTAACAGCTCAAGCCTCTTTTCTCCTTCAGAATCTGCTGGACTTATTGCATTAACGGGTTAAAGTCTCTTGGTTGTAAAGTGGTTTGTATTTGATGCTTTTCCTTCAGCTTCTCCGTCGGATTATTCCAGGTAATCCCATCAAGGTGCTCTGATGGATAAGAAAGGAAAGCCTCATCCTTTTTCTGAATCCACCGCCCCCTGCAGGTTGAACGTGATCCTGCAGCTTCAGACGACCGGCAATAATGTTAAATTGAAACTCCTCCTCCTCTTTCCTGAACAGACTCTTGCACCTTTGAGCTCGACTGAATGTTTGAAACATCCCGTTTTCCACGTTAGCTTGCTGCTCTGTTGTTTCCTGCACGGCTGAACGCTGCAGCGCTGTCGTTCTGTCTGACGACGCCTCAGCAGGAGTTATGGGGCTTATTTTTCTCATCACACCTGCTGCTGTCAGGGAGGAGGAGGAGGAGTGATGAAGGAGGCATCCTTCATCCTCACTGAAGAAGACTTCATTCATAGATGCAGAATCATTCTGTATAAAGTCCGTTTTAACATCTGTTTTCATGCACAAAAGTGGGCGGTCCTTTAATAACCATAAGTGTTACAAAGACGCTCAAATGTCAAAATAAATGTCAGGTTTTTTTTTTACCATTTTAGTTCTAAAATAACTTAGGTTAGCAAACCCAGCTAGTGTGTAGCAGAAAAAACAGCTGAACTTTGAAATGGCCTGAAAAAAGTAAGTTAGCCAAAACAGCTAACATGTAGCTCAAATATTAGCTAGACTCCAAAATAGCCTAAAAAACATTTTAGTAAATGCCAAAATAGTCCAAAACGCTAGCAGAATGTCAAATTTTCAAACTTTAACTTTTTAACATAATTATGAATAATAAAAATCAGGAATATTATTCCAGAATAAATCAATTTAAACCTCAAATAACTTTCAATATTTTACTCTCCATAAAAACATATATTTAGTCAAAATTACACAAGTTAGAAATAAATAATAAATAAAATAAAATGTTCTGGAGGGCTGAATAGAATTACGAGGGCCGGATCCGGCCCCCGGGCCGTGACTTTGTCATGTAACTGCACACTTTACCAAGCAGATACAAAAATAATGTTTTTTTTTTTAAATTAAATCGATCCTTTTTTCAAACGTTCATTTCAAACCACTCGCAGTATTTTGTGTTCAGCCCTCCAACAGGAGAGTCAATAAGAAGTTGGGCGGAGCTTCTGGTTTTGCTTTAATTTTGGGGATTTATTGGAACGGAAATTAAATTCCTGATGAAAAAATCAGTTTCCATCTTTGAAAATTTTAATTTTCTGTGTTTAAAGAGTATGAAGTTGTTTTATAAATATTTATAATTACACACCAGATGAAGAGTAACTGGAAAAATAGTTTTTCTGATGTAAATTAACATTTTTTTTTGTTCCAAAAGACTTTTTTTCCGTCCAAACAGATGAGTTCCTCTGTGGTTTTAACTCCTCAGTTTGATGTTTTCTAAAATTTGGATTGAAGCTGCTCGTCCTCTGTGAAGCTCGTGAGACCTTCTTCCTCCACTCGGCTTCACTGCCGTTTCCCCGTCATGAATTCTCACCCAGACTCCCGTGGGGCCCGACAGAAATGCCACGCCGGCGGGGTTAGTGTTTGCCATTTTCCGGCGTTCCCCTCTGCATGGTTGAGCGTTTGCCTTTAGTGGTTTGAGCCAGTGAGGAGTTAGGAGTCACAAACATGTAAACTCTTTGTTTAGAGAGTAAATATGATCAATAATCTGAATATATGTAAAAATCCCACATCATCATGCTTCCTCCGCCATGTTTAATTACTAGTGTAAAACATGTCGTGCTTTCATACATTAAAGCTTTACAACAAACAAAACAATCAGGATCTCTGCTCATTCGTTAGTAGGGCTGCAACGATCAGTCGACTGATCGTCTATTGAAATAGTCGACGACTATTTGTTTTTTTAAACTATTTTAGAGTTTAGCTAATGTTTCAGCTACATGTTGAATGTTCTAGCTAATTTGCTTTTTCAGTTTTTTTAAAGCCATTTTTGAGTTTAGCTAATATTTCAGCTACATTCTAGCTGTTTTGGCTAGTTTGCTTTTTCAGTTGTTTAAGCTATTTTAGAATTTAGCTACCATTTCAGCTACATGCTAGCTTTTTTGGCTAATTTAGGGTTTTTCTGTTTTTAAAGCTATTTTACAGTTTAGCTAATATTTCAGCTACATGCTAGCTTTTTTTTGGCTACTTTAAGGTTTTTCTGTTAAGCTATTTTAGAGTTTAGCTAATATTTCAGCTACATGCTAGCTTTTTTTTTTGGGCTAATGTAGGGGTTTTCTGTTTTTTAAGCTATTCTAGAGTCTAGATAAAATTTCAGCTACATGCTAGCTGTTTTGGCTAGTTTGCTTTTTCAGTTGTTTAAGCTATTTTAGAATTTAGCTAATATTTCAGCTACATGCTTGTTTTTTTGGCTAATTTTGGGTTTTTCCTTTTTTTTTAAGCTATTTTAGAATTTAGCTAATATTTCAGCTACATGCTAGCTGTTTTGGCTAATTAAGAGTTTTTATGTTTTTTAAGTTTTTTAAGAGTTTAGCTAAAATTTCAGCTACATGCTAGCTGTTTTGGCTAGCTTGCTTTTTCAGTTGTTTCAGCTATTTTAGAATTTAGCTAATATTTCAGCTACATGCTAGCTGTTTTGGCTAATTAAGAGTTTTTATGTTTTTTAAGTTTTTTAAGAGTTTAGCTAAAATTTCAGCTACATGCTAGCTGTTTTGGCTAGCTTGCTTTTTCAGTTGTTTAAGCTATTTTAGAATTTAGCTAATATATCAGCTACATGTTAGCTGTTTTAGCTAATTTTGGATTTTTTTTCAATTTTTTAGGATAGTTTGAGGATTAGCTTTTTTTTGGCTACACGCTCGCTTTTTTGGCTAACTCGAGTTTATTTCTTTTTAGTTTTTTAGGCTATTTTGGCATTTACCAAATCTCTTAGCTGGCTATCAGCTTCAGTGTTTTTAGTTTTTATTTGATAGAAGCTCAAATTTTCTACGGATCACTAACCTCTCTTTTTATCTAACCCTAAAATCTAAACAACATCTGTCAGAATTCATTATCAGTTTCCCTTTTTTACTTTTTCAGGAACTTTTCTAGGAAAAAACCTAATTTAACCACATTTAGATTAAATTAATTTCGCTGCCATTACTCTCATCTTATCATTTTCTGTACGATAAAGTTAATTAGAGCCGTTTTAAAGGTTAAATACATGAATATTAATATGGAAATATATATTTTTTTGATTTTCAGTCTGTAAACTTTTTACCCATTGTGGGTGAAATGTCATAATCATAACTAAAAGACTTTGAAATGAGATCAGAGGATGATGGATTTGAAGGTTTCTTGTTGTGGTTGGAGATCAGAATCGGTGTTTCTGATCCGGATCTGGATCCTCCACGGATGAATCTGAGTCCTAACCGGCTCTTTGCAGGATAGTGTCTGGATTTTCTCTGCCATCACTCGTCGGAGGTGGAGTGTGCGTCACCGCCGCGTCGGCATTTCAGCAGCTCAAAGCACCTGAGGGGGTGTCACCCCCCCCCCCCCACACCGGCACGCCGCTTCCAGCTGGAGCTCTATGTCAGCATGTGGCGCTGAGCTCTGTGGTTATTTTTAATTCGTCCTTCTCGTTGGGAGCGGGGTTAGCGTGAGCTCCCGGTTACTCCGCTGTCGTCCTCATCATCACACCTGGAAGGTTCTTCGGCGCTCTCGCCGCCGCCAGAACGTTTCATCAACTGTGAACTCGTGAAACGTTCCTCTGAATCCAAAGAATTTTCATTTCTAATCTCCTCTTTCAGAATGAAACTCTACATTTGCAATTAGTAATGAAACTAAAGACCGACGCAGATTTATGGGGCTGGGGGGTTCATTTAAACACTGGGTTGCTATGGAAACGCAGGAAGACCAGCTGTGTGTCCTGATGGACGCCAAGCAGAAGGTATAGATCAGCTGTTGATCATATCAAAGAGGAAAGATAATCTGATTATAGAGGGGCTGTTGATCAGATTATAGAGGAAAAATTAATCTGATTATAGAGGAAAGGTTAATCAGATTATAGAGGAAAATTTAATCTGATTATAGAGGAACAATTAATCTGATTATAGAGGAAAAATTAATCTGATTATAGAGATAAAGTTGATCAGATTATAGAGGAAAAATTAATCTGATTATAGAGATAAAGTTGATCAGATTATAGAGGAAAAATTAATCTGATTATAGAGGAAAAATTAATCAGATTATAGAGGAAAAATTAATCTGATTATAGAGATAAAGTTGATCAGATTATAGAGGAAAAATTAATCAGATTATAGAAGTAAAGTTGATCAGATTATAGAGGAAAGATTAATCTGATTATAGAGGAAAAATTAATCTGATTATAGAGGTAAAGTTGATCAGATTATAGAGGAAAAATTAATCTGATTATAGAGGAAAAGTTGATCAGATTATAGAGGAAAAATTAATCTGATTATAGAGGAAAAATTAATCTGATTATAGAGGTAAAGTTGATCAGATTACAAAGGAAAAATTAATCTGATTATAGAGGAAAAATTAATCCGATTATAGAGGAAAAATTAATCTGATTATAGAGGTAAAGTTGATCAGATTATAGAGGAAAAATTAATCTGATTATAGAGGAAAAGTTGATCAGATTATAGAGGAAAAATTAATCTGATTATAGAGGAAAAATTAATCTGATTATAGAGGTAAAGTTGATCAGATTATAGAGGAAAAATTAATCTGATTATAGAGGAAAAATCAATCTGATTATAGAAGTAAAGTTGATCAGATTATAGAGGAAAAATTAATCCGATTATAGAGGAAAAATTAATCTGATTATAGAGGTAAAGTTGATCAGATTATAGAGGAAAAATTAATCTGATTATAGAGGAAAAATTAATCTGATTATAGAGGTAAAGTTGATCAGATTATAGAGGGGCAGTTAATCTGATTATAGAAGGGCCATTAATCAGATTATAGAAGGGCTGTTGATCTGATTATAGAGGAAAAATTGATCAAATTATAGAGGAGTGTCAATCAGATTGTAGAGGGCTGGTGATTGGATTATAGAGGGGCTGTTAATCAGAATATATAAGGGCTGTTGATCAGATTATAGAGGGCTGGTGATCGGATTATAGAGGAGCTCTTTTTCTATTATTAATGAGGTCTGCAGAAAATTACTGGTGACTGGATAAACCATCGTAGCTAAAGATTGGATTTGCTTTGACAGTTATTGTCTTAAATATTTTTTAAACTTGATTTAAAGTGAAGTGATCCACAGAGCTCATGGGATCAAAATAATTCTCATCGATGGGAGTCTGATCCAGTCAGACCCCTGGCCGTCTGTGGGAAACTGGGTCAGCCTCAGATCTGGTGGTGTTGGTGGATGAGTGAAAGGTCTGGTCCATGAGGGAACCTTAACCCCCCCTGTGGATGGAGACGGACACGAGTCTGAATATACAGTCATTCTCAGGAACATAACGAGACTTCTCCACAGGTTTTCCTCCCACCAGCGTCTGCTCTGCTGCTGTGAGCTTCAGTCTCCTTCCACAGAGGTAAAGTTGTGTTCTTCTCCTTCCAGGTGATGGCCCAGCTCTGACGTCACCGTGAAGCTGAGGAGAGAAAGCTGTGTTTTCCCGGTTCCGTTTCCTGTCAGTGAATGCACCTCCCCGACATGGAGACTCTGTCCCAGGACTCCGCCCTGGAGTGCCAGATCTGCTTCAACTTCTACAGCCCCCGGCGGCGGCCCAAGCTCCTGGACTGCCGCCACACGTGCTGCTCGGTCTGCCTGAAGCAGATGCGCAGCAGCCAGAAGGAGATCCGCTGCCCCTGGTGCCGCGGCGTGACCAAGCTGGCCCCCGGCCTGTCCGTGTCCCAGCTGCCGGACGACCCGGACGTCGTCACGGTCATCGCCGTCCCTCACGCCTCGGAGCGCACCCCCGTCTTCATCCGCCTCCCCAGCAGCGGCTGCTACATGCTGCCCCTGCCCGCCTCTAAGGGGGGGCCCGGCCCGCAGGGGGAGCCGGGCTGCCGGTTCCTCCCCGGGGGGCAGCACAAGGGGCTGACCGTGGTGACGGTGCCCGAGCAGCAGCCTCCGGGCTTAGCCGCGGGGCCGGAGGGGGGCGACGGGGAGAGGAGGGGCGCCGGCCCGGTGGGCGGGGCCAAGGGGTCCTCGTGGTCCGGCGTGTGCACGGTGATCCTGGTGGCGTGCGTGCTGCTGTTCCTGCTGGGCATCGTGCTGCACAACATGTCCTGCATCTCCAAACGCTTCACCGTCATCTCCTGCGGCTGAGGGAGGGGGCGTGGCCAGACCAGAGGAACATGTGACTTCCTGTAACCACAAGGGGGGGGGGGGGGGGTAGATGTAAAGTACGTAAACGTACCTGAAAGGAGGATTTCCTTCATGTTAGTTTTGACTTGTTTCTGCTTTCCAAATACAAAAGATGTTTTCTGTTCTTCATAGAAGAAAAGGGGCGTGGCCTCAAAAAGGATGAAGGGACATCATGTGATCAGTGAGGATTCCCCAGATCATTTTTTTTTTACTTTCAAAACTTCTGTTATTAAAATTTTGTAAATAAAATTTTTACCACCAGTTTTATAAAATCGTTTCTTGTAATTTTTTGTTCTTAAATCAGAAAGAGAGATAAAGAAACATAAAAGTGGCCCAAAACGTTTCACCAAACATGAAAAACAAAACATCAAACTTTATAGTTTTTGAAACATTGAGCAAAATATGCCCCAAAGTCATCAAATTTCAGAATTTTAAGTAGATTAGCAACAATTCTTTAAATATTTTCATGGACTATACTATACGATATTTCTTATCTACTTGGGTTTTTTTTTCTTTTTCAGCTACTCTTGAGTTTAGCTTCTATTTTAGCAACAGGCTAACGTTTTTGGTTCATTTCTTATCTACTTGTTTTTTGTTTTTTTTTTTAGCTAATTTTCAGTTTAGCTTCTATTTTAGCAACAGGCTAACGTTTTTGGCTAATTTAGTTTACTGAGTAATTTTAGGCTATTTTGGAGTTTAGCTAGTATTTAAGCAAAGTGCTAGCTTTTTTTTTTTGGCTAATTTGGCATCTACTAAGGTTTTTTATCCTAATTCTGAGTTTAGCTAATATTGTTGTAACATGCTAACGTTTTTGGTTCATTTCTTATCTACTTGTTTTTTGTTTTTTTTTTTTTTTAGCTAATTTTCAGTTTAGCTTCTATTTTAGCAACAGGCTAACGTTTTTGGCTAATTTAGTTTACTTTTAGGCTATTTTGGAGTTTAGCTAATATTTAAGCAAAGTGCTAGCTTTTTTTTTTGGCTAATTTGGCATCTACTAAGGTTTTTTATCCTAATTCTGAGTTTAGCTAATATTGTTGTAACATGCTAACGTTTTTGGCTAATTTGTTATCTACTGAGGTTTTTACAGGCTTGTAATTTAACTTTCATTTAAACCGCAGGCTTACTTTGTAGTTTAAATGTTAACTAAACTCAAAAATATCCTAAACTTTCTCAGTAAACTAAATTTTAAACAAACTGGAGTTTTTTTGGGCTAATCTAGCGAGTTTTTTTTTTTTTTTTTTTTTTTTTTTTTACTTATTTGGAGTTTCGATCCTATTTACGCAGACACTTAATATTTTTGCAAACTTGGTATGTTTTAGACATTTTTAAGCAATTTTACTACAACATTTTCAGAAATTTAAGTCAACTTCAACGCTCCTTTATAGTTCTTTTTCCTGAAATTTTCAGTCTTTTAACAAATTTAACATTTTGAAAATAGCTTTTGCATTTTAAGCCGTTAAAAGTAAATTGCTTCGCCATTTTCAGCCAAAAGCTTCAGCATCTTTAGTGACTACTTTCAGCAAAAAGCATTCACACTATAATTATCGCAGTTAATGTGATTTTTTTAAATTTTTTCTGTAGTTTAAATGATCAAATGACGAAGAACACGCCTCAGTATATCTAGGCAGAGTCCACTCTTCAATCATTTGAAGGACAGATTTTGTGGAGCCATCTTTCAAATGTTCCTGACTAGTGAGATTGGTTGCCGTAGAAACCAACTCGGACCAATCTCTGCTTCGTGACGACATCTGGCTCCAAAAATCAGGAAAAAATGGTGACCGATCGACTTCATTTGGTTGGAGCTTGGTCCACTTCTGTGATACTGTCAAAGGTTCAAACCCACCATCACTGAACTGAACCATCCAGTTTAATCCTGAGCGCTCCGATCTGTTCTGGTAAATGTAAATACAATTTCAACCATTCGTCCGCACATGTCGCATGATCTATGTATGGGGGGGGTCCCAAACCCACCCAGCACTGGAGGATGTGCAGCCTCATGTTTGCATATTCCAGAAAGGACTGAAGTACCACCCTGATGTGGGAGCAGAAGCCGTTTCTCTCCATTTACTCCGATGTTTTTCCCCGTTTGGAGACATTTTTCCTAATTTAAACGCCTATTGATCCGGAGTTTGCAGAGATGCACGACCCTGTGAAATCACTGCGCCGGTCTGGAGTATTGACTGTGGAAACCTTTATTGTGTTATCATCACACAGGCCTGCAGACCTGTTTCTGCAAGCAGAGCGTTTTTAAGCCCACAATCAAAAAAGCAGACAAGCAGAATTATGCAGGCGCACACCTGCAACGCGCACACACACACTGATGCACGCAGCCCACTTGTTTCCTTCACGCCCTGTTGAAATGAAGCATGCGGTCTGCAGAGAGAGAGAGGGACGAGCGGCTTTTTTTCCTCGCCGTGGTTTATCTCATCCATCAGATGCGTTGAGAAAATGCAGAATCGGCATTTTCCGACATAATCCCGCTCTGTCAAAGTTCTCTGCTTCTTTGTCTGTCCAGAACCCCTGCGGATGTTCCTCAGAATTTAAAAAGACGAAGAAACCGTTTCAATTCAACACTTTAAACGGACGCATTGCTTTGATAAATCCAGTCAAAAACGGTTTCAGTACAAATTTCCTCATATAGCTTTTTTAAAATCTGGATCCTAAATGTCTGTACCTCATATGGAGGAGAGTTTTTGTTCTGTTTCTCCTCAACCTTCCTTGTGTCACCAACTGTCATGCATCACTACCAAATCCCAGTCCGATTGGTCAAAATTCAACAGTTTTAACTTTCAATGTTAAATCAGTTAAAAAAGTAAAATTCTGTTCCATGCCCCCTGCTCTTAGGGTTTTGGGCATCTGTGATCCACTCCATTAGGGAGGGGTACTGTAAGGGTTCTTTCCAATCCCCCCTCCTCTTAGGTTTTTGGGCATCTGTGATCTGCCCCTTTGGGGAGGGGTACTGTAAGGGTTCTGTTCTGGTCCATGCCCCCTGCTCCCAGGGTTTTGGGCATCTGTGATCCACTCTTCCATTTGGGAGGGGTACTGTAAGGGTTCTTCCATCCCCCCTCCTCTTAGGTTTTTGGGCATCTGTGATCTGCCCTTTCGGGGAGGGGTACTGTAAGGGTTCTTTCCAATCCCCCCTCCTCTTAGGTTTTTGGGCATCTGTGATC
Organism: Oryzias javanicus; assembly: GCA_003999625.1. Classification (NCBI taxonomy): domain Eukaryota; kingdom Metazoa; phylum Chordata; class Actinopteri; order Beloniformes; family Adrianichthyidae; genus Oryzias; species Oryzias javanicus. Next base: position 2,619,975 of record CM012456.1, on the reverse strand, counting down.
TGCCCTTTCGGGGAGGGGTACTGTAAGGGTTCTGTTCTGGTCCATGCCCCCTGCTCCTAGGGTTTTGGGCATCTGTGATCTGCCCCTTTGGGGAGGGGTACTGTAAGGGTTCTGTTCTGGTCCATGCCCCCTGCTCCTAGGGTTTTGGGCATCTGTGATCCACTCCATTAGGGAGGGGTACTGTAAGGGTTCTGTCCAATCCCCCCTCCTCTTAGGTTTTTGGGCATCTGTGATCTGCCCCTTTGGGGAGGGGTACTGTAAGGGTTCTGTTCTGGTCCATGCCCCCTGCTCCTAGGGTTTTGGGCATCTGTGATCCACTCCATTAGGGAGGGGTACTGTAAGGGTTCTGTCCAATCCCCCCTCCTCTTAGGTTTTTGGGCATCTGTGATCTTCCCCTTTGGGGAGGGGTACTGTAAGGGTTCTGTTCTGGTCCATGCCCCCTGCTCCTAGGGTTTTGGGCATCTGTGATCCACTCCATTAGGGAGGGGTACTGTAAGGGTTCTGTCCAATCCCCTCTGCTCTTAGGTTTTCGGGCATCTGGGATCCACCCTGTTGGGGAGGGGTACTGTAAAGGTTCTGTGGTTTGTTTTTTGGTCATTTTCTGACTTTCCCTGTCAGTCGCACCAGTTCCAGGTTAGTCATGATTCACATCTGTTTTCATTTCAGTTATTTTCCTTCAGTCTATAGAAGTGTCTGGTTTTCAGTTCACATTTGTCAGGTCATTTGTTTTTGTTCTCCTTGTTCCTTGTTTTTTTTTTTTTTTTTGTCATGTTTCAGTTAATCAAATATTTTAAGTCTGGTTTCCTGCAATTTGGTTCTCCACCACTTCCTGACAAAACCAGAATGAAGAGTCGTCATGTTTTAACCTTTTATTATGAAAAATACAAAAGTGTCCACATTCAACAAAGACTGCTTCGATCCCACTGTTCAAAATCCGTTCTTCTTTTAGCCTTGCTGTGTTTTGTCTTTTGACATTTGGCACTTGGTTCTCCGAGTCTCTGCAGCCCATGATTGGAAGTTTAAGCCACATTTGTGAGGATCAGCGCCGCGTCAGTGGGTCTTCAGACTCCAGCACATCAGTAGAATCTGAAATGATGATGTTTTTGTCCGGATCTGAACGCCACGCTGCACGTTTCCTGGTAGGATTTTAGCAGAGTCAGAACCAGGAGTGAATCAATGGAACCAAAATGTGAAAGTTCAGTTCAGGAAGTAAAAAAATGATAAAAATGACACGTGGAAAAGTCACAGCACCTCCTCCTCAGGATTCTGGTCATGTGACCGAGAGCACAGTGTTTGAAGAGGCCCAATAAGTTAAACACAAACATGACATAAGCTGGATTTGAACCCAAAAACTGAAGACGTCTCGCTCTAGTTTTCTTCTCCAGCACAACTTTCTTTTAATTCTATGAACCAAGGCCCCCCCGCAGCTGGTGGCTCAGCCTGGCGGACCCTGCCGAGGGCCCTGTGGGCTCCTGCAGGACGGTCATGGATGTGGAGCCGAGCTGTGTTTGTCCACATTGGCTTAAGTGAGCACTCAGTGGGTAGGCATGCTAGCCAGACACGCTATGCTAGCCAGCCGCTCAGTGGACAGCGGAGCTTCGATGCTCGCTACACCGGCGATCGCTAGCACGATACAGTAGAGCTCGCAACAGAAGAGCTTGCTAGCTTGCTACAGCTGAACTCACAAGCATGCTACAGTGGAGCTTGCTAGCTTGATACAACAGAGCTCACAACAGAGGAGCTCGTTAGCATGCTACAAGGCCGCTTGCTAGCTCAATATAGCGGAGATCGCAACAGAGGAGCTCTCTAAAGCTCGATGCAGCAAAGCTCAATAAAAATGAACTTGCTAGCATTCTACAGCGGTGCTTGCTAGCATGCGATGGTAGAGCTTGCTAGATCAATATAACGGAACTCACTGGATCGATGCAACGGAGGTCGCTACGTAGGAGCTTGCTAGCTCACTACAGGTAAACAGACTAGCATGCTACAGCAGAGCTTGCTAGCTCGATGCAGCAAAACTTGCTAGCTCAATGAAGATGAACTTGCGAGCATTCTACGATGGAGCTCGCTAGCTCACTACAGGTAAACATACTAGCATGCTACAGCAGAGCTTGCTAGCGCAATACAACAGAGCTCGCTGGATCAATACAACAAAGCTCGCTAGCTCTCTACAGGGGAGCTCGCTAGCTTGCTGAATAGGAGCTCGCTAGCTCACTACAGTTGAACTCAATAGCATGCTACAGCGGCGCTTGCTAGCTCGATGCAGCAAAGCTCGCTAGCTCAATGAAGATGAACTCGCGGTGGAGCTCGCTAGCTCAGTACAGTTAAACTCACTAGCAAGCTAGAGCTGCGCTTGCTAGCTTGATACAGCGTAGCTTGCAACAGCTAGCATGCTACACTGTGCATCCGGCGTCTGGATAGCTTGCCTACGAAAGCTAATGTGGACAAACACGGGTGTGGCCACCACGGAAGCTGTGGACAGTTTTCATCTCCATCACGACTTTCTTGAAATTCTTTGACCCAAGGCCCCGCCCCCCGCCGCTGGAGGGTCAGCCTGCCCCCAGCGGACCCTGCTGCAGGCCCCGTGGGCTCCTGCAGGACAGTCATGGATGTGGAGCGGAGCCGTTTGTCCTCCCCAAGCGTTCTACCACACGGGGGGGCTTTGGGGCTCCACCACGCCGTACATCTCTGCCAGTTTTCTGAAGCGGGGTCCCCAGTCGTTCAGGTAGTCGTACTCGTGGTCGGCGTTGGAGTTCCCCGACTGGAGCGAGCTGAGCGACTCCGCGATGGAGCCGTCGCCCTCGTAGGCGTAGGTCTGCAGCGAGTCGTACGGGGGGGCGCAGGGGTCCCCGTCGGCCTCCAGCAGCTTCGCCAGCACGTACCCGTGAACGTTCCCGTCGCCGCCGCCGCCCACCACGCACGCTTGAGGCACGTAGCGAGACAAGCTCTCGATCTCCGGCAGCATGTCCTGCCTGGTCTTCCCTCGGTGGTTCACCTCGCGCGGGTTCCACATGGCGGCGATGTCGAAGGCCTCCGTGTCTTCCTCGCCGCCGCCCTCGTCGTCATAGCGAACGATGTTCTCGTGGACGTTCTCTTCCTCGTCGCACAGGTACGGCTTCTTCCAGTGCCTCCGCAGGGAAAGCATGAGTAGAATCATCACTGATGTGAGGAAAACAAAAACCGGTTACCATGGAAACAGCAGTTTAAGGTGAACGCGCAGCAGGAGGCGGAGCCTCACCCAGCAGGACGAAGATGCAGGCCAGAATGGCGATGAGCGCCCCCCTGCTGAGGCTGGCGGGCAGGCTGTAGGCCTCCGGGTTGCACGACATGGCGTGGCCCTCGCGGTCGCAGCTTCACACGCGCACCGTCAGGGTCCCGGTGCTGGTCTGCACCGGCTGCTCGTCGTCAGAGACGAAGATGGGCAGGAAGAAGACGGTCTGGTCCTTCTGCGACCAGCTGCTGCGGCGCGTCAGGATCCACGCCGTGTTGTCTGGACACAAGGAAAGGAGGCGTGTGCAGAAGGCTGCTGAGATCGGCGGATCACCTGCTGCTCGCACTAACGAACTATAGCAAATTAAAGTAAAGATTTTTTTTGATGCAGGAGAAAAAAAACCCTAAATTTTCAGGGCCGGACCTAACAATTTGGGGGCCCCAGGCGAAATATAAATGGGGGCCCTTTGCAGTTTTAGTTTTAATTGTTTTTTTTTGTTTTTTTTAATCCTTAACTAAGTTAAAACGTCAGATAACTTATTTATTGGTCCACTACACTGCAAAAAGTAAGATGAACTTTCCTAAAACAAGAATATGTTTATTTTTTAATGGTAAGATAATTCTTCTCACTATCTAAATTTGATGCCAGAGAATTTCCCTTATTTTAATAGTTTTGGTATTTAATTCTCTCAATAAGATATTATGGCTTGTTACTAAGATTTTATTACTTTTCATGAGTAAAAGGTCACTTGAAACTAGAATCTCAATAGTTACAACTGTAACATTATCTTCATCCGACTCTGTGTCGTTTGTATGGCCAAGATTGCAGGGGTTTTGCCTTAAAATAAGAATTTCAAATAAGTGATCATGCAAGGTGAGAAAAGAATAGTGCGATTCTTTTCAAGGAATAGAAGAGTACTTTAGTTTTTAGTAATTAGTATATTGTCAATATGACCTTGCTAGCAAAATCTTAATTAAAGAATAATTTTTAATATTTTGAAAAAAATTAGTCTTAGAACTAATGTTTGTTTTAGTCAAAATGAGCTTTGTATTACTAAAAATATGCAAATTTTAAGATATTTGTGCTTCCTATGACGCTTGATATTTTTACTTGTTTTGAAAAGTCTTGATATTCCAAATTTTCTTGTTCTGTTGGAAGATCATTTTTTTATTTTAAGCAATATTTACCTTATTTTTGTACATTTTTGATTGTTTTTAAAGCAAAATTTTTGTAGTGTAGTAGACACAATCAATACAAAATGAAATAATTTCAAAACTGCCACTGAAATTAAACAGGGAATAAGTAAAATACAGTAATTTTTAGGATAAAAATGCAATGATTTGGATGAAATGTATAAAATGCATTTAAGGAGCAAGTTATTGGACACACTTTATTTTATTATAAGTAAGCTATATATCTCAGGACGTCAGGAGACTCACTGCTTCACCTGACCGGACCTGGTTGAAGAGTATTTCCATAAGGAAAGCTACAAAGTCGAAATCAAAACCCCCAAAATCTGGCAAAACTGAAATTCTCTGCTCACTAACTTGCTGTTGACCGGAATGTTCCATTGCTGCAGAGGAAGGGGGAGGATGAAACATGTTCACATGATCGGTATTATGTATTTGTATTTGTGTTTCTTATGTCAGGGTTAAATCAAAATGGACTTGACATGTATTTTAGTCACTTCTATTAAGTGTTCAGCTCGGGGTCCCAGAACGATGGCCTATGTTTGCCTAATGGCAACAGGTAATGAAGCTCACCAGGTGTCAGTCTTGATTTAATCCAGTGAAATAACCAAAACCTGGTTTTAAGGTCTTCACTTAAATTTGTAATCGATGGCAATACTTGGGGGAGGGAGGGATTGTTTTTCAACATTTGTTTGTCTGATTGAAATTGAATTTTAAGTGAAAACTGTCCCCAATATCTTCTGGGCGTCAAAAAAAACGTGTTTGTCTGATTTGTAAAAGGTGCGATTATCTGGTTCCGATGGCTTCAACCAAGCAAATCATCAAAAGCCAAAGAATCTTTTCATTGATGTTTTGATGGAAAAAGACAAATATTGGGAAGTTCAGTTGTAGAATAATCAGATTCCCCTCCATGTTGGTTTTAGTCTCCACCCACTGATTATATCATCACCACACCAGGTGCCAAAGTTAAGTCCCTGATTGATTGACTATGATTGATTGATTATAGTTTCTAGAATATCGACGCGTTGCGACGCCCAATTCGCATCCCTCTACTAAGCCAAAGAGGTCACATGTCACCAGGAAAAAGAACAGCGTATTTAAAGGTACATTTAAAAAGTATCACTTAATTTACGCCGTCTTGAACTGTGCGTCCAAATCGCTGTTTTGCTGTATCAATATGGAAGTCGAAAACGGTGTAAAAACGGATAAGAACGGTAAGTTCAGAGTTAGATGTAGGAATAGAGACTGAACGCAGCTTCAGCATCAACCACTAGGTGGCGACAAAGATTTATTTTTTTTTAGAGTTTTCACTAAAATCATACTAGTATTTATGGAAGTAATTGCAGAGTACTGCAGAGCGGTGAAGACATCATCAGTGTTGATGCTGTTCTACCTTGGTTGTCCCTCAGGGTGAAGTTGGGGTTGTTGGCGGCTTCTGGAGCTAAGCTGTAGTGGAAGTGTTGTCCTGCTGGGGGCTCGTCTGGATCCACCGCCGTCACCGTCTCCACCAGCTGGAAGGCAGCAGAACATCTTCAAACTCCAAAACACTGCAAAGCTGAAGAGTTTTTGATGCATCTGGAGTTCTAGAACCGTCCTGGTTTTGCCGTTGTGTTTACCTGTCCCGCTTTAGCGTTGTCACACACATACGTCTCGAGATAGTGTGTTAAGGATGGAGGGTTGTCGTTGACGTCCAGGACCTTCACAGCCACGGAGACGCTGGAAATCTGTGAGGGGTTATCTGCAGGACGACAAGCAGAGCGGTCACAGACGGAAAACCTCCCAGGATCTACAGGAAGGGGTCAAACTCAATCGCACAAGGGGTAAAAACCCAAAACACACCTGAGGTCCCGGGCCGAACAGGATAAACATTTATTAAACACTCTAAAACTACATTATTAAAACTTTAAAACTGTAACTTTTTATTACATATATGGACTATATATATAGTATTACCTGTGATAATGCTAGTGTGAATGCTGTAAGCTGAATTTAGCCGCAGAAGATGCTAGTGCTAAAAGGTAAAGACGCTGAAATCGATAGCTAAAAATGCTGAAGCTGATGCTAGCTAAAATATTACCTAAATGCAAAATGATTCTAAAAAATCTAATAGAAAAAACTTAGGCTAGCCAAAACAGCTAGCATGTAGCTGAAAAAATAGCTAAACTTCAAAAAAGCCTAACAAACTTTTAAAAAAATCCTAAATCATCATCTATCATGTAAATAGTTGCCTAACTCCAAAACAGCCTAAAAAAAATAAGAAAAGCCTAAATTAGCCAAAACAGCTAGCATGTAGCTGAAATATCAGCTAAACTCCAAAATAGCCACCCAAACTTTTGCCAAAATAGCCAAAAATGCTAGCAGAATGTCAATTTCTCAAACTATAAAACGTTAATTTTCTAAACATAATTATGGATAATAAAAACTCAGGAATATTATTTAAGAATAAATCAACTTAAACCTTAAATAACTTTCAATATTTTACTCTGAATATATATATATATACAGTATATTGTCAAAATGATACAAGTTAGAAATAAGTGCAAGGTAACATCCATGTTTAACAATAAAATAAAATGATCTGGAGGGCCGGACAGAATTACCCGGAGGGCCGGATCCGGCCCCCGGGCCTTCACACATGGGCTCTACATGCTTTACTTCTTAGTAGTCGTAGTGGAAGAGCAGAAAATTTCTGCACACGATCCAATATTTTTTGGATTTGTTCCTGTTGCACACAGTAGAGGCAAACCTTTGATAAAAGCATGCTAGCATATTTTTATAAGGAGAGAAAAACAAACAAAATCATCTGTTTAGCATTCTTATGTCACTGAAGGTGAAGCTGAATGCTTTTACAGCTGCTTTCTTTAGAAAATAAGAGAAAGGACTGTAAAACCTAACAGCTCACTCATTCCATTTATCACTGTTTTGAGGAATCTTCACCATGAAAATACAAAACCCTGTAAAAGTGGCATATACAGCCCTCGAGGCCGGCCATGTGTGGTTTCAGGTCAATGTTTGTCTGGACGGGAGAAACCAAATCTACGTCCTGAGGGGTCAGCGTTCCTGCTCCTGCCAGAAAGTATTTTATGGCTTTGATTTTCAGTAACATAATTTAAAAGTATTAAAAAAAAAACTTTAATTTAGTATAAAAACGTCCCAAATGCTGCCCCCACTGGTGTGGAGTGTCACTGCAGGACTAAAAAACCGGACGAAATAATTTTCCAACTTAGTCAATAAAAGTGCATGTGGGCGTGCACGTTTCCACATGACCAACAGTTTTAGAAAAAGAGGGCGGTACAGACTTTTTTAGACGATGACGTCTGATTTGCTGAGAAGGTTATTTCTCATCTATGTCTGAACTCCTGAATTGGTTTGAAGATCCATATTTTTATCTTCTTAGAGAGCGTAAACATACAGACGTGGAACGCTGTTGGACGTCTGGAACAGGTCAGAAAAGGTTTCTGGTGATGGACTCACTCATCTCCATGGCGAGGACGGTGATGTTGTGCCAGCTGATTTCCTCTCGGTCCAGCGAACGCACCGTCATCAGCGACCCGGACGTCAGCTCGATGTAGAAGAATTTGTCGGGGTCGCTGGTCTTCTCGATGGAGTACCTGAGGATGGAGCACGAGGACGTCAGCGAGGCTGTAAAACCTGCATCCTTAGGGGGCGTGTCTTTCTGATTGGTGGGAGGAGATCATCATAGCTCACTTTACTCGAAAGGGCCGACATTCTGGAGTTAATGAGGTGGGCGGAGCAAATTACAGTCAATATGGCCGACTCACTAAAACTTTACCGTCAAGCAGAGATTCTACATGTCAGACTGGAACTCATCAAACATGAAGATGCCAGAAATAACTGGAAAACTTGCATTACTTGAGATAGTACTGATGGGAATACTTAAATAGTCGCTGAAGATACTGAAGCTTTTTACTGGAAATTATGACGCAGTTTACTTTAATTGCTGAAGAGATTTACTGAAAATACAAAAGCTGTTAATTGTTAAATTTATTTCTGAAAAACTTGTCGTAAAATTGCTTAAAAATCTCTAATACATGCCAATTTTTCAAAAATATTTAATACGTTGCTTAAACATGATTAAACTCCAAATTAGCCAAAAAAAATCTAAGTAGATCCCTAATTAGCCAAAAAGCTAGCTCGTTGATTAAATACTATCTATACTCCAATATAGTATAGTAAACTAAATTAGTCAAAAATATAAGCTAAAAAATAAAAGCTAAACTCTAAATTATCCCATAAAAAACCTCAGTAGATGAAAAAATTAGCCAAAGAACGTTAGCATGTTAGCTAAATACCAAAAATTAGCCAAAAAAAAACCCTTTAGATGCTAAATTAGTTAAAAGAAATGTAGCTTGTTGCTTAAATACTACATTAAAAGATACCCTAAAATTATTCCTCATTATACTAAATTAGCCAAAAAGCTAGCTCGTTGATTAAATACTATCTATACTCCAATATAGTATAGTAAACTAAATTAGTCAAAAATATAAGCCTGTTGTTAAAATAAAAGCTAAACTCTAAATTATCCCATAAAAAACCTCAGTAGATGAAAAAATTAGCCAAAGAACGTTAGCATGTTAGCTAAACACCAAAAATTAGCAAAAAAAAAACCCTTTAGATTCTAACTTAGTTAAAAGAAATGTAGCTCGTTGCTTAAATACATTGAAAAATACTCTAAAAAATTCCTCAGTAAACTAAATTAGCCAAAAATGTTAGCAAGTTGCTAAAATAGAAGCTAAACTATAAATTAGCATAAAAACCCCCAGTAGATAACCAAATAGCCACTAACGTTAGCATGTTGCTAAAATAGTTTTTCGAAAATTACTATAAAGATGAAAACATAGTAAAGACTTGTTGCTAATCGACTTAAAATGTTTAAATTTGAAGACTTTCTCATTCATTTCATATTTTGCTTGATATTTAAAAAAAAACAATAAAGTTTTTGAATACCAAACACACAAGCAGTAATCTCCTGAACGAACTGAAGGTTTTGATATCAAGATTGATGAAATCTCTGAAAGTGAGACTGAGGTTTTAAGTAATGAAAAACATTCAGAAAGGAGCAGAAGAATCACTCTAGAATGATTAAACATTTACACTAATTAATAAAATAAAAATGATCTAGTTGGTGGTTTGTTTGATAACAGCAAAGCCTGGTAAGTTGCTTCTTATTGATATTTTTGCTGAAAACACTCATTAAAGGTCAAATTACTGTCTTAAAAGGTGTTCAAAGATCTGCTGAATCTGCCCAGACGACGTTCTGCGTCTGCTTTGTCTTTGCATCATGATTGGATTTGATTAACTTTAAATAACCGCGGCTCAAAATGGATGTTTGAGAAAAGCTGATCATTCAACAGCATGTCTGGGACATCCTTGCTGGGGGGGGACCCCCCCAAAGGGTCTCTAATGTTTCAGGTGTGGGGCGGGGTGGAGAGGATGATTCCACCTGTCCTGCAGCAGGAGGTCAAGTTCGTCTGCTAACAACTTCAAATACGTTTCCTGGAAAGGATTTTCAAAAAAACGTATGTAAAGAAAGTGGAAAACCCATTTTAGATATTTGTTTCTGTTTTAGTCACATTGATATTTATTTTCCCCTTTATATGTTGCATGTGTGATAAAAAAACTGATAATTCTTCTACAGCAAACAACTAAGATGAAACAGTAAAGTTTAAAAAGAATAAAAACAGCTCATAAATACAGATTTTGTTTTGTTTAAAATAGGCCCAAAGGCTAGTAAAAATATTTAAAATTTACAAACAATTTTTAGTATCTAAAAATGAAACAACAAAAAAAAAAAATTAACTAAATTAATGGCCAAACTTTCACTTCATGGATAAAACTGGTTAAAAAGGTAATAGATACATAGATATATAGACTTTATTGTCTGTTACATTAAAAGAGATGTATCTTTCAACGCGGCAGAACAAATTAGAATTTATTTCAATTAGTGCAATCATTAAATTAAAGATTTAAAAGAATTAAAAGAGCTTAAAAGTGCATTAAAAAATATATTACAAAACAAGCATACCTCTAACGTGTTACATTGCCGCCCTCTACTGGTAAGAATATGTCTCTGCGTTGATCATCTTTAGTTTTTGCTTCAAACCAAAAGTTTTACTGAACTGATTTAAAGAAAACATGATATTTCTGAGCCCTTTGAATGTCCTTGAATGCACCATGTCCTCAACAACCTATAAAGAAGGTTTTCTGTATACACTCCAGATTTCTCTTTAAAAAACGGTTTTCAGAGGTTTCTTGGACTGTTCTCTGCATAAATATAGTCTGTGCTAAAAGTGAGGCAATATACGTAAAGTTTACTTTTGTATACTGTCTATATATTGTAAAAAAAAATTGTTTTAAGAAATATTCAGTTATTGAACAGTCTAAAACTACATTTTTACAACTTTAATATAATTATGAACTAGATATATAGCATATAATGCTAGTGTGAATGCTGTTAGCTGAATTTGGCAGCTGAAGATGCTAAAGCCTGATAGCTGAAACCGCTGAAGCTAATAGCCAGCTAAAATATTAGCTAAATACCAAATAAGCCTAAAAAATAAACTTAGGTTAGCCAAAACAGCTAGCATGTAGCTGAAATATTAACTACATTTCAAACTAGCCTCAAAAAATTCTAAATTAGCCAAAGCAGCTAGCATTTAAACATTAGCCCAACTCCAAAACAGCCTAAAAAAAGTAAAAAAAAAATCTAAATATGCCAGAACTGCTGGCGTGTAACTGAAATATTAGCAAAACTCAAAAATAGCCTAAAAAAGCCTAAATTAGCTGAAACTGCTAGCATGTAAATATTAGCCCAACTCCAAAACAGCCTAAAAAAAACCTAAGAAACCCTAAATTAGCCAAAACAGCTAGCGTGTAGCAGAAATATTAGCAAAATAATTCTTAGTTAAATACTTCAAAAAGCTAGCAAAATGCTAATTTTTAAAACTTAAACTTTTTAACATAATTATGAATAAGAAAAAGGCAGGAATATTATTCCAGAATAAATTAACTTAAACCTTAAATAAGTTTCAATATTTTACTCTCCATAAAAATATATTTTGTTAAAATTCTACAAGTTAGAAATGAGAGCACGATAACATCGGATCATTAACAATAAAATAAAACGATCCGGAGGGCCGGATGCGGCCCCCGGGCCTTGACTTTGACACATGTGATCTACATGCTTTACTTCTAGACCAGGGGTCTGCAACCTGCGGCTCCAGAGCCACATGTGGCTCTTTTATCTCTCCACAGTGGCTCTCTGGATGAAGATTAGCTATCATTTTAGCAACATGCTAACTTTTTTGACTAATTTGTTTTATAGTGGAGTTTTTAGGATAATTTACAGTTTAGCTAATATTTTAGTAAAATGCTGATGTACTCAGCTATTTTTTAATCTACTAAATTTTTTTTTTGATAATTTAGAATTTAGCTTCTATTTTAGCAACATGCAAACATTTTTGACTAAGTTAGTTTTCTGAGGAATTTTAGGCTATTTTGGAGTTCAGCTAGTATTTAAGCTACAAGCTAGCTATCTTGGCAGATTTGGCCTCTAATTCGTTTTTTATGCTAATTTGGAGTTTAGCTAATATTTTAGCAATATGCTAACATTTTTAGCTAAAGTTTTATCTACTGGGGGTTTTAGGCTCATTTTGAGTTTAGCAACATGCTAAAATTTCTGGCTGATTTAATTTACAGAGAAATGTTATGCTAATTTGAAGGTAAGCTAGTAATTAAGCAACAAGCTAGCTTTTTTGCTACTAAAGTTAAAAACGTAAAAAAAAGTTCTCTTTTTAAGAGATGCTACTTTATTTTTATATATTTTTTTGCTTTTGTTCATGACAAAAGCAGACATTCATATTTATTAAAAAAAAAAAAAAAAAAAGGAAGGTTATGATTAAAAATCCAAATTTCTTAAAGGCTAATGTAAGTCAATGCGGCTCCTTCTAGGTTTTGATTAGTAGAAAACGAACCCAAACGACTCTTTTACTGTCAAAGGTGGCTGACCCCTGTTCTAGACACTACGATCTTTACTGCATTGATACTATACTGATACTCAAGTATACATAATAAAGTGAGCTTTACGGTTAGCTGATATTCTGATGGTAGTTTCTCTGAGTGCAGAACCTTCAGGTGTACTCAGGTGAGTTTGTGGTCCATCTTTTAGAGGAAGACGTGACCAGAAGTCTCACCTCACGGTGTTGTTGGCAGCGTCGGGGTCTCGCGCTGACACCGTCTTCACCACCGTCCCGATCTCCGCGTCCTCCGGCAGCTCCACGTAGTACGCCGCCGAGTCGAAAAGCGGGGGCTCGTCCACGTCCTCCACGCTCACGTGCACGATGGTGACGTCCTTGAAGGGCCCGGGGTTTTGGAGGGTCAGGTCCGGATGGGTGTTGACCCCCTCCACCTTCAGGGTGTAGCTGGGCTTCTTCTCAAAGTCCAGCAGCTGCAGGAACAGTTTCCAGCTCTGAGAATGTTTTCTGGACACCCCCCCATGAGGAGAATCGGGTGGTACCTTCTTCACCAGGATGATCCCGAAGCGATTGGAGGGGTCGGTGCTGATGTCAAACGTGTCCCTCCCGTCCCCATCGATGACCCTGTACTTCATCTCTGCGTTGACCCCCACGTCCCTGTCCTTGGCCCAGACCCGGCCCACCACCGACCCCACGGGGGCCGACTCCAAAACGCTCATCTGATACAGCCCTGAGAACAAGGACCGAGGGAGTTAAAGTTAAAGTTAAAGTCCCATTAGTTGTCACACACCTAGGTGTGCGAAATTTGTTCTCCGCATTTGACCCATCCCCTGAGGGAGCGGTGAGCTGCAGACACAGCCGCGCTCGGGAACCTTTTGGTGGTTTAACCCCCCAATCCAATCCCTTAGTGCTGAGTGCCAAGCAGGGAGGCACTGGGTCCCATTTTTAGAGTCTTTGGTATGACTCGGTATGGACTTGAACCCATGACCTTCCAATCTCAGGGCGGACACTCTACCACAAGGCCACTGAGTTGGAGTTACATGTGACGTCCTGTAGAGGGAGCCAGATCTCCTCCCATCGCTAGACTGTAGTCAGAGCAGGAAAAGGGGGAGGAGCCTCACAATCAGGTTGCCTTTTGGATTGAGTTTAACCTGAAATTTGTCTGATTGGTCCAACCTGATAGGATACCAGGAGCTTTAACAATTGGACTATCTGCTGCCTCCCAGATCCTCTGAGGACCTTTCTGCTTACTCTGGTCAAACACGGGGGCGTTGTCGTTGACGTCGCTGAGGGTGATGTTGACGGTGGTCGTGCCTGCGAGCCCCCCCAGCTGTCCGCCCATGTCTTTGGCCTGGATGACCACGGTGTAGTTCTCTCTAGTCTCTCGATCCATATCTGCCAGAGACACTCGGACCATCCCTGAGGAGAAACCAAGAAGAGGAGATGAGGATTCCTTCTGTGTGTGCAGGACTTAAAACAGGGGGTCAAACTCAATCGCACAAGGGGCCGAAATCCAAAACACACCTGAAGTCCCGGGCCGAGCAGGATAAACATTTATTGAACGCTCTAAAACTACATTTTCAATACTTTAAAACCATCACTTTTTAATATAACTATGATCTAGTATTACCGGTTATAATGCTCGTGTGAAAGCTGTAAGCTGAATTTGGCTGCTGAAAATGCTAGTGCTGATAGCTGAAAATGCTAGTGCTGATAGATTAAGAGGCTGAAATTGATATGTAAGAACGCTGAAGCTGATAGGTTAAGCTGAAAATTAAAAAAGAATAAAAATAAAAAAAAAAGGTAGGGTAGCCAAAACAGCTAGGATGTAGCTGAAATATTAGCTAAACTTCAAAATAAACTGAATTTAAAAAGAAAAATCTAAATTCGCCAAAACAGCTAGCATGTCGCTGAAATATTAGCTTAGCTCCAAAATAGCCTAAAAAGCCCAAATTAGCCAAAACAACCAGAATGTAGCTGAAATATTAGCCTAAAAAATCTTAGTAAATGCCAAAATAGTCCAAAAAACTAAAGTTTGAAACTTTAAAAGTGCAACTTTTTAACATGATTATGAATAATAAAAAAGCAGGAATATTATTCCAGAATAAATCAACTTAAACTTTAAAAAACTTTCAATATTTTAGTCGCCATAAAATATATTTTGTCAAAATTATAGAAGTTAGAAATAAGTGTAAGATAACATCGAGTCACTAATATGAATAAAATAAAATGATCTGGAGGGCCAGATAGAATTTTCTGGACTATAAGGACAACCTTCCTTGTCTGTTCGTTCACAGGACTCGACTCTGTGACTCGGCTGGATTCTGTCTTCTTAAGTCTTTGGTTTAGCTCCAACCTTTCACTGCTAGTCTATTATCACTAGCAACTGAAAAGGTGAAAGGTGCATCAGTGATGCTTTGAGGAGCAGAGGAAGAGTTCCTCTTGTCTCGGCGTGGACGGGACACTCGTCCATTACCGGTTTTGGCGTCGACCGAGAAGTACGGCTGTCCTTCCAGGATGCTGTAGACCACGCGAGCGCTGTTGCCGTACGTGGGGTCGTCCGCATCTGTGGCGGTCAGCTGGATCACCGGCGTTCCTGGGAAAACCAGCCGGTGAAGGTAAGGCGGACGCCGCGGTGTTGCGTGGAACCAAAACTCTGACGTTTCTTCCTTACCGACTTTGGACATCTCTGGTACCGTCGCCCGGTACGGCCCGTCCAGGAACTTGGGCTCGTTGTCGTTGATGTCCTGGATCTTGACGATGAACTCGGACTCGGGTTCCAGAGGCATGTCCGTCAGGCGGTTGCGAGCCTGGGCCCGGAGGACGTACTGCGACTTCACCTCCCGGTCCAGTCTCTGGATGGCGTGGATGTCTCCGGTGCCGTCGTCGATGGTGAAGGTGGTGCCGGCGCCCTCGCCCGTCAGGATGTACCGGATCGATCCGTCGCCTTTGTCCATGTCCGAGTGCAGCTGTGACGGGAAAACAGGAACATTTCCGTCTGTTGCATCAGATACGGGATGAGAGTCGATGGTATTCATGTGTTGGAATTTTACTTTTGATGATTCTGGGCCTGAAACTTCACAGACAGTCAAACACATCGTTCGAAAAAGTTGAACAAAGTCACACAACCTGGTTTCTGTCCCAACCACTAAACAAAATGAGCTTTGTAGTCAAATCGAACCCATCCCGGAGCCGGCAGGAAAAACCGGAGAACACCCAGAGCTGAGGTCGGATTCAAACGAGAAATACTCTGGAAACGGCTGGACGCTCAGGCAAATACAAACACAAACTAATGAAGGTTTTGAGGTGAAATGACCTGAAAACACGAGGAGCAGCACGGAGATCCGGGATCTAATCCGGAGATTCATCTGTAGATCAGAGAACGTCTTTGGAAAACTCAGGATCTTCAACAGAAACTGGAATGACTTCCTTTACGTTTTAACTATTTGGTCAGAATTATAGTATTAATAACTACTGATACTTTCTGTAGTACTGCGGGAGTGGTCATATACTTTTCACTGCAGTGTATTAGTACTACTGATACATTGTGAAGTAGTAATTATACTGATACTTAACTATTTTTCATAGTTTAGTAGTAGTACTCATATTTTTGCTCATATTGTAGTAGAAGTACTTATATTTTTGGTGGTGGTAGTCATAATTTATGTTATAGTATAGGAGTCGTGTTGATACTTTGTTTGTTTATAGTTTGTTTTATAGTAATACTGATACTTTGTGCCATATTGTAGTTGTGCGGCATATACTTTATGATCTAGTAGTTATACAGATATTTTAATTGAAGGTAATAGCATTGGTTCATTGTGTCATAGTGTAGTAGTAGTAATAGTGTTGATACTGTGTGTTGTGGTGTTTTAAAACTGTACCTTTGTGTACTTGTTTAGTGGTATTGATACTTTGTGTAGTAGTTATGCTGATACATCATTTAGTGGTGTAATACTGATACTTTACATTATAGTGTAGCAGTAGTACTCATACTTTTTTGTAATGCAGTAAAACTGAAACTTTGTAGTATTGTTTTTAGTGATACTGAAACTTTGGGTTGTAGCAGCAGTACTACTACTTTGTGTTGTAATAGTAGTGATTCGTTTTGTCGTAGTGTAGTAGCAGTAACAATACTTATTGTCATAGGCAGCAGTTGTACTAATACTTTGTGTGGTAGTGTAGAACCAGTACTGATGCTTTGTGTATTAGCAATGCTGATGCGTTTGCAGTAGCAGCAGTGCTAATACCTTGTGTAGTAGTATAGTATTGATACTTTATGCAGTAGTACTAATACTTTGTGTAGTAGTGTAGTAGCAATACTGATACTTTGTATCATAGTTGATAGTAGTACTAATACTACGTGTAGTAGCAGTACTAATGCATCATGTAGTAGTATAGTATTTGTACTATTACTTTTGTACTAGTTTAGTAATAGCAGTACTGATGCTTTGTGTAGTAGTAATAATACTTATGTATTAGTACAGCAGCAGTACTAATACTTTGTGTATCAGTATAGTATTAGTATTAATTCTTTGTGTAGTAGCAGAACTAATACTTTGTGTCATAGTTGATAGTAGTACTACTACTTTTGTAGTAGCAGTACTAATGCATAGTCTAGTAGTATAGGGTTCATACTAATACTTTTGTACTAGTTTAGTAGTAGTAGTACTAATACTTTGTGTCATAGCCGATAGTATAGTAGTGTAGTAGCAGTATTGAAGCTTTGTGTAGTAGCGTAGTACTAATACTTTTGTAGTAGTGTAGTAGCCGTACTAATACTTGGTAATAGTGTGGTAGTAGCAGTGCTAATACTTTGTGTCACAGTGTAGCAGTACTGATACTTTGTGTAGTACTGCAGCAGCAGGAAGTAAACATTTCCTGTTCCTGTTGTTGCAATCAGCAGCTTTTAAGGCGGTAATGCCGACCCGTCGATGTGTGACCTTAACTCTGATCGGGGGGGCTCTCAGCATCACACGAGGGGCTAAATGAAATACTGAAATACCCCCTCTGGTTCTGTAGAGTAATCCACAGGTGAGCGAGCGTTTTCTTGTTGCTCGGGTCTTTCATCACCAAACGGCGCCGCGGCTGTCAGGCCGCCGCAAACCGTTTCTTCTCCAAAAACACAGACATCCTTATCTTCTCACTCATTTCCAATCTCTGCTGCAAAAACCAGTTTAGCCTTGAATTGATTTATGTCGCGTTCCATCTGCGGCTGGAGCTCTTCCTCCACTTTTTCCCGCCTTAATCCGCCTTTCCCTCCAAGGCCGTTCAATTTACCACTCCGGCTATCGACGCCACGCTTCACGTCAGCCTGAAATCCCAAACCTTTAAGGTCTCGGAGCTCTGAATTCCCCGCAGAGAGGTGAACTAAAAAAAGGGAGGCTGCAGCACATCTCTTTGTCAAATCCTGCCGTGCCTTTTAGGCCTGAGTGGTTCTGGGTAGCAGCCCGGCCTGTCAGAATCACTTATTCCATTCAGCTCCGAAAAAATTAGGTCGGAAAGAATCCATAAGAGACGGAGAATTGAAAAGGAGGGTGAAAATGGAGGCAAATCCACCACAGTGGCTGTGAGGAATTTTGATAGCGCATGTAGGGAGAAAGTCCCTCAGCTCTCCCAACTGTCAGGCTGGATTAGGCTTTCAGGAATCCTTCAGCTTCCTGAGTGGAGGCAGCACATTTATCAAACTCTAATTGATGAAGTGATTTCGTTCTCCGAGGTTCCGGAGACCTCCAGGGATTTTTGAAAGAAATCAGGAAGAGGAAAGGAGAGTCTGTCGGAGAAAGGTCAGAACTCTGTCATTATTTGAGGTTTCATGAAGAACAAGAAACCTTGAAAATGATTAAACTGCAGATTTAAAGCATTTCATGATTTATAATGACGTTTCATTTGTAGAAGTTATGAAACTGCGCCCCCTACAGGAAGAACCAAATCAAAACCTGGAACTTAAAATAATTACGATCCATAAATGATTCTGAATCATTTTATCGATTTTAAATATTTCGATTATTGAAAAATGATTTAAAGTAACAAGCAGAACTAAAAGCGGCGTGTTTTATAGAGCTGACCTCACAACCAAACAACCAGCTCGACTGTGTGAGTTATGTCTGAACTAAACGAAATATGTAGAGAACGCAACTAATGTGCAAAATAAATAATATTTGAACTTAAATTAAATTAAACTTAAAGTGAAACAAATTAAAATAAATAACAAAAACTAAAAAAAAAAAAAAATAAGATATAATAAAATGAAAAAATAAAATAAATTTAAGTAAAACAAATTAAAATAAATTCAAAAATCAAATAAAAATTGAATATGCTAAATTAAGGTAAAACAGATTAAAATAAATAAAAATAAAGTAAAACGAATTGGAATAAATAAAGAAAATAATATGACAAAAAAACAAAGTGAAAGTAAAATAAATAAAAATAAAGCAAAAAATAAGAAAACCAATTAAAGTAAAACAAATAGCAATACATTTAAAAATAAAATACACTAAATTAAAATAAAACAAATAAAAAAAGACAAATAAAAACATAATTAATTAAAGTAAAATAAATGAAAATAAAATAAAAAAACAAAGTTAAGCAAATTAAAATAAAAAAAATATAAAAAATAAAATACACCAAATTAAAGTAAAATACATAAAAAAATCAAATAAACTAATTCAATTAAAATAAACTACAATCAAATTGAATGCAAAAAGAATAAAAAAATCAAATTTATTAAATTTGAATAAATAAATTAAAACAGTAAAAAATTTAGATTAAAAATTGTTCAAACACAATGCATTGTGGTCTATATTTGCCAATTCAGTGAGCACTGATGCACTCTGGTTTTCCACAGAAACTTGAGGAGATCGTTTGGGAATATTGGAATTATAGTTTCACTTATAAAAGGACGAACGTGAATGTAGTGCATTATGTGGAGAAGACAACCGGAGTTAGTAGAACTTGTGATGAAAAACAAGATAAAAGTTGACAGAAAAGTTGGTTTTATCTGAATTTGAAATGATATTTAGCAGAATAATCATAGAATGTCTCAGTCCAGATTAAGTTCATGAAAAATTATTGATGATAGAAGAAAGAAAAACAACAAAAAAAGACAGAAATGTGGGATGGAAGTCAGACTGATGAATTCCTTCATAAGTTTTTATCAATTACAGGTTTAGATTTCTCATCAATTTCTGACTCTTTGATTTAAATTCTCTGATCAGATGTTTCGTATCTACTTCACTCAAACTGGATCCCCCACCTTCCCGATGTACAGCGGTTCCAGTCCCGTGTACTCCTCCAGGACGAAGAACTGGTTCCACACCCAGCCCCGCTTCACCCTCTGCAGGGGGGCGGAGCCTCCGGGGCTCCCCTCTGCTGGTCCGGCGACGAGGCTGTGAGGCAGCACCAACAGGAGGGTCAGAGGGACCCACCGGGTCACGGCCGGCCCGAGGTGCAAGCGGGTTCTCATGGCAGGTTTTGGGGGTTCCAGTTCTGTTTGACTGCTCTGCTGTTCGTCTTCTACAAGAAAAAAAAAAAAAGTTTGTGAAAAACAGATCCTGCGTTTAGACAACGATCCAGAACAAAAAGTAACTGTTTTGTAGACAATCAACCAGTAAGTCTTCTGTACTAAAATATTAACACAATAGTAGTAGTACTAATACTTTGTGTATTAGTAGCACTGGTGCTTCGTTCAGTAGTAGTAGTACTAATGAAAATCAAAGTCTTTCCCTCCGATCATTTCTGCAATCAGAATCTGTGCTTTTATAATTTACATTAATCACACTAATTTTACTTTCTTTTTACTTCATTTCCCGCCACAGCAGTCTAAAAGCTTCTTCCCTTCTGGCTGAAGCACACCTGTCCAACGTCAGCCAATCAGACTCAAACTATGACAGACAGCAAAACCACAACAGCGACACCAACAGGACGTAGTATTCAATATTGTTTCTACAAGTATAGTAATAATTATGATACTTTTTGTAGAAATGCAGTAGTAGCACTGATACTTTGGGTAGTAGTGTTACTATTCTAGTAGTAGTACTGATACTAGTGTACGGTTGTCATTGATACTTTGTTCAGTCACAGTAGTGGCAAAAGTTTATGCAGTAGTATAGTAGTAGTAATGATACTTTGTGTAGTAGTTGCAGCGACTTCAGCAAATGTCTCACTTTGTTTCGTAGTAGTATTGAAACTTTATGTACTAGTAGTATTGATACTTTATGTAGTAGTAGTAGTAGTAGTAGTATGGATACATTGTGTAATATCTGTAATGATACTTTGAGTTGTAGTAGTATTAATACTTTGCGTAGCAGCAGTAAGGATACTTTGTTCAGTCACAGTAGTGGCAAAAGTTTATGCAGTAGTATAGTAGTAGTAATGATACTTTGTGTAGTAGTTGCAGCGACTTCAACAAATGTCTCACTTTGTTTTGTAGTAGTATTGAAACTTTATGTAATAGTAGTATTGATACTTTATGTACTAGTAGTAGTAAAATTAGTAGTAGTAGTAGTAGTATGGATACATTATGTAATAACTGTAGTGATACTTTGAGTTGTAGTAGTATTAATATGTTGCGTAGCAGCAGTAATGATACTTTGTACTGTAGTAGTAGTAGTGGTAGTATTGATAATTTGTGTTGTAGCAGTAATGATACTTTGTTTAGCAGTAGTATTGTTAAGTAGTACAATAGTGCAGTAGTTGCTATGATACTTTGTTACTTTGCGCAGTAGTAGTAGCATTGATACATTGTGTAGTAATAGTAGTAGTAGTATTGATATTGATACATTGTGTAGTCCCAGTATTGATACTGTTTGATTCTTCGTTAGCATGTTCTGGAGGCTCCGCCCCCTTTCTGTTGGCTCTCTAGAATAATTCTTTCTCGTGGTTTTTCTGTTTTTGTTCCATACCTGTTGTCATTTATTTTTTTAAAAATCTTTTTCCATCTGAGTTATTTTTTTGCCACTGGCTGGAACACAGAAGACGAGCTGGAATAGCTACTTTTCTTTTTCCTGCTGTTTCTTTTCTGGAGGAATTTTCTCAAAACTTAAATTATTTTACAGCTGAAAATTAAATCAGAATTCATCTCATAATTCTGAATATTAGCTTAAAAAACAAACAAAGCTGGTGTTTTCTTCCTGCAGAGGATCGGATGCTTTTGGGAAAAAATGAAGCACATTCCTCCCCTCCTCCTGTCATGGAATGGAGGGGGTGGGGGTGGGGGGGGTCCTGCATACTGCCTGTAATTGGCCTGGGGGGGTGTGATGCTCTCAGCCTGCAGTGTCTGTCAACTCCACACCTCTCCACCGTTCATGTTTACAAGCTTCCTTCAGCTCAGCAGCTCATTACCAGCCCCCCCCCCCACTACCTGAACTGCTTCAGGATGGGGGGGGGGGGGGATTCTGAGGGGGACGAGGTCAAACCTTACAGGAGATGTTTTTGTAAAGTATTGATTACGTTGAATCAATTCCTTTTCAGACGCTGCATCTGCTGCCCATCTGCATCCTGGTTTATGGATCAGCGGCTTGAATTAACAAACGGGGGGTGGGGGGTGGGGGGTAAATAAAGGGGGCAGAAAACAGAGGAGCGGTCTGACTCCTGACTCCATGAGGTCAAAGAAAGATGGAGCGCCGTTCTGGTGCGCTTCATCATCGCTGAATGGGCACAAAAGGTAGCGTGGGGCTGGGGGGCGTGGCCTCATTGTCCGCGACGGGCCGGGCCGTCTGTGTGCGCTCATCATTGTTCAGAAAACTCTGACCTGCCCGCTTCCCTCTTTTCAGGCCTTTTAACCAGCCGGGTTCCTTTATGAAGTCGAGTCCGCGTTCCAAAAGATCTCAGCTCCGCCCCCCTGAGGGTTCAGCGGCCGGCTGGCTCCGGTTTGTTGGACCAGCATCCAGAACCGTTCACAAGTGCTAATGTGGTTTGTTTAAGAAGCAGCAGCTGCACTGGAGGAGGACCGGGGGGGTCTGAAAGTCAGATTTCAAACAGTTGTTTTCAGCTGAAAACTCCAGCTCTGTTTTCAGCACAAACATGCTAACGAGTTCTGTTAGCATCATTCTCCAACATCACACCTGAAACGGCTCCAGCATGATGTTTCTGATGACAAAAAACCAAGCTGCAGCTGCAGAAGTTCCCATGAGTCAGACCAGACCAGCTCGGACTGTCGTGTTCTTCAGCTTCTGATCATGTTTTCTCTGTAATGATGCATTCTGGGTTTAATTGTGTCTAAATTATTGCAGTTTGATCTGAAAACTCTCCTGATCTTTCCTGTCTTTTGTTCACAGACCTCAGAGTGACAGAAGCTTCCAAGATGTCAAGAACCGTCTGAAACTTCCCGTTTCTCCAGGTCTTATTATCAGAGGATTTCTGTTCATCAGAGAATCTGGGCTCAGACTAACTCCTGGACTTTAATCTAGAATTTAAACACGAAATCGTACAGGCCCATAGGAAAAATCTGAGACGAGATGTGGCTCAATCTGAGACTATGTTTAAGGAAATCAGTTTGAGACGAGATCTCAATCTGGATAAATTTCTGTGCTCATTTGTGTCTTATTTCTTGCTCCTAAGGGACCCTTAAGAGCAAGAAATAAGCAAGGATGAGCAAAGACACCAACGAGACAAATGAGATTGAATTGAGATAAGCTGTTTGATCTTTCCTGTCTTTTGTTCACAGACCTCAGAGTGACAGAAGCTTCCAGGATGTCAAGAACCGTCTGAAACTTCCCGTTTCTCCACGTCTTATTATCAGAGGATTTCTGTTCTTCAGAGAATCTGGGCTCAGACTAACTCCTGGACTTTAATCGAGAATTTAAACACGAAATCGTACAGGCCCATAGGAAAAATCTAAGGAGACGAGATGTGGCTCAATCTCGTCTCCTGAGACATGTTTGAGATCAGTTTGAGCGTCTCATCTTTGGATCATTCTGTGCTCATTTGTGTCTTATTTCTTGCTCCTAAGGGACCCTTAGGAGCAAGAAATAAGCAAGGATGAGCAAAGACACCAACGAGACAAATGAGATTGAATTGAGGTAAGCTGTTTGATCTTTCCTGTCTTTTGTTCACAGACCTCAGAGTGACAGAAGCTTCCAGGATGTCAACAACCGTCTGAAACTTCCCGTTTCTCCAGGTCTAGTTATCAGAGGATTTCTGTTCTTCAGAACATCTGGGCTCAGACTAACTCCTGGACTTTAATCTAGAATTTAAACACGAAATCGTACAGGCCCATAGGAAAAATCTGTTGCTCAAATGTGGCTCAATCTCGTCTCCTGAGACATGTTTGAGATCAGTTTGAGCGTCTCATCTTTGGATCATTCTGTGCTCATTTGTGTCTTATTTCTTGCTCCTAAAGGACCCTTAAGAGCAAGAAATAAGCAAGGATGAGCAAAGACACCAACGAGACAAATGAGATTGAATTGAGGTAAGCTGTTTGATCTTTCCTGTCTTCTGTTCACAGACCTCAGAGTGACAGAAGCTTCAGGATGTCAAGAACCGTCTGAAACTTCCCGTTTCTCCAGGTCTTGTTATCAGAGGATTTCTGTTCTTCAGAGAATCTGGGCTCAGACTAACTCCTGGACTTTAATCTAGAATTTAAACACGAAATCGTACAGGCCCATAGGAAAAATCTAAGGAGACGAGATGTGGCTCAATCTCGTCTCCTGAGACATGTTTGAGATCAGTTTGAGCGTCTCATCTTTGGATCATTCTGTGCTCATTTGTGTCTTATTTCTTGCTCCCAAGATGAGCAAAGCTCTTTAACATGAGAAATTTAAGGCTTGATGGGTAGGGATTTGATAGATTAAAGCGGTTTGGATCTTTATCTGTTTTTGTCATTCTTGTTTACAGACCTCAGAGTGACAGAAGCTTCCAGGAGGTCCAAGGAACAAGTCTTGAAACTTCCCGTTTCTGCCAGAGTCTTTATTTGATCACAGAAGGGAGTTATGTTTCATTGTATCAGGAGCATCTGGGCTCAGACTAACTCCTGGACTTTAATCTAGAATTTAAACACAAAATCGTACAGGGGGCCAAAATGTTAAAAATGTTAAAACCATAAATTTATAGCATAATCAGGAACTACAAATATAGCATAATAATGCTAGTGTGAATGCTGTAAGCTGAATTTGCCTGCTGAAAACACTGAAGCTGAAAACCAAAAAAATTAAAAACTTGGGTTAGCCAAAACAGCTAGCGTGTTGCTGAAAATATAGATAACCCAGCCAGCAAGGCCAAGTGGGCTCCATACGGCTTAAAAGTGGGCGGACAATGTAGGCCCCAATTGGGTTTGTCTGCAGTTTCCATGGTGGCCCCGGCTGTGTTTGCCCACATTGACTTAGGTGGCTACGCTAGCCAGTTGCCCGGTGGACAACATAGCGAGCTCCGATGCCCAGGGTCCAGCAAAGCAAGCAAGTACTGCTGCCCAGGAGTCAGCAGAGCTAGCAGGGGCGCTGTCCAGGCTTCCAGTCCCTGGATAGTGGAGCCAATGTGGGCAAACACATCTGGGGCCACCATGGAAACTGCGGACAAACCCAATTGGGGCCTACATTGTCCGCCCACTTTTAAGCCATATGGGGCCCACTTGGTCTTGCTGGCTGGGTAAACTTCAAAATCGTGTAAAAAAATGTTAATAAGCCTAAATGAGCTAAAACAGCTAGCATGAAGCTGAAATATTTGCTAAACTCTAAAACGGCCTAAAAAACAAAAGCTAGAGAACAGCTATCGTGTAGCTGAAATATTACCTAATTTCCAAATAGCCTAAAAAAATCGTAGTAAATGCCAAAATAGTCTAAAAAGCTAGCAGAATGACGGTAACATTTTAACATAACTATGAATAATAAAAATCATGAATATTATTCCAGAATAAATCTACTTACACCTTAAATAACTTTCCAAGTTTCACTCTCCATAAAAATATATTTGGTCAAAATTATACAAGTTAGAAATGAGCAAAAGATAACATCGGGTCATTAATAACAATAAATGATCTGGAGGGCCGGATAGAATTACCCGGAGGGCCGGATCCGGCCCCTGGGCCTTGACTTTGACACATGTGATCCAGAAAAACTCAAAGAACTTCAAAGATGAAGAGATGTGTATTTGTGATCTACAAACTTGATTTAAGACTTTCAGTTTTTCCAAAAGCATCAAAGTTAATCTATTTAACTTTATGGAGTTTTTGCTTCATTTATCAAAGAGTTTTCAGCCACAAACATTTCCATCATCCACTTCCATAATTTTCATTCTGGTTTAGTATAAAAACTCACACATTTCCTGATTATTTCATGTTATTTTTATCACATTCCAAACTGTTATTGGACAGATCAGATTTTCCAGTCCCCCCCCCCCCGTGTGTGGCACATCTCTGGGGTGGGGCGCTCCAACGTTTACGTTCAGCTTCACTGTGGCACCTTCAAAGAGCCCCCCCCCCATGCTGTGGAAAATATCCGTAAAAACGGGGTGGGTCCATGAAAACGGTCCCGCCCACCCCGGCAGGACAAATGTCACGGCCAATTTGTTAACCACAATTGATTTTGCATGGTGGGAATCTCCATGGGGGGGCTTGAGTGCAGCATAAAGCCCAGGCAGGAGGAGACTTCTCCCCATCTCGACCCCCCCCCACCACCACCCCCACCCCCAACCCCAGTGAAAGCTGCAGTTTTACTATTTTAAGCTTAAAATGATTCGGAATAGTTGAGAAACTAGAACACAAAGAAAGGAACTTCCTGGAATGAGGGGACCCCCCCCCAAAAAAAACATCTGGAATCTCCCCAACAGAGGCAGACATGGAGGTGGAAGTGTGATGGTGTGAGGATAATAGTATTTACCGTATTTTTCAGAATATAAGTCGCGAGAGCAAAAAATATCTAATCAAGATGAAGCAGAAAATCATAAATGTATAAATCAGACTTTTGGGAGAAAAATGAGACGAATAAGAACAAATCCGACAGACTCAGAATAGCTGATAAATAAATAAATAAACACAAGAATACTAATCATTTGATTTAAATAAGATAAATATAAAAGTTTAAGAGGAAAACAATGTGATTCTCCTCCACGTTTAAATTTGAAGACGTTTCTTCTTCTGTTGCTGTCAGTGGGAAACACTTCGGATGCAGCTCCCTCTAGTGCAGGGGTGGGCAATTGTTTTGACTCGAGGGCCAGAAAGGGTTCTAAAATTTGGCATAAGGGCCGGACAAAGGGGCAGATGGAAGGAGAGATTGGGTAATCAACCTCATAAACTAAAAAAATAATATGGAATTTAGAGAAAAACATGCTTTAATTTGGATTCAAATTCACATATATTAATTTAAAAACAGAAAATTTGGGAATTTTAATTTCTAAATTTTGATTTTTGTTCTCTTTTGGGTGATCCAATGGGTTGATGTTCTTCAGAGGAAAATGTGAACTCAAAGAAATGCTGCATTTATGTGGTGTAGGAATAATCCGAAAGATCACCATCTGACTCAGAAAACAACACACACGAACGTCAGAGAAACACAGAAATACAATGAAAATAAAACAATAATTAGGATTTTTGATTCAATGTATTTTAATTTGGAGGGCCACATTAAGTAGCTTAAGGGGCCGCATGTGGCCCCCGGGCCGTAGTTTGCCCACCCTTGCCCTAGTGGTTGTAAATGGAAACAACCACGGAAAATAACAAATATAGAACCTTTTGATGTCTAAAAAAACTCATAAATAAGTCGCTCCAGAGTATAAAAAATGTCTGAAAAATGAAAAAAACTGCAACTTTCACTCCGGAGAATACGGTAGATCCTTGCTTCAGTGCATCGTTCCTTCAATAAAACAATAATTATAACTAATAAATGAAGAGTATGTCACTTGGAGAAGTATTTCTCCATGTGAGAAAATCATGATCACAACTGAAAAGTTTGCTGTTGAGGGACGATGTCAAAACCAGGACTTAGATTTTGGAGAATCAACTTTTTCATGTTGTATTTTTCTCTAAATTGACTTTTTTTCTCTTTTTAATCAGTAAACGGCGCTAATACTTCAGATCTGATTCTGACTCGGTTCTGAGCTGACTCTGCATCCCGTCCTCCTTCAGACCCC
Organism: Oryzias javanicus; assembly: GCA_003999625.1. Classification (NCBI taxonomy): domain Eukaryota; kingdom Metazoa; phylum Chordata; class Actinopteri; order Beloniformes; family Adrianichthyidae; genus Oryzias; species Oryzias javanicus. The sequence continues at coordinate 2,592,520 of CM012456.1, read as the reverse complement.
CCTCCCTCGGATCTTACCTTTCTCTTGACTTCCTGTTTTCTCTCCTGATCTGTTTCCCTGCTTCTCCTCTGGAGTCCTCCTCTCCATCTGAACCCCCCCTTCCCTCCCAGCCTCCTCAGCTGTGCTCTCTCTCTCTCCATCCAGAGTGTGTCCAACTTAGGGACCAATCAAACGGAAGCACCAATTCCAATCAGCCGGGATGCCCCGCCCCCCTTTCACCCTGTCATCTCCCACCTCGTGATGAAGTGATTCACCACAGACTCTCAGAATCTGAGAAGAGAGGGGGGGGGGTCACCTGACAGGTGAACTTCTCACCTGAGTTATGTTAAAGGTTTGTAAAAAGGTCCTGAGAGACAAGGACAGGTGGTCTGGAGAGCTGATCCGTGATTGGCTGTCGGATGAACAACATTTTTACCAAAATAAAGTTCTTAGAACAAACTTCTCTTTCGACTTGACTGCTCTTTGACTCGCTGTAATCCTCGTGACATGGGGGTTCAGGAGGGGGGGGGGTTCCCCAAACAGTTTCAGTGTGGGGGACCCCCCCCCCCCTCCCTTTTGTCTCCTTAAAGACCTGAATGGTCACTAATCTGTTAGCAAATGCTTGACTGGACTCCTGCAAAGAGCAGGAAAGAAGGGAGGGGGGGGGGCTCTTTGTTTTTTTTTGGGGGGGTGGGCTGGCTGGGGGGGGGTCATTCATCCATCACTGCCACAGAGCTGCAGACAGAAAACTGGCAAAACAAATCGGACCTAAAGGACTTACGAGTGGGGAAGGGGGGGGGGGGGGGGGTCCGTTAGGTGAAGCTAAAAAGTCCCTCTGGACCCCCCCCCACAAAAGCCTAAAGCCACCATACTAATAGATTGGATACAGTTGTGTTCTGCTTGTTGTTGGACACTGAGGTTTATCTTACGGGACACGGTGCGCCCCTCATTTAAGGAGGGGGGGGGGGGGTGTAAAGACAACAACCATGACCTGCAACAACTTGTTGAGGAGGATCCATCTTCTGTGTGTGTGTGTGTGTGTGTGTGTGTGTGTGGGGGGGGGGGGGTGTTCAAAGAGGCTGTGAAGAGATCAAGACATTAAATATTTCCCATGAGCCACTGAGCAGCTCAGAACCTGATAGCTAGTTAAATTATTAGCTAAGTGCCAAATTAGCCTAAAGAAGTAACAGAAAAACTAGCTGAAATATCAGATAAACTTCAAAAGAGCCTAAAGAATCTTAGTAAATACCAGAATATTCCAAAAAACTGTTAATTTTTAAAACTTTAAATCTGTAACTTTTTAACATAATTATGAATAATAAAATACAGGAATATTATTCCAGAATAAATCAACTTAAACCTGAAATAACTTTCAATATTTTACTCTACATAAAAATATATTTAGTCAAAATTATACAAGTTAGAAATGAGATAAGATAACATCAGGTCATTAATAACAAATAAAATGATCTGGAGGGCCGGATCCGGCCCCCGTGCCTTGTCTCTGACACATGGGCTCTAAGATAAGACGAGCTCCTCCCCTCCTTCTGGAGCTCATGCTCTCGCTTTAATTGGGAGGAGCCAGACCACGTGGCCCCTCCCACCGCTCATATTTATTCCTCTCATGTTTGAGCTTCATCAGATCAACGTCACAGCCCCTCTCAAGGCTGGTCTGATGCTTTGAGGACTGACAACCATAGGGGCGGGGGGGACGCTCCATTACATGTTTGGTATGGGGGGGGGCACTTCAGCTGCTTCCCAGAGCAGTTTCTATTTTAAAAAAGACAACTTGAGTTTGCATTTAAAGTCTTTTAGACATTTTTTTGAGTTTTAATCGTGAAGAACAACAATGTGTTTAGTCATAATTTCCTCATTAGATTTATAGAAACTTTCATGTGTTTAGTTTAATCACAGATAAAGTGACCCAAAATGCTCCTGGAAACTTTTACTTTTTTGCTTTATGTTGATTTTTTTTTTAATTTCCACCTCATTCCACCTCGTTACCTCTGCTCGTAATGTTTTAAACATGGTGCATTCCAGTCTATTATTATAATATCTATAAAATACAAACGTTTTATGACAATCCTATCATTCTATTTCATTGTATTTATGCGCCGCATTTTAAAAATTAGATAACATTTTAGACAATTGCTTTTGAGCTTCCATTAAATTAATATTTAAGACTGAATAAAAATACACAAATAATTTTCAGTTTTAAAGATAAATACACAAAGGGACAAAAACCCTTTAATCTCATATTTAATTGACATTTCATTTACATTTCTGAGTATTTTTATTCAAATTGTTGTGAATCAGAAGCAGATGAAAAGATGAGGTTTAAAAAAGATTGTATTTGTGACGTAGATAATGCTGGGCGGGGCCACAAGCTCCGCCCCATTCGGATGCATCCACCTGCGGACAAATAGATCCGTGAACGTCTTTGTTTTCCTGGTCTGAGCTGGAATCTGGATCAGAACTGGACGACTGGAAACCATTTTCTGTTGGTCAGAGTTGTGAGGAGCTGTAAGCTAGAGGGGAGGGCGTGTGAACGAAGGGGTGACGTCCTAAACTCAGAGATATATTTCTAATCAACGCCTGCAGAAACTATGTTACAGGTTTGGCTAAAAGCAACATATTAATAATTAATAAACCACTAAAAATCGGATCTAAGTGGGATTTTAAGGAATTTTCATGTAAAATATGACAGATGACCTTAAGTTTCCCCTAAGAGAGTTAAGGGTAACTGGAAGCTGAAAGCATTTGATGTGAAATTCTGCCTCCTACAGGCCGGTCCGTGAAATGTCTGACATTAACTTTGGCTCCAAACCGGTCGGGACCCCTCCTCTAAACCTCGATTCTGGTTCTGCTGAAAAGTTTTGATTCAAAACGAGGGAGGTGGAGCATGCAGCAAAGGTTGAAGCGGCAGCTTGATCCGCAGCTGCCTTAATAATGCCTCTAATAACCGCCGCCGGGGCGGCAGACTGATCCGGAATCATCTCTCCGACTGTGTTAATGACTGCTGCTGAGTCTGGAGGCGGTGGAGGAGCGGCGGCATCGCTTATCTCTGAAGGAGAGCCCCTTCACGCTGCCAGAGACAGACGAGCTCACCTCATTTACGGAGCTGACGGCATTCATCTCAACAAAGGGAAACTCCTGACGGCAGAAAACAGTCTCTGCTCCTATTGATGCATTTAAGAACATGTGAGCTTCTGAGTCTGATCTGCATCAAGACCTCCACAGAGAGATGGTTTCTACATCCAGAATGATTTAAGTCTACAATCGTCTGTCCTCACGCTGCTGTTGATAACTGAACTTATTTTAGCAAAGCAAAAGGGTTAAAGTAAAAAAAAAAGAGACTAAACATGTTCAAATAACTCTGGAGTGTTTTTAGCTCTGGAGTGACTTATACTCAAGAGCAATTTATACTCAAGAGCAACTAATACCCCAGACCGACTTATACTCCAGTTAAACTCATTCTTTGTACCATTTATACTCCTGAGCGACTTACACTCCGGTGCGATACTCCAGTCTGACTCATTCTCTGTAGTGACTTATACTCCAGAGTAATTTATACTCCAGAGCGACTTATACTCCAGAGTGACTAATACGCCAGAGCGACTTATACGCCAGAGCGACTTATAGACCAGAGCGACTTATACTCCAGAGCGACTTATACTCCAGAGCGACTTATACTCCAGAGCGACTTATACTCCAGAGCGACTTAGACTCCAGAGTGACTTATAGACCAGAGCGACTTATACTCCAGAGCGACTTATACTCCAGAGCGACTTATACTCCAGAGCGACTTATACTCCAAAGCAACTTAGACTCCAGAGTGACTTATAGACCAGAGTGACTAATATTCCAGAGCGACTTATACTCCAGAGCGACTTATAGACCAGAGCGACTTATACTCCAGAGTGACTTATACTCCAGAGCGACTTATACTCCAGAGTGACTTATAGACCAGAGTGACTAATACTCCAGAGCGACTTATACTCCAGAGTGACTAATACTCCAGAGCGACTTATACTCCAGAGCGACTTATACTCCAAAGCAACTTAGACTCCAGAGTGACTTATAGACCAGAGTGACTAATATTCCAGAGCGACTTATACTCCAGAGCGACTTATAGACCAGAGCGACTTATACTCCAGAGTGACTTATACTCCAGAGCGACTTATACTCCAGAGCGACTTATACTCCAGAGCGACTTATAGACCAGAGCGACTTATACTCCAGAGCGACTTATACTCCAGAGCGACTTATACTCCAGAGCGACTTATACTCCAGAGTGACTAATACTCCAGAGCGACTTATACTCCAGAGTGACTAATACTCCAGAGCGACTTATACTCCAGAGCGACTTATACTCCAAAGCGACTTAGACTCCAGAGTGACTTATAGACCAGAGAGACTAATACTCCAGAGCGACTTATACTCCAGAGCGACTTATAGACCAGAGCGACTTATACTCCAGAGCGACTTATACTCCAGAGCGACTTATAGACCAGAGCGACTTATACTCCAGAGCGACTTAGACTCCAGAGCGACTTATACTCCAGAGCGACTTATAGACCAGAGCGACTTATACTCCAGAGCGACTTATACTCCAGAGCGACTTAGACTCCAGAGTGACTTATAGACCAGAGTGACTAATACTCCAGAGCGACTTATACTCCAGAGCGACTTATACTCCAGAGCGACTTATAGACCAGAGCGACTTATACTCCAGAGCGACTTATACTCCAGAGCGACTTATACTCCAGAGCGACTTATAGACCAGAGCGACTTATACTCCAGAGTGACTTAGACTCCAGAGCGACTTATACTCCAGAGCGACTTAGACTCCAGAGCGACTTATACTCCAGAGCGACTTATAGACCAGAGCGACTTATAGACCAGAGCGACTTATACTCCAGAGCGACTTATACTCCAGAGCGACTTATACTCCAGAGTGACTCATACCCCACAGCAATTCATATTCCTGAGTGACTTATATTCCTGAGTGACTTATACTCCAGAGCAACTAATACTCCAGAGCGACTTACACTTCGGTGCGACTTATACTCCAGTCCGACTCATTCTCTGTAGCGATTGACACCAGAACGACTTATACTCTGGCGCACCTTATAGTCTGTAGCAACTTATACTCCAGAATGCCTTACACTGCGTTGTGACTTATACTCTTTAACAAATTAAACTCTGTCGTGATTTATACTCCAGAGCAACTTATCCTCTGGAGTGAAATATACTTCTGTGCAACTTATACTCCAAAAGAACTTGTACTCCAGAATGACTTATACTCGGATGCGACTTATACTTCAGGAAACCCAGAGATGGAGAGATTTGAGTTATTTCTAAACCCTGTCAGTGAATAGATAATCATGAAGAAGACATGGAGAGGACTCCTGAGCTTCCTCTGGTGCTCGTTAGTGCACAAAACATGTCAAATCTTTCCCATCAAAGAGCTGATCTGGTGTTCCGAGGATGCAGCATCCCTGTTTCTATCTTAGGAGAAGTGGATGGGAGGAGGTGAGAAACACCTGGACTGTAACCTGGACAGAGTGACTGACCTGCTGTGGACAGAATGATCTCATCACAGAGTAGTTTGTCTTCCACCTCCTCCTAACGCTGCTGTTGTCTTGGCCCCGCCCACTAAGCCCTCACCGCATCGGTATGATCGCTTTGGAGGAGGTCTGTATCCCATCAGTTCACCCCCCACACACACACACACTCAGCATGGACGTCCATCAAAGTGTCCTTGAGCGAGACGTCAAAACTCTGCTCAGCCAAACTGAATAAATCACAATGAGTTATGAAGAAACGTCAATATCTGCAGCCCTGATGTTCTGAGGCGTTAAACAGACGAGGAAACACTGCTGTTTAGAAAGCTGGGGGGACGTGAGGACATCAGACCTCCACCCAAACACAGACCCCCACCCTGAGAGGAAGACCAGCGGCATTTTTTACCGGGAGATCCGCTCGTCCCGTTTCAGAGACGTTCTGCTTCCTGTTGTGTCAAATTCTTCTTCTGGGGGATTATGAGAGTAAATGAAGGCTGTACACCAAGTGTGTCAAAGTCAAGGCCCGGGGGCCGGATCCGGCCCTCCAGATCATTTTATTTTATTGTAATTAATGATCCGATGTTATCTTGCTCTTATTTCAATCTGTATCATTTTGACTAAATATACTTTTATGGAGAATAAAATATTGAAAGTTATTTAAGGTTTAAGTTGATTTATTCTGGAATAATATTCCAGCCTTTTTATTATTCATAATTATGTTAAAAAGTTACAGTTTTAAAGTTTTAAAATTGACATTCTGTTAGCTTTTTGAACTATTTTGGCATTTATTAGGAGTTTTTAAGTTATTATGGAGTTTAGCTAATAATTCAGCTTCATACTAGTAGTTTTGGCTAATTTAGGCTTTTTTCAGTCTTTATGGATATTTTTAATTGTAGACATTTTTAAAAAACTTTTTTAAGGTTAGTTTGGTATTTTGCTAATATTTTGGCTGATTATCAGCTTCAACATTTTTAGCTATTAGTTTAAGTGATGTCAGGCTTCACCTTCAGCCTTCTCACCAATTAACTTCAGCATTTTCAGTTAGTTGCTTCAGCGTTTTTAGCTATTAGTTTCAATGATTTCAGTTATCAACTTCAGCTTTTTAAGCTATAAACTTCAGCGTTTTCAGCTATCAACTTCCGGATTTTCAGTTCTTTGCTTCAGTGATTTTAGCTATTAGTTTTAGTGATTTCAGCTATGAACTTCAGCATTTTCAGCTATCAACTTCAGCGTTTTCAGCTATTTCCTTCAGCTTTTTCAGCAATTTGCTTCGGCGTTTTTAGCTATTAGTTTCAGTGATTTCAGCTATGAACTTCAGCATTTTCAGCTATCAACTTCAGCGTTTTCAGCTATTTCCTTCAGCATTTTCAGCAATTTGCTTCAGCGTTTTTAGCTATTAGTTTCAGTGATTTCAGCTATGAACTTCAGCTTTTTGAGCTATCAACTTCAGCGTTTTCAGCTATCAACTTCCGGATTTTCAGTTCTTTGCTTCAGTGATTTTAGCTATTAGTTTTAGTGATTTCAGCTATCAACTTCAGCATTTTCAGCTATCAACTTCAGCGTTTTCAGCTATTTCCTTCAGCATTTTCAGCAATTTGCTTCAGCGTTTTTAGCTATTAGTTTCAGTGATTTCAGCTATCAACTTCAGCGTTTTCCTTCAGCTTTTTCAGCAATTTGCTTCGGCGTTTTTAGCTATTAGTTTCAGTGATTTCAGCTATCAATTTCAGCGTTTTCAGCTATCAGCACTAGCATCTTCAGCGGCCAAATTCAGCTCACAGTTTTCCCACTAGCATTCTTGCAGGTAATGTTATATATCTAGGTCATAATGTTGTTAAAAAGTTACGGTTTAAAGTTTTAAAGATGTAGTTTTCTAGTGTTTAATAAATGTTTGTCCTGCTCGATCCGAGACCTCAGATATGTTTTGGCTTTTGGCCTCCTGTGCGATTGAGTTTGACCCCCCTACTCTACACTAATCCGCCTCTCACAGGCGCTGAGTGCATCTGTCTTCAGAAGGAAACACCTGGGAGGCATGTACCTGTGAAGGCGGAGGCTGCAGACGAGCCTGGCATGAGCAGCTGTGGGTGCTGTGCTCCTCGGTGTCGGAGCGAATTTGAAGCTGTCCGCCCCTGATGCCTTCAGCCTGCTGCCTCCCTGGAGACCCTCTGCATCCCTCAGAGTCCACTTAGACCTTCAGCCGCTCTGCAGGTCTGCCTGGAACTGCCCTCGTTAGGGCTGACACTTATTCAGCTGCAAAGCAGTTTCAGTTTCAGCCGAGACCTTCATATGTTCTCTGAGAACAACTGATCGTCAACATGAACCTTATCACCATGTTTGCAGTGAGGCTACAGAGGGGAAAAGGTGGAGATTTAAACGCTTAAAGCGTCGTTTCAGGTGTGATCTAGGACAAAAGAGTGTCAGGAAGGATGAGTAAGGAGCATGGGATGGATGTGGGTATTTGGCTGTGGCGCCCCCTACAGAGAGCAGCAAAAAGGCCAGCAGATATCAGAGCATGAAGACCGTGAGTTGGGCTGATGTTTTTCATTTGAAATGTGTCTACCACACCTACAAAACCCAAAACCCTTGAATGAAAAGTTTAAACCAGTAGAACTTTGACCAATCAGGGACTCTGATTTGGTTTGTTTTGTTCACGGATGAAATTCTATGACACCACAAATCAGAATAGAGCTGTTAAAGAAAAAACTCTGGAGCACGATTCGGCAGATTTGCACCGCTAGATATTTATGATTCACAGCAGAATATGAAAAAGAAGAAGAAGAAGAAGAAGAAGCCCCTCCCTGCTCATCCAGTGTGAACACTGTGTAGCTTAATAATGAACATTTAAAAGCTGAAGTGTAATGAAAGCAAACATTTTTTACATTTTTCCACCAAATTCCAGGGCGAACCGTCTTCTTACATCTTTATCATAAACTTTGCCATGTTTCATTCCATACCTTGCAGATGCTTAGATAATCCCTTTCCGTTTGGACTCGTCATCCTCACGTCTGCATGTTCGGGTCTCGTAAACGCTGGAGGTAATTGTTGTGTCCCGCATAAACAGCCCAGAGCACTTTGTTTGGAGAGCCAAGCTTTTTTCATTTACCTGAAAACGTCATTATGTGAAACATTTGCATAATGGCTGCACGGCCTAATTTCATCCAAACAAACACGCGCGCCGTCATGGACCTGATCGTACAGTCGGAAAGAAAGCCTAATGAGGGAACGGGCAGATGTGAATATGACGGTCGAGTTTAGCTTTGCTGCTTAAATTAAAGGTTAGAAATAAAGACAGTTTATCCAAAGATCATCAAAAACATCACAAATGAACTTTTTTCTCAGCTTTTTTTCTAATAAACTAATAAAACTAGAGTGATTTCAAATCAATTTCAATTTTATTTATATAGCCCAGAGGTCGGCAACCTTTAAAAGAGCCATTTGGGCTCGTTTTCTACTGATCAAAACCTTGAAGATTTAAGAAACTTGGATTTACATTCATAACCTTCTTTTTGTTTTTTATAAATGTAAATAATGTCTATTTTTGGCACAAACAAAAGCAAAAAAATATATAAAAAGAAACCAGCATCTCTCAAAAGGGTATATTTTTACATTTTTAACTTTAGTAGCAAAAAGCTAGCTTGTTGCTCAATCACTAGCCAAATTAAAATTAGCATGTTGCTGGAATAAAAGCTAAACTCAAAATTAGCCTAAAACCCCCAGTAGATAACAAATTAGCTAGAAATGTTAGCATATAGCTAAAATATTAGCTAAACTCCAAATTAGCATAAAAAACTAGTTAGGCCAAATCTACTACAAAAAGCTAGCTTGTTGCTTAATTACTAACTGAACTCCAAAATAGCCTAAAATTCCTCAGTAAACTAACTTAGTCAGAAACGTTAGCATGTTGCTAAATAGAAGCTAAAATTCTAAACTATCAAAAAAAATTCATAGATAACAAATTAGTTAAAACTTAGCATTCTAAAATATTAGCTAAACTCAAATTAGCATCAAATTTTTCAAAATAACTTAGCCAAAAATTAGATGTTGCTAAAATAGAGCTAATTCTAAATTTCCAATAAAAGATTTCTAGATAACAAATTAGCTTAAAATTAGCATTTTACTAAAATATTAGCTAAACTCCAAATTAGATCAATTTTTTCAAATATCTAGCCAAACGTTAGCATGTTGCTAAAATAGAAGCTAAAATTCTAAATTATCCAAAAAAAAAATTCCCATAGATAACAAATTAGCTTAAACATTAGCATTTTACTAAATATTAGCTAAACTCCAAATTGGCATTAAATTTTTAAATACTTAGAAAAAGTTAGCATGTTGCTAAATAGAAGCTATAATTCTAAATTATCCAAAAAAATTTCCATAGATAACAATTAGCTTAAACATTAGCATTTTACTAAATATTAGCTAAACTCCAAAGTAGCATCAATTTTTCAAAATAATTAGCCAAAAACGTTAGCATGTTACTAAAATAGAAGCTAAAATTCTAAATTATCCAAAAAAAATTTCCATAGATAACAAATTAGCTTAAAACATTAGCATTTTACTAAAATATTAGCTAAACTCCAAATTGGCATCATATTTTTCAAAATACTTAGCAAAAACGTTAGCATGTTGCTAAATAGAAGCTAAAATTCTAAATTATCCAAAAAAATTCCATAGATAATTGGCTTAAAACATTAGCATTTTACTAAAATATTAGCTAAATACAAATTAGCATCAATTTTTTCAAAATACTTAGCCAAACGTTAGCATGTTGCTAAAGAAGCTAAATTCTAAATTATCCAAAAAAAATTTCCATAGATAACAAATTAGCTTAAAACATTAGGCGTGTTTGAGATTATGCAGGCGGACGGGCGCTGCGCAGATCGCCTGGATTGCGGTGCATGCTGTGTAGTTTCTGACAGACGTCACATTTGACGACATTAAGTATCGCGGAGAAAGGGGCGGGTTCAAGGGCCTACCTAAGCAGCGCAGCCAGAAAATAGGTACTGCGCTGGCTGCAAGCCGCCTTGATGACTACAAAAAATGCATTGTGGGAAACGGTGTCCGAAGTTTTTGTAGTTTAATGTGAAATAACTGGCGCTAAATGAAGGAAATATGTGTATGTTCTTACTTTTTCTGGAAGGTAGTGAATCGCTGATGAAAAAATATACAATATTGTAAATAACTGTGGTTATTTGTGTCATAGTTGTCTTTAAAATGAACTTTCATTATTATTTTATCTATTTATTTGGGACTGTGCACATGTAATGAATCCCCCGACTATTTTTTTTATCTGTTTTACTCTAAGAGATGTGAAAAAATACTATAAAAGACATAACAGCACAGATCATACTAGGAGGAGTGGCGTATTAAGATTCAGCCGAATGTTGAGGACAACCCCCAACTCCTCGTTCTCGTACAGTCTCGTCGTCCACCTTGATCTCAGGCGCCTTTCTCCGCCCCCTCCTGCAGCAGCTTAGTCTCGTCGACGATGCAGGCGAGGCGCAAGTCAACTCAAACACGCCTAATAGCATTTTACTAAAATATTAGCTAAACTCCAAATTAGCATCAAATTTTTCAAAATACTTAGTCAAAAACGTTAGCATGTTGCTAAAATAGAAGCTAAAATTCTAAATTATCAAAAAAAAAATTCCATAGATAACAAATTAGCTTAAAACATTAGCATTTTACTAAAATATTAGCTAAAGTCCAAATTGGCATCAAATGTTTCAAAATACTTAGCCAAAAACGTTAGCATGTTGCTAAAATAGAAGCTAAAATTCTAAATTATCTAAAAAAAATTTCCATAGATAACAAATTAGCTTAAAACATTAGCATTTTACTAAAATATTAGCTAAACTCCAAATTAGCATCAAGTTTTTCAAAATACTTAGCCAAAAACGTTAGCATGTTGCTAAAATAGAAGCTAAAATTCTAAATTATCCAAAAAAATTTCCATAGATAACAAATTAGCTTAAAACATTAGCATTTTACTAAAATATTAGTTAAACTCCAAATTGGCATCAAATTTTTCAAAATACTTAGCCAAAAACATTAGCATGTTGTTAAAATAGAATCTAAAATTCTAAATTATCCAAAAACAATTTCCGTAGATGACAAATTAGCTTAAAACATTAGCATTTTACTAAAATATTAGCCAAACTCCAAAGTAGCATCAAATTTTTCAAAATAATTATCCAAAAACGTTAGCATGTTGCTAAAATAGAAGCTAAAATTCTAAATTATCCCAAAAAAATTTCCATAGATAACAAATTAGCTTAAAACATTAGCATTTTACTAAAATATTAGCCAAACTCCAAAGTAGCATCAAATTTTTCAAAATACTTAGCCAAAAACGTTAGCATGTTGCTAAAATAGAAGCTAAAATTCTAAATCATCCAAAAAAAATTTCCATAGATAACAAATTAGCTTAAAACATTAGCATTTTACTAAAATATTAGCTAAAGTCCAAATTAGCATCAAATTTTTCAAAATACTTTGTCAAAAACGTTAGCATGTTGCTAAAATAGAAGCTAAAATTCTGAATTATCCCAAAAAAATTTCCATAGATAACAAATTAGCTTAAAACATTAGCATTTTACTAAAATATTAGCTAAACTCCAATTTAGCATCAATTTTTTCAAAATAATTATCCAAAAACGTTAGCATGTTGTTAAAATAGAAGCTAAAATTCTAAATTAGCCCCAAAACTCTAGTAAGTAACGCATTAGCCAAAAACGCTCCTATTTTGCTAAAATAATAGCTAATCTCCAATTTTTTTGAAACTGACTATTATTTTATTTTTGTTCATTCAGAGAGCCACCATTAGAGATAAAAGAGCCACATGTGGATCTGGAGCCACAGGTTGTAGATCTCTGATATAGCCCAAAATCACAAAGAGAATTTGCCTCATTGGGCTTCATGCAGGTGATTTTACGGTGATTTAATATCAGTGTCTTCATAGAGCATCAGTATATGGAACATTTCTGCTTTTATATTAATGTTCTATTGAACATCAATGGATCATTATTTTTTGATACAAGAGTTTTTGTAAAACATTACATTATTTACATTATGGTGCATTTCATTAGGGATATAAGACGTATTGAAAAATTGATAGAGCACTTGAAGTAACAGCTGTAGTGGTTAGGAATGTAAAAAAAAAAAGATATGTATCAAAAAATCAATCGAGCAGCAGCGTTTGAAAACCACAGAAATGAACAAGATTATGTTGGTAAAAACCTTTAAAATCAATCAAGACATTAATACGTGTTTTTTTTGTCAAACTGTCAGCTTCTCTTCCTGTTATTTCTCTGCTATCTTTGTCTTTTTATCAACATGCGATGGAGACAAAGAGTCGTCCAATGACAGGCTTGCTTCTGCCAAGTCGGGTCAATTCCAATTAGCTGAAGGTGAACCAGACCGAGTGGATGTGTGACGCCTTCACTCTGCATATGATCACTTTTTTCAAAAACAATACCTGAATAAATTACTACAACACTTCTTTATTAAACCACAAAGAGTCAAAAAGACCCAAAATTCTGGTTTTAATGTTTGAAAATGTGAAGACGTCATTAGAATAAAAAGAAAAAATAGTTTCTCTATTAAAACGTGTGCATTATTCTATACAGTTTTAAATGACAAATGAATAATAAATGTCTCAATCGTATTTATTTCAGTAAAAAAGAACAGGGCAGAATCGTTTCAGCACAAAACAATTTGAATCTCTTATGTATGAATTCATAGATCACGTATGGAGATTTGAGAATGTGATACACGTTTTATATGTATTTTCTTAAAGCATCTGTATTTTAACTGTTTTTGCAGAAGATTCATGTTTTTATATATTTTCTTTAAGGTGTTGGTGTTTTTTAATGTATGTTTTCTTCAAACATCAATGTTTTATCAATTGTTTTCATAGAGCATCAGCGCTTTTTGTGCATTTTAAGAGAGCATCAATGTTTTTTAAACAGTTTTTCTGGAGAGCAAGACTGTATTTACATACGTTTTCGTAGAGCATCAGTGTTTTTCTGTTTATTTTAATGGAGCAGCAACGTTTTTATATCTGTCTTCGAAGAGCAACAGTGTATTTTTGGTGCGTTTTAGTGGAGCATCCAGATTTTTTCATTGGTTTTTATGGAGCATCAATGTTTTTTTCTGTATTTTAATAGAAAATCAACTTTTATTTCTGTTTTGTGGAGCATCACTGTTTTTAATTGATTACATAGAGCATCACTGTATTCACATCTGTTTTTATAGAGCAACAATGTTTTAATATCTGTGTTTTTTAACGCAGCATCAAGATGTTTTTATCGGTTTTCAAAGAGCATTAGTGTTTTTTACTGTATATTTTAATAGAGCAGCAACGTTTTTATTTATGTTTTCGTAGAGCAACAGTGTTTTAACATGTGTATTTTTATAGAACATCTGTGTTTTTGGTGCATTTTATTGGAGCATCAAGATGTTTTTATCTGTTTTCGTAGAGCATCAAGGTTTTTTTTTAACCTTTCTCGTAGAGCATTCGTGTTTTCTTCTCAATTTTAATTTTTCTTAAGGCGTCAGTGTTTTTTAGAGTTTTCTCAGAGCATCCGTGTGTTCCTATCATGTCTTTGTTTTCAGGAGCATTGCCGTTTGTTTACTCTTGGAAACTGTCAAAAGCATCGCCAGAGAATCGGCTGAAACATCCAGGAAAATATTAGTTAGATCGAGAAGAGTTCAGAGGACGTGTGAGTCGGACGCTGTGGATTTACGTTTTTGCATGTAAATATGCATGTAAATATTATCCCAACTCCAAAACAGCCTAAGAAGCTAAAAAGGCTAAATTAGCCAAAACAGCTAGCATTTAGCTGAAAAAATATTGAAACTTCGAAATAGCCCTTAAAAAATTGCATAAATTTGCAAAAAAAAAAGCTAGCATTTTGCTGGAATATTAGCTAAACTCCGAAATGAACAAAAAAGGCTAAATTAGCCAAAACAACTAGCATGTAAATATTAGCCCAACTCCAAAACAGCCTAAGAAGCTAAAAAGGCTAAATTAGCCAAAACAGCTAGCATTTAGCTGAAAAAATATTGAAACTTCCAAATAGCGCTTAAAAAATTGCATAAATTAGCAAAAAAAAGCTAGCATATTGCTGGAATATTAGCTAAACTCCGAAATGGACAAAAAAGGCTAAATTAGCCAAAACAACTAGCATGTAAATATTAGCCCAACTCCAAAACAGCCTAAGAAGCTAAAAAGGCTAAATTAGCCAAAACAGATAGCATTTAGCTGAAAATATATTGAAACTTCGAAATAGCCCTTAAAAAATTGCATAAATTAGCAAAAAAAAAGCTAGCATATTGCTGGAATATTAGCTAAACTCCGAAATGGACAAAAAAGACTAAATTAGCCAAAACAACTAGCATGTAAATATTAGCCCAACTCCAAAACAGCCTAAGAAGCTAAAAAGGCTAAATTAGCCAAAGCAGCTAGCATTTAGCTGAAAAAATATCGAAACTTCCAAATAGCGCTTAAAAAATTGCATAAATTAGCAAAAAAAAGCTAGCATATTGCTGGAATATTAGCTAAACTCTGAAATGGACAAAAAAGGCTAAATTAGCCAAAACAGCTAGTATTTAGCTGAAAAAATATCGAAACTTCAAAATAGCCCTTAAAAAATAGCATAAATTTCCAAAAAAAGCTAGCATATTGCTGGAATATTAGCAAAACTCTAAAATGGACGAAAAAAAGGCTAAATTAGCCAAAACAGCTAGCATGTAAATATTAGCTAAACTCCAAAACAGCCTAAGAAGCTAAAAAGGCTAAATTAGACAAAACAGCTAGCATTTAGCTGAAAAAATATCGAAACTTAGAAATAGCCCTAAAAAAAATAGCATAAATTAGCCAAAATAGCTAGCATATTCTTGGAATATTAGCTAAACTCCAAAATGGACAAAAAAAAAAGGCTAAATTAGCCAAAACAGCTAGCATTTAGCTGAAAAAATATTGAAACTTCGAAATAGCCCTTAAAAAATTGCATAAATTTGCAAAAAAAAGCTAGCATATTGCTGGAATATTAGCTAAACTCCGAAATGGACAAAAAAGGCTAAATTAGCCAAAACAGCTAGTATTTAGCTGAAAAAATATCGAAACTTCAAAATAGCCCTTAAAAAATAGCATAAATTTCCAAAAAAAGATAGCATATTTCTGGAATATTAGCAAAACTCTAAAATGGACAAAAAAAGGCTAAATTAGCCAAAACAGCTAGCATGTAAATATTAGCTAAACTCCAAAACAGCCTAAGAAGCTAAAAAGGCTAAATTAGACAAAACAGCTAGCATTTAGCTGAAAAAATATCCAAACTTAGAAATAGCCCTAAAAAAAATAGCATAAATTAGCCAAAATAGCTAGCATATTCTTGGAATATTAGCTAAACTCCAAAATCGACAAAAAAAAGGCTAAATTAGCCAGGAGGATGATGAGGCTTGTAGAAGATGTAAGGAGTCCTCATCTCTGAGGTGATGCTGGTTTGACCGGCAGGAGAAAGCACACAGCATGTGGGTGGCATTATCAGCATGGAGAAGGAGAAGCAGCAGCGTACACCTCCCACTGATCCACCGCGTCCTTCACTCGCGGGAGATGCAGCCGAACAAAGAAAAGCAACAACTCCACCACATTTTGGCTTCAGGTGATTGGATATTTTGTCATTTGTTGGCTTTATTCTAACACGAGAGCGGAGGCAGCGAGTGCTTTAATCCTCGCTTTTCAGAAAGAAAAAAAAAAAAAACTAATCTGCACTCAACAGCCAGGACCGAAAAAAGGAAATTAATTAGCAGCATTAAAGCAGAGAAAGGTTGTAAAGTAATTACCCACTTTGAGACAGAAGCCTCCCAGTCTTAGTTTATATGCAGGTTCTCCTCTTGATGAGCGGCATCGGTGGCGGGAAACAAACTCACCACAGACCATTACACAAATTAGAGCATGTTTAGTGATTTAAAAGAAAAATTATCTTAATATCATCTTATGTTACATATATAAATATAAGACTGTCAAAAGTTAAACTGATTAAAACCTTTTTTTCTCTACATGCTGATTTGACTTTAATGAGATTTTTTTTTTCCAAAAAGCAGTAATTTTAAGAATTCAAGTGTCTAAAGCAGCAATTCCATTCATTAAAGCTCTGGGCCCAAAACGACTAAAATATTCATGTTGGTGCAGAATAACAACGTGCCTTCCTGTGGGGTTCGTTTAAGTTTGAACCTGCGGGGCTAAAAGTCCCACTCTGGTCATCTTCTGCTCCATTTTATCCATTTTAATTATAATTAAGGCATTTTTAGCCAAAATAATAATTTAAAAAACCCTAATTCGGTTTCTAGGAAACATTTTTTGCATGGCAGCTGGAGTGTATTAGAAATTCACTTCTGAGTTGTGGGCGGAGTAAGTCAGTCCCTTTGTTTACTCTCTCCCACTAGCTTACAGCCCCTCACACGCTTAACCCAATGTTAGCAAAATGGCAGCAGGATCAGTCTAGATCCAGTTCAGACGTTCATGGATCTATTCGTCTTCAGGTGGATGCATCAGAGAACTTGTGGCCCCGCCCAGTGTATTTTCTACATCACAAATATGATCTTTTTCAAATATTCATTTTCCGTCTGCTCCTTATTCACAACAATTTGATTAAAGAAATACTCAGAAATGCAAATTTAAACCCAATTTTCTTTATTTATTTCATCCTTCATGAGAAAAATGCTACAAGAACATGTGATTTTCACTAAAGGGGGTCTTTAAAGAGTCACCAAACAGGGAAGTTGGAGGCTGACTCCGCCCACAGCTGAAATGTGAAAATCCAGTAAGAGGGGCGGGGCTTTGGAACAGGAGTGATATCATTACTGCAGCTGGAGATCATGATGTGGGAATTCTGAAATGATTTGACCAATCTCGAAATTCTTCTGTAATATCTCGTTTTAACCTGCAGGGGGCAGCACACAGACGGTTACTGACTATGTTTTCGAAGAATTAAGTTTATTTTAATTTGGAAAAACTTTGGCAATGACCAACTGACAGCAGTTTTAAAGCACAATTCATAGAAGTCGACAATTAAAACAAGTTCCTGTAGGGTTTGGTTACCCTTTAAAGCAGCTGTCCAACCTTGGTTCCAAAGAGTTAGCATCTTCCAGCCGTACCTGGACTTCTTATTCAGGTGTTTTCAATCAATCAGGTTGAATAGAAACCTGAGTCAGCAGAAATCGCTGCAGAGAGATCAGGAAAATCTTGAGGATCTGGGCTGTCGGTGCTGGTTTAGAGGATGAATCTGGAATATTTTCTTCAATTTTTGTAAATTGTTTTTGTTTTCTACATTTATCTTTTGATTTCTAACATTTTTTTGCTTTTTATTTGTCATTGTGATCTTTAACACATTTCAGCATTAATTTAAATGAATTTGCACTTCAGGGTAGAAAAACCAAAAGATCTTTTCTTCTTTTGGCTTCTTCTCAGAGGTTTCTTTTTGGACGACAGCGCCCCCACGTGTTCAGTTGTTGGAACAGCAGGTTTTTCCGGTCTTCGGTTCTCCTCTGGGATCCAAACCAGATGAATGGGAGCAGTTTTCCTCCCTCCTGCTGACTCCAGACGAGTCTATGGGACCGTCCCAGAAGGAAGGGGGGTTGGAGATTATCTCCAACAATGGAGGGTATTGTGTTTGGTCTGCACGCTGGATGTTCTCCATCAGCTCATGACCTCCGGCTCAAGAGCACTTTGGTTCTGCTGCAGGAGGAGGACAAGAAAGTTATTGTGTTCCTCTTCCTCCATACTGTGTTTTTGAGTTATTGTCAGAACGAAAAGCAGCTTTTATGATTTTGATAACAACCAGTGAGGCTTTGAACAGGAATGTCAAACTCAATCTCCAAAATCCAAAACACAGTTTAGGTCGCGGAATGAACACTCTGAAACTAGATTTTTAAAACTTTAAAACCATAAAAATATAATTATGAACTAGAATATGTAGCATTACCAGCAATAATGCTAGTGAGAATACTGTAAGAGGAATTTGGGCTCTGAAGATCCTGATATATCTGAAAACGCTGAAAATAATAGCAGCTAAAATTGTAAATGGCGTTTACTTGTATAGCGCTTTTTACCATCCTTCACAGTCACAGACACATTCATACGCTGGTGGTGGCTCCGCTGCCGAACACTGACACCAACCTTCCACCAGAGGCAATTTGGGGTTCAGTGTCTTGCCCAAGGACACTTCGATACATGGGTGGGCAAGGCAGGAATCGAACCTGCGATCCTTCAATCAGGAGCTGGCCACCCTACCACTGCGCCACCAAATATTAGCTAAATGCAAAATATACCTATTAAACTAAAGGTTAAAAATGTTAAAAAAGCATAAATTAGCTAGCATGTTGCTGGAATATTAGCTAAACTCTGAAATGGACAAAAAAGGCTAAATTAGCCAAAACAGCTAGCATGTAAATATTAGCTAAACTCCAAAACAGCCTAAGAAGCTAAAAAGGCTAAATTAGCCAAAACAGCTAGCATTTAGCTGAAAAAATATCAAAACTTCGAAATAGCCCTTAAAAAATAGCATAAATTAGCAAAAAAAAGCTAGCATATTGCTGGAATATTAGCTAAACTCCAAAATGGACAAAAAAAGGCTAAATTAGCCAAAAAAAGCTAGCATGTAAATATTAGCCTAACTCCAAAACAGCCTAAGAAGCTAAAAAGGCTAAATTAGCCAAAACAGCTAGCATTTAGCTGAAAAAATATCAAAACTTCGAAATAGCCCTTAAAAAATAGCATAAATTAGCAAAAAAAGCTAGCATATTGCTGGAATATTAGCTAAACTCCAAAATGGACAAAAAAAGGCTAAATTAGCCAAAAAAAAGCTAGCATGTAAATATTAGCCTAACTCCAAAACAGCCTAAGAAGCTAAAAAGGCTAAATTAGTCAAAACAGCTAGCATTTAGCTGAAAAAAATATCGAAACTTAGAAATAGCCCTAAAAAAAATAGCATAAATTAGCCAAAATAGCTAGCATATTCCTGGAATATTAGCTAAACTCCAAAATGGACAAAAAAAAGGCTAAATTAGCCAAAACAGCTAGCATGTGAATATTAGCCTAACTCCAAAACAGCCTAAGAAGCTAAAAAGGCTAAATTAGACAAAACAGCTAGCATTTAGCTGAAAAAATATTGAAACTTCGAAATAGCCCTTAAAAAATAGCATAAATTTGCCAAAAAAGCTAGCATATTGCTGGAACATTAGCTAAACTCCAAAATGGACAAAAAAAAGGCTAAATTAGCCAAAAAAAAGCTAGCATGTAAATATTAGCTAAACTCCAAAACAGCCTAAGAAGCTAAAAAGGCTAAATTAGCCAAAACAGCTAGCATTTAGCGGAAAAAATATCTAAACTTCGAAATAGCCCTTAAAAAAATCGCATAAATTAGCAAAAATAGCTAGCATGTTGCTGGAATATTAGCTAAACTCCAAAATGGACAAAAAAAGGCTAAATTAGCCAAAACAGCTAGCATGTAAATATTGGCCTAACTCCAAAACAGCCTAAGAAGCTAAAAAGGCTATATTAGCAAAAACAGCTAGCATTTAGCTGAAAAAATATTGAAACTTCAAAATAGCCCTTAAAAAATAGCATAAATTTGCAAAAAAAAGCTAGCATATTGCTGGAATATTAGCTAAACTCCGAAATGGACAAAAAAAGGCTAAATTAGCCAAAACAGCTAGCATGTAAATATTAGCCTAACTCCAAAACAGCCTAAGAAGCTAAAAAGGCTAAATTAGCCAAAACAGCTAGCATTTAGCTGAAAAAATATCGAAACTTCCAAATAGCCCTTAAAAAATAGCATAAATTTGCAAAAATAGCTAGCATGTTGCTGGAATATTAGCTAAACTCCAAAATGGACAAAAAAGGCTAAATTAGCAAAAACAGCTAGCATGTAAATATTAGCCTAACTCCAAAACAGCCTAAAAAATCTTAATAAATGCCAAAATAGTACAAAAAACTAACAGAATGTCAATTTTTACAACTTTAAAATGTTACTTTTTAAAATATTTATGAATAATAAAAAGGAATATTATTCCAGAATAAATCAACTTAAACCTTAAATAACTTTCAATATTTTACTTTCCATAAAAATCAATTTTGTCAAAATTATACAAGTTAGAAATAACTGGAAGATAACATTAAGTCATTAACTTTAACATAATTATGAACTGGATTGCATTAAATGCAATAATGCTAGTGTGAATACTGTAAACTGAATTTGGAGACAATAGTGCTGATAGCTGAAAACGCTTAAGTTGATACCCAGTTAAAATATTAGCTAAATGCCAAATTATCCAAAAAAAAAAAAAAAAGCAAAAGAAAAAAAACTTAGGTTAGCAAAAACAGCGAGCATGTAGCTGGAATATTAGCTAAACTCCAAAATAGCTTAAAAAATCTTAGTAAATTCCAAATAGTCAAAAAAAAAAAACCTATCAGAATGAAAATCTTTAAAACTGGAACTTTTAACATTATTATGAATAATAAAAACTCAGGAATATTATTCCAGAATAAATCAACTTTAACCTTAAATAACTTTCAATGTTTTACTTTCCATAAAAATCAATTTTGTCAAAATTATACAAGTTAGAAATAAGTGCAAGATAACATCGGGTCATTAATAACAATAAAATAAAATGATCTGGAGGGCCGGATCTGGCCCCCGGGCCTTGACAATGACACATGCGATCTAATAGGAGTAAAAAAGCTGGGAGCTCGAGTGCAGAAACATGAGGACTTGAGGTCAGACTGGGACTTTCTCTGAGCGAACACAAAACTTCTCCAACTTGCCAACAACTCCCCAGAGCGCGGCGCCCGGTTGTCACGGGAGACGGGATGCAGCAGCCTCGCAATGAGGGGCAGAAACACGACTCTGCCTTCGGCTGCTATTGTCTGACCCCCCCAGGAGAAGAGCTCAGTCACCTGACAAACCTGAAGGATATCAGATTTCTGATGAGCGCACACAAAGCCCCCGTTTCGCCTCCGAGGGTCGGTCGTGTCTTACACCTCCTGATTGTCTGGTAAATAAAGAGGCGTCTTTTAATGTGAGGAACTGACTGTAATGGGATTATTGTGACACCCAACACAATTAGATGAAAGCTCGTTATTGAATCAGCGACAAACAAGCTTGAAAAGGAGCGGAGGGCTGCTGTGCATTAACCTGCAGGTGTGGGACACTCAATTCATGAGGTTTTATCACCTTTTAGCTGATTGAAGTCCACCTTCTTCCTCTGCAGACAGCTCATATTTACTCCTCCCTCCCTCACGTCTGCTGAAACTTCATCTCCACTCTTTGCAAAAATTCATCTCATCAAACCGGGAGTTCTTCACCCTAATTATTTCTGAAAACAATTTCAGGTTTCTGTCAGCGGACGAGAGGAAAACAAAATGATGTTTCTGTCGCGACGAGGAAACACGTTTGATTAGCCGCGGAGGTGATTCCTCTTCTGAGACGGGCCTGGATGTGACGGAGCGTTAAAGTCAGAGTTCCTGTCATCCGTAAACGGAGGAAAAAATGGAAACAGCAGCGATTCTCTGGAAATGTTCTACTGAGGAGAAAATATCCAATCATTATATCGTTTTGCATTGGTTACTACGGAGCCCCTAAAGGGACATCGAACAAAAAAAAAATAATAATAAAGTTAAAAAAGAAAAAAAAAAGGTTTCTCCGGATCACGTGACTTTATGTGTTTATCTTTCTTCATTTTGTCTGAAAGCATCCCTCATTATTGTCACTTAAAATAACCGACATTTGTGTTTGTTTATGAGGCAAAATTAAAGAAACATTATTGATGCTTGATACTCTTCGTTTCGGATCACGTTGACCGTCTCCTGGACCGGAAGTGTCAGACTGAACACGTTCTAGCTTTACAGAATCATTCGGGGCCCGATTTAAAAAGGTTCCGGCGGTTTCTCCGAACCTACCCTAACCCTAACCTTGACCCGGTACCGATGCGGGTCGGGTCCCAAATCCTGCTGATTGCCCGGTTCCGTGATTGTTCCCCAGACGTTGCTTCTTTACGATTTTTGAGCCCGAAAAGTCAAGCAGAACAGACAAACTACGAACTGTATGTCCAAAATAAATGCATGTCGTGATAGTAACGGGTACATTTCTCGCTAGAAATGTTACCAAAAAAAGATTAGTCACAAAATATTTTATTCTGAGGGATTTACCACCAAAAAAGTAGTGGATCTACCGCCATATTGTTAGCCGGCTGTCAGACAGAAATCGGCAGAAACTCAAAAGTCACGTGATCAGTCACGTGATCCGGAGAAACCTAAACACCAAACATCCCACACACGTGATCAAAACGAAACCTAAAAGCCGCTCTGTTGTTTTGAATGGGCTGCAACTGCGTATCATATCCGTAAGTCGTGTGCCACGAGTTAGAAATTGTTTTTTTTTTTTTTTTACTTTAATTTTTTTTTTTACTTTATTATTTATTTTTTTTTGTTCGATGTCCCTTTAGGGGCTCCATAGGTTACCCATTAAATTCCAAATTTTAAAATTTTAGTTTTTAGAGCCTCGCACGGTCAAGCTCCACTGTACATCTCTGACCTTTTAACCCCATACTTTTTACTTTTCAGATGTCCTTATAAAAACTCCAACCAACATCTGCAGCATTAAAATTCCACTTGAGACTTAGAGGATTATGTGATCCAAACGTCGCTCCTCATCTTTGGAATTCCTCCCCATTGAGCTCGATCCATTGTTGTTTTAAAATGACATTTAATTCTAAAGCACACGGCAGCTTTAGCTGATTTTATGCCTGTTTTTAGTATGTCTTTAATAAGTGCTTAAAGTTGTAAATATTTCGCGGACTCTGAGGTCTTCCGGCACCGGCGTTTTAGTTGTTCCTAGGGTGAGGACCAAAACTTATGGTGAGGCCTCCTTTCATCATTACGGTCCTCACCTCTGGAACAGTCTGCCGGAGAACCTCAGGGCCGCAGAGACCGTAGAGGTTTTTAAGAAGATGCTCGAGACTCACCTTTTTAATCTGGCTTTTACATGACTTTTCTAGTGATAGCATTTTATCTTCTCTTTTTTTTTTTTTTAACTTCTATAAGAATCATTTTATAGTTATTTTATGACTGTTTTTATCTGCTAACCATGTTTTTATTACTATATTCTTTTTTATTTTTATCTTCTTTTAATGCTTTTTCTTTGTTTTAAAATCCAGTGTTTTCCTCTCGGGGCTCCGCCTGCGGCGGGGGGCTATTGCTGCGGTGCCTGTTCTCTTTGGGGCGGCTGGGGTCCGGCTCGATAGAGCGGGTCCTGCGCCACCCGTGCTGAGCGGGCGCAGCGGCGATGCCCCCTGTGGTCAGGCGGGTTCTTGAATAAGGGGATCCTCGTAATATCGTTTCTACACAGCAGTACTAAGCCAGATCGTTTTGTTACATCTGCAGTTTTTATAGCTTTGTTCAGTTTTATTGACAAGGGTCTTATTAAGGGGACTTGGGGAGAGAGGGATGTTTGTTTTGTGTCTTTGTGTACATTTGTTTTTAAACACTGTGTTTTTTGTGTTTTTAATATGTATTTTATTTGCTTTTATGTTAAGCGCCTTGTGTTTCGTCCGAAGGAAAGGCGCTATATAAATAAATAAAGTTTGAGTTTGTTTTATTATTG
Organism: Oryzias javanicus; assembly: GCA_003999625.1. NCBI lineage: Eukaryota > Metazoa > Chordata > Actinopteri > Beloniformes > Adrianichthyidae > Oryzias > Oryzias javanicus. The sequence goes on along the minus strand of CM012456.1, from coordinate 2,568,315 downwards.
GTTTTTATTACTTCGCTGTATTCTTTTATTTGATTTTATGCTCATTTTGTAAAGCATTTTATGATTCTTTCGGCAAAAAATGCTTTAGAAATAAAGATATTCTAATACTGAAGAGTATATATAGGGCTGGGCACTGATTGGATCAATTCGGTTCCGGTGCTAAAGCGGTTCTTTTGTTTTGGTTCCTAATCGGTGCCAATTTTGTACTCCAGTAATTAAAAAATAATGCCTACATCTTCACAAATCAACACATTCTCATATTGAAGCATTGTCAAGACCTCCAAGTCAAAAAATTGACATTTTGATGAATTTGCTGCTCGCCGCCTCCCAACCATGTGAACCTGAGCTGGACACCGCGGCGACGTGAGACACAGATAATGATGGATGACAGCCGCTTCCACTGTGTTTCTGTGTCTCTGTGACTGAGTTTGAAAGCTGTCCCGCATCAACCTGAGAGAGGGGAAAACAGGGGACTTTTTTTTATTATTGTCTAAATAAAAATAAATTTCATACTCCAGTAGTTAAAAAATAATGCCTACATCTTCCCAAATCAACACATTCTCATATTGAAGAATGGTCAAGACCTCCAAGTCAAAAAATTGACATTTTGATGAATTTGCTGCTCGCCGCCTCCCAAACATGTGAACCTGAGCTGGACACCACGGCGACGTGAGACACAGATAATGATGGATGACAGCCGCTTCCACTGTGTTTCTGTGTCTCTGTAGCTGCGTTTCCATTACACTTTTGCGCAAAACTTTATCGAAATTTCTAGAATTTCGATAAAACACTGTTTCAAAAAAACAGCGTTTCCATTAAACCATGATTATGCGAAAAACTCGAAGTAATTCCCGCGATAAGTCATTAAAAAAAACATGTCGACGGATATAAACACTATTTTGATGTGCAGTAGATTCATTCACATTTCTGCCACGGCGCTAGCTCTCATCCTTCCATTCAGAGAAGACGTCTACGTCTGATCCGAGCCTCGGAGCGGCAGGCTCCTTATACGTGGGAGCGACGTAGAGTCAAACATTTTTGGGAAATCGTGGTTGAAGAATTCACCGAAGAGCTGTGGATTCAGCATTTTCGCATGACACGCTCAACTTTTGATGAGCTGTGCGATGCTGTGGGACCTCTCGTGGCGCCCGCTGTGCGGTGCCCAAGGCAGCCAGTTGCTGTGAAAAAGCTTTTCCTGCTTCCTGTCCGAAACGTCATATCCGGTTAATGGTCACGTGACTCGTTTGTTTCGAAAAAAGTGTTTCCGTTACAGTTTTTAGAAAAACTACTGTTTTGATACGGCCCAAATACCACCTCCTCTAAGTGCAAAAACTTTATTTTGAAAAAGGCGAGTTTTTTCGAAATTGTGGTGTTTCCATTAGGAGAATTTAATATCGAAATTCCGTTTTTCGAAATTTCAGAGTTAATGGAAACGCGACTTGAGTTTGAAGGCTGTCCCGCATTAAACCGAGAGAGGGGAAAACAGGGGACTTTTTTTATTATTGTCTAAATAAAAATAAGAAAAACAGGACAGTTCAAGAGAGCCAAGCAGGCGTCCCTAAAGATTCCAATAAAGTTTAGCCTCAAATAGAAATTTACAGCTGAGAATCCAAAGAACACAAAACCTGTTTAGTGTCGATGAAATCCGTCCAACACCAGAGACATGACATGGTATCATTTCAGAGTATTTTAGAAAATTAGAGACTATTTTTGGATCTACAGACCTGCATGACTTTAGAAAAACTCCAGAACCAGTTTGGGCCACATGGATTATCCATAAGAGATCCAGACCAGAACCTAACTGGATCTGGTCCGGATCTTTTAATCTGCTGCTGCTATTTTCCGCTAAAGTTAAAAATGCTTCTGTGGTTCCAGATTTAGTGCAACATAAAGAGCTGCAATAAAAGCAATTGCATTAAATCTCTATTTGAGACGCTGTGATGAACCAGAGCGCTTCTGCGCATCAATGCGAGCGATCGGCTGATGGATCACCGACTCGCTGCTCCCGCTGTCGACAATTAGCAAAAACAGGTCAGAGATTGATGCGCGAGCTGCCGAGCGGAGTTTAAGGAAGACGTAAAAGGAAACGTGTGGCTGCTCGGCTTGAAAGTGAGACGAGGAAGAGTGTGGAAGGAGGTGGAGGGGGTGCAGGAAGCCCCCCCTTTTTAAATGACACCTCCCTAACTCGGGATGATGGCTCCCAGGGCCCAAACAACAGACTCCTGCGTGTGCGTGTCACCGCCGTGCATGCTAATGTTTGACATGCCGGTTCCTGCAAGAAGGTGTTTACAGAGCGCTGCTGGAGCCCGTCTCCATCTCTCTCTCTCTCTCTCTCTCTTTGCGTCCCCCGCCAAACATTTCCCCGTTAATGTGGCGGATCGCACTTAAGCAAATATCGGCTGTTACGAGCCGAGTTCTGCGCCGACCGTGAAGGACGACAGAAGTTTCCAGACGACGCTCGCCTTCTCATCGCAGTGTCAAAGTCAAACAGCCTCAAGGTCGATCTGCACTCGCTAAGGTGTCATAACCACGACGGCATTTCCCACAGAAGGCCGTGCAATCACAGTAGATGTTTTCTCTGCAGTAAAAAGTGATTTAGAGCTTCCCTGCTCCACACCAGCAGTGCATGCTGGGACTGCAGAGAAGCAGAAATCCTTGACTGACGCCCTCGGATGTGTGAACCCGGCCTTCGCGGAGCCCATTGCTCCCTCAGATAAATACGGCTATAAATCGACTCTGTTTACAGAGACGCGCCACCTTCCCCGCGCGGCGCTCTCCAGGAGTTTGGTTTGGGGCCACCGGCGTGCCAGAGCTGCAGCTGTGGGTGGTGTTTGCAGACCAGATGCCCACCAAGCCGGTGTTGATGTTGGAGCTCGACGTTGGCACGCTAAGAGAAAACCAGACACGCTTCTCACCCTGAGGTCCTGCTTTCACAGTCAGAGTTTAGACGGAGGAAGTTTGTCTTCAGGCTGTGAGAGCTGCAGCTTCACGATTGTTTCTGTCGTTTATGCAGAACTCGACTGTTTAACATTTCCAGAGTTTGACCACACCTTTCACCTCAAACACCTCGGAGGAGCAGAGACAAGTAAAAGCAACAAGTTCACTCCACATGTGCTGAAACCTTTCCAAAAAAGTCTTGAGTTTGAGTCAAACTCTGACTGTCGAGAGCGGTCGCCATGCTGCCAAAATGGACAGAAAGATAACTGAGAGGCAAAAAGTTTCTGGATCATCACCTGTAGAACGACGTTAAACTGAAAAACTACCAGTTTTTTATTACAAAAGATTAGGGCTGCCAAAAATAATTACTTAACTAATCGCCGATTATTTTCCCTAATCAGTCGACTAATCCGGAAAAATAATTAGTCAAATCATCACAGATTATTTTTGCCGATTAGTCGACTAATCGCCGATTATTTTTCCAGATTAGTTGACTAATTGCTGGTTAGTCGATTAATTGGAAAAAATTGTTGGTTGACTAGTCGCCGATTATTCTTCCATTAGTCGACTAATCGGGAAATGTAATTAGTCAACTAATCACAGGTTGTTTGTCCAGGTTAGTGATTATTAGCAGCGATTATTTTCCAGATTATTAAACTAATCGGGTAAAATAATGGGTCGACTAATCGCTGATTTTTTTAAACCCAGATTAATCGACTAATCGGCGATTACTTTTCTCGATTAGTCGACTGATCGGATAATCCACAAACTGGATGTAAAACACACATCTTAACCATCATTAGCTTTTTTTTTTTTTTTTTTAATAACTTGTCCTGTCCAACAGCTGAGCAAGCAGATACGGGCTGAGAGCCTCTTGCGTTGGACAGATTTTATTGTTTCATGCTAAACTTTATTTGAATTATGTTGTATCTTTTTCTTTTTTTTTGTTGGACCGGACGGAAACAAGGGGGGGGGGGATAAAAGAGTGGGGTTAAGATAACAAAGAAGGTAACACAGAGTAGCAACATCCTATAACAACCAGGTCTAAATAACAATCTGGAATGGGCGGGGCCTGTATACACACACACTCAGTTACACACATACCTTTTTGGCTAGCATCATTAGCTTTAAAATTGACGTATTTAGCTACATGCTAGCTAAAACTAAAGAATCATGCAGCTTCTGTCCCTCAGCAGAGGGAAGTTCGTTCAATAAACCGGACCCTGGGGGTCGATTCCTTCTGCTGTGGCTTTAGATTAATATTGATACACACACACACACACAAAAATACGATTTTCCATCATCGTTATTGTCCGCATTAGCTCTGGGGTTCTGTTCTCTATTCTCATTTCTCCATCTCTCCTTTATTCTTTATTCTTTATCTTATTGAGTTCTCGGTGCTTCTGTTTGGTGCAGTGCGATTCGCGTGTTGTTCTTCTTAACCACTCCCCTCCGCGGGAGAGATACAGATTCCTGCTAGATCATTTGTGCCCCTGTTGTTGGCCGTGGACCACGTCTCTGGCTCATCTTGGACCACACCCCCCACCTGTCCCCAGTCCCATCTGGCTGACCTCTACACAAAAACGTAATTGTAGAGTTAGATAAGATAAATCTTCTTTAACAGTCCTGTTAAATCACCTGTGTGTCCTGTGAGAGGATCTCTCCCTCATGTGGGTCACCCCCGACAACATTTGGCTAAGACGTTTGCGCTAATGTTAGCTTAGCTTGCCTAGTCGATGATCACTGTGCAGCGTCGTCATACTCAGTCACAACGTGCTTCCTCTTCAGGAAGCTCTTTTGGCGTGTTGTCATGGTACCCGAGGACTTCCTGTGACATCACTACTCATCGGATTAGTACTACTGTGGATGTTTGCTAAAGACAATGTGGCATTAGTAAGCATGAACCATAATTTTAAGATAAAAAAAAAGACTAACTGACTTTTAAATTAGTTGTGGTCTATTTTAATAGTCTAACAGCCTTACAACAATTGTGTCTAATGAAGCCTTCTGTTGTCTTTCTACACTAACACATTCCCGCTGAGCTCTGGCTGAAGCCCCGCCTCCTCCAGGATATTTATCATTCCACTTGGACTCACTAAGAAGCCGAATGTCGTCGCTCATCTCTGCCGTCCTTCCACCTGATGTCCGGCTGTTACTCCTGATTCTCAAACGTGACACTAAAAATCATATTTCGGTCGTGACATTGAAGGTTTTCTAGCATCAGTTTAGCATTTGTATGCCCCCCCCCATCTGTCATCACAGAGGTTTGTCCAGAAGCAAACCTGACTTTGATTTTTCATTCAGCGCTTCCTGCATGTTATGAAGGCAAAGAGACATCCGACATTTGTTCCCTTTGATGCACCCGGGGGCAGCGCATCCATTAGCGTTATCAGCTCCATCACGGAAGGTGAAGGTGATTGTCTGGGGGGGGTGGAGGGCGGGGGTTTCCTCCTTCCAGCTTCAGAAAATCGAGACATGCTTCACCGAGAAATTCACTCAGCCACATTTGACAGACCAAATCCAAAACCACCGCCGGCCCATCCATCTCTCTCAGACGGCGGCGGATGCAGGCGGGGGGCGCGGTGCCCTCTGTCCTCTGAAGGTAAATATTCGTGTCTGGAATTTGGGCTGGACTGCTGAGACTTATCAAAATAAACACAGAATGTATGGAAAATTCTAGAGAAAAAAACACCTTTGTGCCAAATGTTTTAACCCAGGGGTGTTAACCTCAACAGCAAAGAGGGCCAAAATACAAAACACACATTAGGTCGCGGGCCAAACAGGATAAACATTTATTGAACACTCTAAAATTGATTTTTAAAACTTTAAAAAGTTAACTTTTTAGCATAATTATGATCTAGATATACAGCATTACCTCTAATAATACTAGTGTGAATGCTGTAAGATGAATTACGCCGGGGTCACACTGGACGCGGAAGCGCCGCGAAGCGGAGCGGAGCAGAGTCCACGCCGCTTCCGCTCCGCTCTGTAGTTCACACCAGACGGGCATTTTTCTGCGGCGGTCCACAGGCGCTTTTGCTAGAGCTTTTTTTGTTTTTGCCATCATGGTTGATAATTTCATAGCCTAAAGACATTAACCCATGTTCCTGCTAAGAAAAACTGCTCTCTCAAAACCCCGCCCACCCGCTCTGTCGGCCCACTGTACTGATCTGTGTGCGCGCGCGTGTGCATCTCTGTTTTGTGTGTGTCTGTGCGCACGCGCTCGCAGGTGTGTGTGTGTGTGGGTAAATTAATAAACTACAATTATTAACCCACATTTCTGCTCAGAGGAGCAGCTCTCTGCATCTCTTTTTTCTCTCCCAAAATCCCGCAGCCCCGCCCACTCGCTCCGGAGTCTGCTCACTGCGTTGATCTGTGCGCGCTCGTGTCTGTCTGTGTTGTGTGTATTTTATAAATATTACCCCCTGTTTCTGCTAAGATGAGCTGCTCTCTGCCTCTCTGTTTTCGTTTTATTAACTCCCGAAACTCCTCACCCCGCACCGGAGTCTATCCACGTTGATCTGCGTGTGTACGTGTCTGTGAAAAAAGAAAAAAAAAGTGTGCGTGTCTGTCTGTTTTGTGTGTCTCTGTGCTCTCGCGCGCACGTTTGTGATGTGATTGTATGTTTAAATCCGTGTCTACCGTCTGTTTAGATACAAAAACATGATCACATTTGTCAATCGCGGCATTTTATTGTGAAAAACTGGTTATATTTTGAAAAGAAACCGGATTTTCTCATGTATCTTGAAGCAACTTCCTGCCAGAATTGACGGGGAACGCTCGCGGCTCGCGCACAAAATAGGTCAGACGCGGAAACGATCCGCTGCACCGCGCGGGCCCTCCGCGCCGCTCCGCTCCGCGCCTTGTGTGAACGACGCCATAGGATAACAAGGGCGCCGAATGGAAGCGGACTCCGTTCCGCGGCGCTTTGCGGCGCTTTCGCGTCCAGTGTAAATGGGGCGTTAGGCCGCCGAAGATTCTAGTGCTGATAGCTGAAGATGCTACAGCTGAAAATGGAAAAAAAAAAAAACTTTACGTTAGCCAAAACTGCTAGCATGTAGCTGAAAAATAGCTAAACTTAAACATACCCAAAAAAAAACAAAATTAAAAAAAGCCTAAATTAGTCAAAACAGCTAGCATGTAGCTGAAAATTTAGCTAAACACCAAAATATCTTAAAAAAAAATAGTAAATGTCAAAATAGTCCAAAAAGCTAGCAGAATGACTATTTTTAAAACTTTATGACTGTAACTTTTTAACACAATCTTGAATAATAAAAATGCAGGAATATTATTCCAGAATAAATCAATTTAAACCTTAAATAACTTTCTATATTTTACTCTCTATAAAAATACATTTTGTCAAAATTATACAAGTTTGAAATGAGAGCATAAAAGATAACAATAAAATAAAAGGATCAGGAGGGCCGGATCCGGCCCCCGGGCCTTGACTTTGACACTTGTGCTTTAACCGGTGGATACCAGCTGATCATAGACCACTCAGTGATCCATAGAGAGAAAATGTTTGTGTATGTTGTTGCCGTGGGCAACAGGTCTTATGGAACATTATACAACACGTAATAGGCGTGACGCAGGCGTGTCGTACGGATCTTTAAACAATTAGATAAAAAGTAGCTCCGCAGTAGTGAGTTAGTACTTTTACTAACAGTTAGATTTTGGCGTTTTTTTGTTATTTAGCCAGTTTAAGGAAAAAGAAAAATGCAAATGTTCACCTTTTAATTCATGTTTTTATAAATGTTACACCTGATTTAGAGTGGACGCAGAAGCACAGAGAAACGGAGATCGCTTCCATTCAGCCACTGTTAACCTATGACGTGGTTCACATCAGACGCGGAGCGCCGCGGTCCTCCGCGTAAGGCTCACGCCGTGTGGTGGATCGTTTCGCCGTCTACGAGCCGCGAGCGATCCGCGTCAATTCTGACAGGAAGTTACATCAAGATACGTCAGAAAATCTGGTTTGTTTTCAAAATATAACCAAATTTAACAATAAGACACAACGATTGAGAAACGCGATCATGTTTTTGTATCGAAGAGATGAAAATAAACACACAATCAAAACACACACGTTACATTTATTAATTAAAGATTTAGTTAGCAAGCTAATTATTTAATTGTTAACTAACCCTTTAACGGCTGAATGTATTTCCAGGAATCAAACCTTTATTTAAGCAGGTAACTCATTAAGAACAAGTTCTTATTTGAACAGAGAAAAACAATTAAAAAAAAAAAAAATTACCCGTTTTTCATTTCAATAGACGCTACAGGTAATTTTACAGCCAAAGGTGTTTGTTGCATATTTGCTAAAACAGGCATTAAGGGGTTAAATATATATATTTTTTATAATCATATACTTAGTTTGCCTACTAAATATATAGTTTGAGGCTAAATACTTAGTTTGTAAAATTAATAGTCAAATCTAAACATTTAATTTCCAAAAAATATCTTTAAAGTTATAAATTAAAATTTTTAATTGCTAACAAATATTTAGTTAGTAAATGTAACATTTACTGACACATGCATAAATTTAAATATTCTATTTAAAATAAAACCTGTTGAAACCAAGCTAAATAACCAAAAAAAGAAGTTAAATATTTAGTTTGAAAAAAATAAATATTTAGGTCAAATCTAAATATTTAATTTCCAAAAAATATCTTTAAAGTTATAAATTAAAATTTTTAGATTGCTAACAAATATTTAGTTAGTAAATGTAACATTTACTGACACATGCATACATTTAAATATTCTATTTAAAATAAAACCTGTTGAAACCAGGCTAAATAACCAAAAAAAGAAGTTAAATGTTTAGTTTGGAAAATAAATATTTAGGTCAGATCTAAATATTTAATTTGCAAACTAAATGTTCAAGTTTAGACAATTAATTATTTAGATTGCTAATTAACTATTTAGTCATTAAATGCAACATTTACTAACAAATACATGAATTAAAAGGTGAAATGATGTATTTTAAAAATGAAACCTGTTGAAAGAGACAAAATAACTTAAAATATTGTTGTTAGAATTCCCTTATAACTGCCTGTAACTTCCATCAACCTTACAAAAACTTCACAATATAATTACAATAATGGTACATTCCAGTATTATGATGATTAAGAGCCATTTAAAGTCCCAATTCGATCATCTTCTGATCTATTTTCAAAGCGTTCCCTGTATTTTTTTAAATTCCGATTATGCCGTTTTTAGCCAAAAACCTGTTGTTTTTTTTTTAGGAAATAGTTTTTGTGGAGCGGCGGGAGTTTCTGGTGGGACTGTTGGTGTGGTGTTAGCCTGCCCACACTTCCCATCATTCATCAAAGCTGACATTACAGGAGCATCAATGTTGGATCTGTTTGGTCCAGATTCCAGCTCAGAGGAGGAAAACAAAGACGTACACGGATGCATGGATACACAACCGTTTGAATAAAGACACACTCAGAATCTTAATTTTACTTCATGTATGTCACAAGAACCTATTAGAAACACAATTTTCACAGGATATTTTAAAGCTGGTGACTCCAGGAAGTCAGTTACACATTTCAGAAGTTAGCATCTTTTCTGGCGCCTGCATGAACTTTCAATAGCTTTTTGGAAAAGAGTCCTGGAGGATTATAATTGCTCCTGTCATGAGAGCGGTGTTTGGTCCCGCTCATAAAGACAGTCAAATTAATCAAACTCTATTGGTTTTACTGAGCGATACATGAGATCATTGGAGCAATAAGTGGTGCGAGTCTTCCAGAGAGACGCGTGTCATCCCACCCATCAAATGTTACGACACCTTCCCTCCATTAAAAGTGCACATACTGCTGCTATCAGACTCCCCAAGTACTCGCAGCAGTTCATTCGGCGCTGTCATTTCCACGTCTCTGATAATTGGAAGAAGGTCATAGATGAAAGAGAGGGGAACGCAGAAGAATAGCTTCCTCAAAATGTGGCAGATTTAATTTGTCAGTGTGGATGAAAATTGGCCGGCGAGGAAAACAAAGGATGGTTACATGAGCTGACGGGAGCAATTCGTCAGGAGAAGATTGAGGAGCCGGGCTGGAGATAACTCACATCTCCATAAATCATGTTGACAATTGACTTGAACTGCAAGAAGAGGAGGTCTCTCATAAAGGCGGCCTGAGCGGGCGCTGATAGAGGACGTCTCTTTCCTGAGCCCTGAAATAGAAGCGACAGCTTGATGCATCGGATATGGCCTGAGATGGCTCCGCGGAGCTCCGCCCGCACTCTCTTAAAGTGCTCGTTTGTATTCCTCTCTTTGAATTCAGCTTTGACACCGTTAAGCGGCGTGCTCGGACGAAACGTTCTCAGACGTTTGGCTTTCATCGACGGAGGGTTTTATCTTTTGGGTGGCGAGTGGGGGTTTATTAGGACGATGACCGATGTGTCGCTCATTTAGGGATAAAATTTTAGCGTCATATGACGGATGCTGTCACGTGACTCAAGGGGGCGCCGTTCTGAAATCCCCATGCAGCTGAAAAACTCTTTATTTGTTTTGCCTCTTTCAGTCCTTTGAATTTAATAAATGGACATAGAGGCTGAATGTTTTTGTTCAAATCCTTTGATTGTAAAATTTAAATTTGTTTGAGATTAGATGACATGTGTCAAAGCCAAGGCCCGGGGGCCGGATCCGGCCCTCCGGGTAATTCTCCAGATCATTTTATTTTATTGTCATTAATGACCCGACGTTATCTTTCGCTCATTTCTAACTTGTATAATTTTGACAAAATACATTTTTATGGAAAGTAAAATATTGAAAGTTATCTAAGGTTAAAGTTGATTTATTCTGGAATAATATTTCTGCCTTTTTATTATTCATAAATATTTTAAAAAGTTACATTTTAAAGTTATAAAAATTGATATTCTGCTAGTTTTTTGTACTATTTTGGCATTTATTAAGATTTTTTAGGGTATTTTGGAGTTAGGCTAATATTTACATGCTAGCTGTTTTAGCTAATTTACGCTGTTTTGTCCATTTTGGAGTCTAGCTAATATTCCAGCAACATGCTAGCTGTTTTGGCTAATTTACGCTTTTTCGTCCATTTTGGAGTTTAGCTAATATTCCAGCAACATGCTAGCTGTTTTTGCTAACTTATGCTATTTTTTTAAGGGCATTTTCGAAGTTTAGATATTTTTTCAGCTAAATGCTAGCTGTTTTGTCTAATTTAGCCTTTTTTTTGTCCATTTCGGAGTTTAGCTAATATTCCAGCAATATGCTAGCTAGAGTTGATTTATTCTGGAATAATATTCCTGCCTTTTTATTATTCATAATTATGTTAAAAGTTACAGTTTTAAAGTTTTTAGGATTTTCATTCTGCTAGTTTTTTTGAATTTACTAAGATTTTTTAAGCTATTTTGGAGTTTAGCTAATATTCCAGCTACACGCTAGCTGTTTTGGCTAACCTGTTTTTTTTTTTTTTTGCCTTTTATTTTTTGGCTAATTTGGCATTTTGCTAAAATTTTAACTGGGTATCAACTTAAGCGTTTTCAGCTATCAGCACTATTGTCTCCAAATTCAGTTTACAGTATTCACACTAGCATTATTGCATTTAATGCTTTATATCCAGTTCACAATTATGTTAAAGCTTTAAAAGTTTAGTTTTAGTGTGTTCAATAAATCCTGTTCAGCTCATGACTTAAGTGTAAATTGAGTTTGACACCCCTTCTGATTGGTTTGATCTTCGCTATAAAATGTTGACTGTCCAAAAAGTACCAGAACCTCAAATTAAGTGTTTCATTTTAACTACAGGAACCCTAAGAAAAACTGTATATTTATAATAAGATACAAACATATTTAATGTAAGTTTGATCATCACTTAGTGATGCAAATGTTATAACTTTACATTAAAAATGTTTTAAGCCTATTTAAAACTTTATACGAAATGTAATTTCATTTGAACATTTTTTTATTATAAAAATTTTCCCAGCAACATTTTAATGATGATTATGAAGTTTTTAACCAAAAGTTCTACAACTTAAACATCCTGATCATTTTAATGGAGGTTTTATGATAAAAACATAGAAAGATTTATCTTTTTTAGTCTAGAATTGTGATCTTTTTCTTTTCTTTAGGAACAAAACTTAAATAAAATGTTTGTTTTTGTCACATTTATATCACAGTGTCATCTGCATATTTACGAACAACAAAAATAAATATGAATATTTTTACCAGATTAAATGATCTAAAACTTAAATACCTTGAAAAGAGAAACACAAAGGCAGAAGTTCCTTGTTTTTCAGTGAAACTATTGGTTGAATATTTGATTGACAGATGTATCAACCTGTTAAAAATCAGGGGAATCTTTTTGAAAAAAAGTGAGAGCTGACCAGCTGCTCTAATCAGGAGGATATTAGGAGGAATTAAAAAAAAATATGGACACAAAAACACACATGGTTTTTGAAAACCAGATGGAACTTTGTGGACTTATGGAGTCTTCCAGCACAGAATCAGCTACACAACAGTAACAGTGCAGGTAAGGAGCTCCTGTAGTTTGCATACATAAGTCTCGTATTGATTCTGTTTGTCCATATGTTTGTGGGTTCATTCGTTGACCTCCTGGAATTGTTGTCTATAATTTTATAGCTGTTTTGTGTGGAAGACGATGTTTATTAAAGGCTGAAAACTGAATATATTCTGTTCATTTTGCCATTCTGTTTAACGGAATTGAACTTTGAAAGGTCCGCTTCATGGTGAAGTCATTGTGTCAGGAGTTGAAGAAGAGGTTCTAGTGTTGTTTCTTTTTTTTGTTTTTTGACTTTGGATTTCAAAGACGCATCAAAACTTTTGTGTTAAAAATACAAATAAATACTGCTCTGAGTTTTATGAATCCGTCTTCGTCCATTTTCACTCAAATTTTCTGTTCTACGTGAACCAATAATAGATTTCTGACATTTTCCAAGTTCGTCCAGAATCCGTCTTTGGTCGTCTTAGATCTGAAACTTTGTGCTGAACTAAACAGATTAGTTTATTATTTTCTACAGTAAAATAAAAACTTTTAATATCTCTAGCCAGGCATAGAGTACTGCTCTGGATCACAGAACTCTACTGTCAAAGATCTTGAGTGTTTAGTTCTCCTCCAAACAGCAACATCTACAGATTACTTATTGATTTATTTATTTTTTAAGTCACGCTCTGTCTAGTTCAGGTGTTTTTCTTTCTATAAAAAAGTATTGAATCTATCTCCAGATCCTGAAAATACTGCTAAAGTTCTGCTGATGTCATCCGTCTTCTGACGTTCTGTTTGGTGAAACCGGTTTCATTTTCCACCTCGTCTAAGAAGTTCTTCAGGACTTTTGAAGTGCATCCTCTCATCTTTCCTTTTGATCTTCCACTTTTCTGCTCTCATTGTGGGCGGAGCCTCCACATCTAAGTGAATCGGGCTCAACGAGGTGTCGTGTTTCGTGGATATTTACAACGGCGTGTGAACGATAGCATCCATAACCTGTGGACGGACGCGTAAATGTAATGCGGCGATTCTCTGAGGAGCCGTAATAGAATACTGCGGGCCGGGCCCCCATGATGCATCACTTCCATTAGAACAGGCCGTGCTGCCATGAAAGGCGCTTGATGCCGGCCGGCTGCGGCGCTCCCTGCAGGTGTTTCAGAACTTTGACACCCAGTTGAGATGGTAAGCCTCCCCCTGCCTGCCTTCCTGTCGGCTCGGCTGAGTTTTTGTGGATTCGGGCTCTGAACAGACGACTGACTCGCTGAGACAAATCCTCAGTCCAGCGCTCAGCGGGACTCTGGTTTCTCCACTTTTTCATGTCAGACTCTGGTTCTTTATGATCTCAGTGGTAATGCGGCCTTTCATCTCCACGCCAGTGAAGACTGATCAGCAGGCAAAGAGGGTTTTTAAAGAAATGAGAGGAGGAGCAGCAGCCGGGAGCTGAACTGAAACCCTGAAAATGAACACTTTGCAGATCATCAATAATCTGATCCGATCCCTCCCGCTTTAAATCCCATAATTCCTTGCGCAGAAATCAGGATTCATTGAAGAATGAAGATGGAAAAGAGTAAAATAAGGATCTGAGAAGGAAGGACAAACTGAACGACGACACTCGTGGGCAGTGGTAGAGTGTCCGCCCTCAGACTGGAAAGTCAAGGGTTCAAATCCACGGTCAAGTCATACTGAACTCTAAAATAAAACCTGTTGAAACCAGGCTAAACAACCAAAAAAAAAAAAAAAGTTAAATGTTTAGTTTGGAAAATAAATATTTAGGTCAAATCTAAATATTTAATTTGCAAACTAAATGTTCAAGTTTATGCAATTAATTATTTGGATTGCTAACTAACTATTTAGTCAGTAAATGTAACATTTACTAAAATTGGGATCCAACAGCATTAAGGGGCAGCGGTGTCTGCAGTTCACCACCACTGTGGCTCTTTGGCTTAGAAAAAAACTTCCAACATATTAATTAATTTACGTGTAGATTTTTGACATGTCAGATTTCCTAACTGATTAAAATAATGGTAAAATGTGTAAACTACTGTCAGAGCAACATCATCTTCTTACATTTACATGTATGGATTTTAAATAATTTGGATCTTATAATTCTTTGTTATTGAAAAAACAACAGTAAAATGTTAGAGTAGGAACACAAACAAGTTTTACTTTTAATTAAAGTAAATCTGCTACAGCTGGAGGTTCTGATTAAACGCAAATACACTCGAGGATGATGTCGTGAAATGGGCGGCACCCACGAGGGACGAAAGGCGGAGTCTCAGAGATTGAGTCGTCTTATTTCAGGGTGGGAAAAGAGAAAAAATAACTCGTACTTCATTAAAAAAAATCCTTCTTTAGTGTCCTAAAGGTAATATATGACATAGTTAACGCTGAAAGGATGAAGATAATCACGGTACTGGCCCTTTAATTAAAAAATCAAGACTTTGACAAAGTAATTATTTCTCTTATGAGGAAAAATGAAAGACTTGAGTTCTCCAAAGATCTTAAACAATCATTTTTCGTTTCTCCCTGAAGTCTCTGGAGGTTCTGATGAAGGCGACCCCCCCCCCCCACACCTTCCTGTTTGACCATTTGGTAGTTCAAGGAGACAGAAGTT
The DNA here is from genome assembly GCA_003999625.1 of Oryzias javanicus. Lineage (NCBI taxonomy): Eukaryota > Metazoa > Chordata > Actinopteri > Beloniformes > Adrianichthyidae > Oryzias > Oryzias javanicus. The sequence goes on along the minus strand of CM012456.1, from coordinate 2,553,303 downwards.
TACTTCCGTTTGGCTCCAGGACCTTAAAAAACCCAGTTTGGTTAAGTTGTTCTCATTGATTGTAAATAAAAACTGGACAGAGTGACACCCCCCACCACCAATCAGGAAGTACCCGCCGGACCAATCACTGCTTTTACAGGTTCCAACATGGCGGCGTCCAAAGTAACCATTTTCTACAGATGACATCACACTGACTCTGTCCAGTTCTCAGAAACAGTCAATTGATGTTCTTCAGCATTTATGTGTTTTCTTGCTGTTGAATTCTGGGTAATGGAACAGAATAGAACTACTGGACAGTGCTTTACTGTTTCTGTCGTGAACTCATTGATGGTTTTTATTGTTTTTTTTTAGCTTCCATTCATGCGATCACGAGTTTCCACAACAAACACGCATTTTAAAACGCGACTGCGGCTAAATATTGTTGAATTGTCGTCCATCACGAGCTCTTTGAGTGGAGCTGGTCTCCGGTGACGGCGAGAACAAACTCCGCTCGTCCACATTTCCCATTCCGTCTCATCTGGATGTGCTCACAAAGAAGACGCAGGTAATCTCATTTCAAACGAGAACGCGCCCATACGGGGGGGGGGGGGGGGTCGAGTCTTTCAGGGGAGGGGTTTGACGGCGGCTGATCTCTTTTGAACCTGGGTAGAGCGAGATCAAACGGCTCATCCCGGTCGGTGTGTGTGGGGGGGTGAAGGGTGCTCCACCCCTCCACTCCCATCAACCACCGCAACCAGGCGTCGGCGGCGTCCATCAAACGGCGCCGCAGACCCACCGGCGGTTGAGCGACGGAGTCAACAGAAACTCCCACCTTACATTTAGACAACAATTGACTAAGAAGTGGTGACAAAAATACATTATTTGTATGATTGTTTTTACGTTTCTTCTAATAAAATATCTGTTTATTATTGGAGGTTTGAGTAATATTGGGAGAAAATTTATATTTTCCATTTTAAATCTCTAGAATTCTAATAAAATTAAATTTTTAGGCTTAGTTACTGCACCTTTGAGCCAAAATATACCCTCCACCACATTCTCAAAAACTCACCAAAATTTGCATACATGAATTTTGGGATTATTGAACAATCCTTCAAAATATGATGACATCACCGCGGGACAGACCGTCAAGACATGAAATGAACGAGGTCGAAATCTCTTTTGGGGATCAGAAAACGATTTTAAAATCTACTGACGAAACCAGGACACAAGTTGATGACATCCAAAGGAAGTTAGAACATTATTATGGGATGGCCACATTAACTATGTACGACGGTTTTGTGGCAAAATGTAAAATTAGGGGATTTTCATACACTGTAAAAAGTGTATTTGGATCAGTTTCATTTAGAACATTCATTTTTTATCAAAATACAATTTTAAGTTGAGTAAACCATCAACTCAAAGCTTTAATTTTATGAAAACAAATATTTTTAAATGTTACAAATTGCCGAACTTTAGTTATATGATCATGCTTTACTTTTTAAAGTGTATTTTCCCACACTAAGCGGAAAAACAAACTTTTTTTGAAAGATTTTCACCAAAATTGACACACAGTTTACCAGCTGCTTTATTGACCTTTGAGGCGGCCATTTTGAATATTTTTATTAAAAATCACCTTTAATACCAGCTACAAATTTAAATTCCCCCTAGGTCTTTCAATATATTGCCTCCTAATTTCTGGATCATTTTTATTTTCATTATTGGGAAAATACTCGTTAAAAAAATATCAGAAACACTTTAGGCTTTGACCTACGTTAGCGTGGCTAGCTAACAAAAGTGGTGTTTTCTAGTCTATCATATTTTTATTGGAATATTGTGAAATTTAATCCATGGTTGGTTCAAGCTGAATAAAAACAGATGACAAATGATTTGAATATTTTAGAAATGTGGGTGTGGTTAACAAAAAAATCTCAGTTGCTATGGAAATCCTGAAGTTTACTTTTGCCAATTCTTATAAAAATTACATAGACCTCTTTGTCACCACCAGGTGACCAAAAAATAAAATGGTTGCTATGGAGATAAAACAAACAGAAAAGCCGCCATTTTGAAGAAAAGTTTTTTTTTTTAAATAAACTCGTCTCGTGGAACATTGATGGCAGGGGCAGAAAGGGAGGGGCTGGGTTTGTAGCAGCCGCTCAAACAGTGAGGGCGGGTCAAAGGGGGGGGGGTTGAGAGGGAGGGGCAAGTAGTGGGCAGAAAATATGGGCCCCAATTAGGTTTGTCTCAATTCCTGTGGTGGCTTTTGTGGGTTGGGTTTTTATTTGAATTTTGTGTTTTCTGTTTTCAATTGTAAAACGCTTCAAGCTTGTATGAGAAACGCTTTTTATGAATAGAATTCATTTGATTTGCTGTCGCGAGCTCCATTCTATCACGGTAGTGAACACCACTATAGCATGCTAACAAGCTCCTCTACAGTGAGCTCTGCTATATCAAGCTAGCAAGCTCCTCTGTATTGAGCTAGTGAGCTATGCTGTGTCATGCTAACATGCTCCCCTGTATTGAACTAACAAGCTCCGCTATGTCATGCTAGCATGTTCCGCTGTGTCATCCTAACATGCTCTGCTGTGTCATGCTAGCATACTCCGCTATATTGAGCTAACAAGCTCCGCTGTGTCATCCTAACATGCTTCTCTGTATAAGCTAACAAGGTCCGCTATATTGAGCTAGCAAGCTCCACTGTGTCATGCTAGCAAGCTCCGCTGTGTCATGCTAACATGCTCCGCTGTGTTATGCTTTTCTGTATAAGCTAACAAGGTCCGCTGTATTGAGCTAGCATGCTCTGCTGTGTTATGCTAGCATGCTCCTCTGTATTGAGCTAACAAGTTCCGCTATGTCATGCTAACATGCTTTTCTGTATAAGCTAACAAGGTCCGCTGTATTGAGCTAGCATGCTCCGCTGTGTTATGCTAGCATGCTCCTCTGTATTGAGCTAACAAGTTCCGCTGTGTCATGCTAGCATGCTCCGCTATGTCATGCTAACATTCTCCTCTGTATTGAGCTAACAAGTTCCGCTGTGTCATGCTAGCATGCTCCGCTATGTCATGCTAACATGCTTCTCTGTATAAGCTAACAAGGTCCGCTATATTGAGTTAGCAAGCTCCACTGTGTCATGCTAGCAAGCTCCACTGTGTCATGCTAGCAAGCTCCACTGTGTCATGCTAGCAAGCTCTGCTGTGTCATGCTAACATGCTCCGTTGTGTTATGCTAGCATGCTCCGCTGTGTCATGCTAGCATGCTTCTCTATATAAGCTAACAGTGTCTGCTGTATTGAGCTAGCATGCTCCGCTGTGTTATGCTAGCATGCTCCTCTTTGTCATGCTAACATACTTATCTGTATAAGCTAACAAGCTTCTCTGTCTGGAGTGAGCTCTGCTGTCTACCAGGCGGCTTGCTAGCGTAGCGAGTCTGCTCACTGATTATCCACTTAAGCCAATGTGGGCGTGGTTAATGAAGGATCTAAAATTTTTCTAGGATTTTGTATTTTTTTCCGGCGGGGTTATATGTTTCATTTATATACATTTGGGTTAAGTGAAATAACACATAGAAACATAAATCAGAATTCACCTTTTAGAGTTTATGAAAACAATGTAAACACGTCTCTGAACTCGTCCTCAACTTTCTGTAAAATCACATCAAAAGAATTCTGTTTGTGTGAAGCTTCGGCTTTGCTAGCAGCTTGTTAGATTAGTGGTGTTTGCAAACAGCTGCCTAATGATATGTCCAACTCGCTCTGGTGTTCCTGACCATCTGTTCACTTCTCTGTTTTATTTATCTCTGTTCTTCCTCGTCCAGCTCTTTATCGACAGAACGGTCATTTACATTCACCACCTGGTTGCCTTCATTCAATCCTCGGCTACCAGAAACACACGAAGATGTTCTATTATTGACCCACAAACACAGTAGGAGGCCTGCGCTGATCGGAGCGCACCTGTGTGCAGGTCAAAAGGGAATTTATTGCTTGTCCTCGGGTAAACAGCAGTCTCTGCCTCTCCGGCCATGTTTCTTTGTCTGCAGCGCTCTGGTTTCATCGATCCGAATCCTCGGGATACGAAGGAAAACAGCAGCTTCGGTTCATCACCTCGGGCGGCGCTCGGATTCTGCCCTCATTTCGGCCTCAGAGGCTCGTCGCTGCACGATGAGGCCCTGCGACATGTCGGCGCTGCACGGGTTCACGAGCGGCCCCTCAACTGCTCTTTCATTCCTGTGGCAGGCTGACTCCGCCCCCGTCATTTACCACAATACACGTGTTGGGTGGAGGGGGGGGGATGTGATACCTGAAGATCGGGAGTCGGAGTTCAAGGAGGAACGTCTCCACAGGTCGGGTTTCATGATCCAGACGGATGACACCCGCATGAAAGAGAAGAATGGTTTGAGGTTGACCCGGAGCCGCCATGTGTGGAGAGAGCAGCAGTGCAGGCGTGGCGAGGAACTATGGGGTCATGGAGTAAAATGTTTCACTTCGACTTCCACTAAAACTTAACTTTAAACTATTAATCTATGAAACTTTTAATGTTTGGAAACTAACGTAGAATTTATGCAGATTTACCAAGATTTCTATATTTGTTGGAGGCGGAGTTATTGCTTTCATTTAAATACATTTGGCTAAAGGTTAAATGTTAAACGTTAAATGTCACCTGTCAGTTTTTTATTAAGTGTTCTTATTCTAAGAATCAATAAAACAATCTGCTTCAATTTACTTTATTTTTCATGAATTTTCCACAAATGAGGTTTTTACCTGCCTTCACATCAAATGCAATCTGATCTTTGTGAATTTTATAATTTTTTTTTTTTACATAATTAAGCAAAACTGTAAAATAATATATTTATTTATTTATTTATTTATATATGTTTGCTTCTTCCCACTCCTTTTCAATAATCACAAAAATTAATGATCCAAATGTGACACAAGTGTTTTGTTTTTATATGTTTTCTATTTTCTAATCGATATATTTCATTTTTTCAGTAATGAGTTTGAAATAACTGTGTGTTTTGTTCTGTATTTTATAATCTTTGCTTGAAATAATCAAGTTATGACATGCGGTGTGAATTTTCCAAAATTATTTTAATTTCGCTAAATCTTTGCGTCGCGTCAACGAACAAGAAACTCTGTGGATGTGGCGTGGTCAGCGGGTAGAGTCTAATGCTAATTTTTTGCCGTTTATTGGCCTTCTGAATCAGAGGTTTGTGTTGCCTAGAGTCTGGCTATATGATACGTATCGATGCGAATCGCGATACCCAACTCGCAATGCGTATCGCGATACCCAACTCGCAATGCGTATCTCAATACCCAACTTGCGATGGCATGTGTATCGCGATACCCAACTCGCGATGCGAATTGCGATACCCAACTCGCGATCCCATGTGTATCGCGATACCCAACTCGCGATGCGAATTGCGATACCCAACTCGCGATCCCATGTGTATCGCGATACCCAACTCGCGATGCGAATCACGATACCCAACTTGTGATACCCAACTTGCGATGCGTATCGCGATACCCAACTTGCGATGCCATGTGTATCGCAATACCCAAATCGTGAAGCAATAATGTATCGCGATATATCCCAAGACTCTACCACAACAATTTTTCACCATTTTTTAAAGAGCATGACTTAGAAAAAAGAACTATAACTGAATATCAATTGTGATACGATTTGTAAAATTAATTTATACTAATGATCACAACATTAAGCACTGAAACTGTATCCCCTGCAATCCCCGTTTTCATATGATACTATATGATGTGACACGTTCCAAGTAAAAGCAAAGTATTAGATGTCTCATGAAGACAAAAACCTCAAGGCTGACTGAACATCTAACACAAGCTGGTCAAAGATGCTCTCTGTGCTGCCGACCAGCGGTCAGGGGGTTGAGTGGAAAGCAAAAGTAAGACACGTACATAATTAATTAAATACTTTCATGTCAGCATTTTAAATCGATACAAGTATCCCCAAATGAAATATCATAATATGTATCATGATATATTGCAAAAATCGATTTTTAACTTTTTCCAAAAAAGTTTGTTTTTGTTTATTTATTTAGGGGTAACATCATCCCCTATCCCATCTAAGAAGGAAGCGTGCATAGACATGGAAAGCATCAATAGGGAGGACTTTCACTCATGTATTCCTGTGGGTCGGGGTCTACCCAGAAAGCGTTTGTAGGCACTGTGACAGGCTACCTTCAGGAGGACACCTCCGTCCCAGCCCCCCCGCCCGCCTCACCTGCCAGCTTGTGATGATTGACACCTCACGGTTTCCCAGACACCAACCTGTTGTTGCTCGTTCTCAAAGGCGCCTTCTGCTAGATCATAAAGTCCAGCTCAGCCCTGCAGTCATTCCATTATGGAGATTGATTTCACTACAGTGTCTCACATCCTGGAAACAATGAGGAGCTCATAAAGCTCATTCCAGCCTTTTACCTAAAGAGGTGAAGACTTTGGAGTGTGGATGAAGGAGCTGAGATGATGCTCCACAGCTCCAGAACCAGCAGGTTTCTACCTTATTTCTGCTCTGCCATCAAAGCCAGAAAAAACCTTTGAACTTCCAGGAGGAAACAGGCGGGAAAACAAAAGGAACCGGAGCCGAGTCAGTTCAACCAGGGATCATTTCACAGATTCCTCTGTTCCTTTTGTCTTCAGTTTGTGAAACAATGAGGGCGGAGCCGCTTGATTGATGGGTGACGGTTGAATCATCAGAGCCCTCTTGCTATCTTTAGGAAAAAACTCAGATTAATGATGACATGAACGTAAATATGTTCAAAGCGTTTTTCTACCTTGATTTAAGGTTCAAAAGAGCTTCACACACAGATGGCGCCGACCTCAACCACCAGAAGGAACGTGGATTTTAGTGGTTGCCCACAGGAAGTGAACCTTCGATCAGAGGTCGCCCTTAAAGTTCCCCCGTCACAATTATTTTTAATATTTAAAAACATTTTGCCTGAAGTGTTTTAATTTTGATTATGACGTTATTAGAAAAAATCCCTCAACTTACATTTAAAAAGCCATTTTTCTTGTTGATCTGAAGCCTCGGTTTCCAAAATCTCCTCTGAGGGGGCGTGGCTTTTAGTAGCTCCGCCCCTGACCCCATGTCTGATTATGACAGCTCTGTGTCTCGCTGGCATAAATCTTCATAAAAACCTCCATCAATCTGGGTTCTGATCCAGCTTTATGGTTCTGATCCGGATGTCAGCTCAGATCTTCATGGACAGAACTTCCTCCAAAATCCTGATTCTTTCTCCTTCCAGCTCATTCTCCAATGTTTCTTGATGTTGCTGTGATCAATCCATTCAATCCATTTGGTTTCTCAGAGCAGAAAATAATGAAAGCTAACATCCAAATGCTCTTTCATTCTTTTACAATCCGTTCGGTCAAATGAGCCGCCGTTCACATTTCCGTGGTCACATCAAGAAGCTCCGTGGAGTCTGGTGGAGATTTTCCAGCGTTCTCAGGACTGCTACCGTAAGTATTGGATGAAAGTCACACCAAAAATCCAGTGACGGCTGATTGGACCACAGAAATGTGAACGGCGGCTCATTTGACTGCAGTCAATGTGAAGATAGCATCTTCTCTTCTCCAGAAGCTGAACTAGACACGCTAGCCGGACCAGATGAGGGTTAAGCATAACAATTTTACAAGGAGAAATACTCAGAAATGAAAAAAAAAATTATTTCCTAATTCATTTGTTCTCTTTCATTAGAAACGGACATGTTCAAAACTCAAAAACAGGATTTTTATCGGAGGAGACTTTAACCGATCTGCAGTCACGGTGAAGAGTGGAAGAATAACCGCTTCTCACACACATCATTTTACACAAATATGCATTTAAGAGAGTAAATTGAAAAGATACTTAAAGTAAAAATAATTTTTTTAATCGGTGTGATGAGTAACAGTTCTGCACTTTAGCCACTAGGGGGCAACTAAAACAAACGATGAGCGCTCCACACCTTCAACAACTTTAAGAAAATTAATTCTGACAAACAAACTGTTAAAGTTTGTTTATCATTTAGTTTAGATGAACCTGGACTGAGCCTGTGATTAAAACGAGAAGGACCGAGTGGGGATTTTGGGGGACACAAAGAAATCTTTGTCTCCGGGGGATGGGGCGGGGGGACTTGGCAGGGCAGCGATGTGTCACAGTGAGGGTGAAAAATAGAAATGCCGCTGTCTGTGGTTGGCTCTTCCTCATGTCAGCTGCTGGGGTTACGGCGTCCCCCCCCCAGACCCCCTCCATCAGCCCAACTTTCCTTCAGTTTTCCTCTCATAAAATAGCATCTAAAGTCGGTCTTACCTTAAATCTTCCTGAAGCTCAGATCCGAATCTCCCCAGAACCAGCAGGTTCCTGACTTTTCCCCCTCTGAAGACTTCTCTCCTGAACAATCTCCAAAAGAAAAAGATCCGGAGGTGACACCTCTCCTGACGGACGGGGGAAGTGCCAGACGGTAATCTTCAGGTGAAGACGGACCTCCTCCCTCGCCGTACCTCCTCTCAGCTGTGCAGACGAGCTCAGACTGCAGCTCTGCCTCGCGTCTGAGCGCTCCGCCGCTCCATCCGTTCAGCTTCCCCCTGCCGCTCTGCCCCCTCCAGGCTCATGAATGTTTAGACATGGAGATTGGAGCTCAGAATTAACCCGCAGGACTCCAGATTCTCTCTTTCTCCAGGTTTCCCTCTGTGACCCCTCTCGCCGTGTTCGAGCGCCCCTCGAACGGTTCAATCAGCCCTTTGAAGACGGGACTGACGCTCCATTCTGTTTGTGGAGTCGGGGGTGTTGGTAGACGGGCTGAAGCTGGCGTGAAGCGTCCGTGACAAACGCGCCACAGTTCTGCTCACAAGATAACTCGCTCATAAAATAATCATGACCGCACGGCGGGACCGGAGCGTACGCAGGAAAACATCTCATTCTTCAGAAATGTTTCCCATCAACCTGCTGTATTATTAATCTGTAAATAGACTTTAGAGTTTCCTCTGAGCTGCTCTGCTAAACTCTAAATATTAAAACATCTGATTTTTGATCAAATTATCTTAATATCCAGATATGAGACTGACGAGGAACATTTAACTGAATAGAATCACTGGTTTTGAAAATACTTTGAGTTAAAAAGTGTTAAAAAAATGTTTAAAAAAGCTATGCATGGAGACGCCCCGGTACGATGACGCCCCATAATTCAGATGCCCCTTATATGGACCGCCTCAGTACGCGGACTCTTGGTTTTACTGAGCGACGCATTACATAGACCCCTCTTGTTCAGATGCCATTTTTATGCTTTCTTCCCCGCTTTTTAGCGCGCCTCCTTTTTATGCAGACGCCCCTTATGAGGTCGCCCCTCTTATCCGGCCACCATTTTATGCGGACGCCCCCTTTTATGCGGACGCCCCCTTTTATGCGGACGCCCCCTTTTATGCAGACGCCCCCTTTTATGCAGACGCCCCCTTTATGCAGACGCTCCCTTTTATGCGGACGCGCCCCTTTTACAGCGGACGCCCTTTTACGCGGACGCCCCCTTTTACGCGGACGCCCTCTTTTATGCGGCCCCCCCCCCTTTTTACGCGGACGCCCCTTTCATGCGGACGCCCCCTTTCACGCGGACGCCCCGTTTTACACGGACGCCCCCTTTCACACGGACGCCCCCTTTCACGCGGACGCCCCGTTTTACACGGACGCCCCCTTTCACACGGACGCCCCCTTTCACGCGGACGCCCCGTTTTACACGGACGCCCCCTTTTACGCACGGACGCCCCCTTTTACGCAGACGCCCCCTTCTACGCGGACGCCCTCTTTTACGCGGACGCCCTCTTTTTTGCGGACGCCCCTTTTATGCGGACGCCCCCCTTTTATGTTGGTGCCCCTTTGATGCGGATGCCCCCCTTTTATGTGGACGCACCTTTTATGCAGACACCCCATTTGATGTGCACGGACCCTTTTATGCGCATGCCCCCTTTTATGTGGACGCACCTTGAATGCGGACGCCCCTTTTATGCGGACGCCCCCCTTTCATGCGGACGCCCCTTTGAAGTGGACTCCCCCCATTTAAGCGGACGCCCCCTTTTTATGTTGGCGCCCCTTTGATGCGGATGCCCCCCTTTTATGTGGACACACCTTGAATGCGGACGCCCCCTCTTATTTGGATTCTCCCACTCATCTGGACAGCCCCATTATGTGGATGGCCCCATTTTTAGACCCTCTCTCTTATTTGGACGCCCCGTTTTCCAAACGCCATCCCTATGCATGTGCCCCCTAAAGCAGAAGCCCTTAATGAACACGTTCTTTATGCAGAAGCCCCCACATGCAGAGTCACCTGTTTTTTCAGAATTCTCCTGGCTGGTAAAACTCCTGTTTTTTTTTTTTTAAACACACATCTTTACTATTGACTTTGTTTCAGGTCTGTCTCTATATTGCGTTTCTTTTTCCATGTTCAGATTCACATGTCTGTCTATATCCAGTGTTGATTTGTATTCAGGACTCGGAACAGTTCTGCTGTCCCTTCAAACTAAAAACAAACTTTTATGGCTCTGGTTTCTCCTTTGTAAGCAGCACAGCAGACGCATTTGTGAATTTCAGCGGGTAACTAGGTGATAACCAACCCTCCTGTGTGCTGCGCTGCCCCCATGTGGCCTGCTTGACTTATGACAGCTTTACAGTGCAGGACAATCTCCTCCCGGAAAAACAAGTCATTTTGTTGTTGGGGAGGGGGCGTGTCCTCCTATAAAGGAGTAGAAATGGATGGCTGGACAAATCCCACTTCCTGTTTTACTTTTTTGCATCGTAAACGACCAGAAAGATCAGAACAGGTTCTCGAGGACCTGTTGGATCCATTTGACGTCAAACTTTTCCAACATTTCTATTTACTAAAAGCATTTCTGATTAAAATATAAAAAGAAATGAAGTACTAATAAAACAGAAGGTAAAGAAAAAAAAGGCAGAGATAGAAAGCAGCTGACCTTAAACTCTAGATGAGTGTAAAACCCTAAAGAGCCTCGCAGGTGTGGAATCATGTAGAAGCTTTTCTTAAATTCTATTTGAAGTATTTCATCAGAAATGTTCATTTAAAAATAAAATGTTTAGTTTTAAGAAAAGTACGACATAAAGAAATAAAAATGATGTCCATTAAACAAGATTTTTATTATTTTTAGTTTTTTCTTTTACCCATAAGTTTATTTTTTAAAGCGTACAATAAAGCCAGATGAAGCCGACAATCAGCATAACCTGCTTACAGAGATTTTTCTTCTGGGTTAAGCTTTCATTGATGCCTCCAAGAAGAAAGGAAGCTCTCCTTAACAGGAAAACTTTTACCTGTAAAACTGTGCTTTGTTGTCAGAAAAGATCCGTTTTGGTAAACATGGACATTTACGTCAGAGGGATGATTCAGCCCCTCTGGTTCAGACCTCTTCAGGGGTTTTGAACCTTCAAGTTCTGGATGAAAAGATCTTGCATGAATTCAATCTTTTAATTAGAAAAAGAAATGCTTTTTTTTTTTAATCCAGATCTTTCTGTTGTAATTTATAATTGAAACTTTTACAACAACAGGCAACGCAGTAAGTAGAAAAGTAAAGAGTTTGTAGCAAAATTAAAAACAAAAAACTAGATTTTCTTTTTAAATCTGTTTGTTGAAACTAGATTAGAAAACTCTTTTGATAGTTTGTATTTAAAAACAAATCAGTGACATTTATTTTCCAAAGCTGTTTCTGGGAACTTTTTTTTTAGCTTATTACATTTTTCCGCCGGTTTAGAAACAGCCAAAATGTTGTTTGTGAAAAAAATCTCCAGATGTTCTGTAGCAGCAGCAAACCAAAAACCTGCATGAAAGCTCAGTTTTGGCATTTTTCTGCTTCAGGGTTTGAAGAAATCCTCAAGATTTCATCAGAAAAATTATTTGTTTATCTTCAATTCCATTAGCAAACAGGCAGAGCATTGTGGGATTTGTAGTTTCATCACAGAAGACGAAGGTCAACGTCTCGTTTATTTCTATAGGTTTTATTATAAGTCATAAAAATGAACGTTCTTTTTTCTAAAGCTGATTTTTCATGGTAATTGCAGCCTCTCGCATCAAACCTTCCAGGTTCTTTCATACCTGCATGATTACATGTGCAGTCGGAGCTCAGACGTGCAGCCGCTGACAGAAGCTTTGACGGCGTTCTGGTTCGCTCCTGGACATTTGAGGCAGAATTCCAATTCATTTTCCATCTTAAAGCAGGAGAACATTTAAAGATCTCATTTGACTTTTGATTGACAGCAGGCCAAGAACATGAAGTTCTTCATCTGCCGGGATTGGCGAGGAGGATTTGACATGCAGTCCGCATCACATCTCATCCTCTGAGCACTATACCTGCTATTGATCCAGATGCTATGGTGGTACCGCCGCCGCCGCCGCCGCCGGCTCCACACCAGGACGGTCTCTGCAGGCTGAAGAACAAACGTTCTGCAGAGCGATCCGATCCTCTGACGAGCTGTGTCGTCTGTTTGATCAATAGGAGCAGCCGAGAGAAAAATGTAACAAATAAACAGGAATACTTGCCTGGATGATCTCTTTCCAATCCAGCTGTCGCCATGGGAACCGGCATGTTTGACCATCGATATTACAGTAGCTTTAGTGAAGACAATCTCACAGAAAGATACATGGACTGGATGAAGGACAACTTTGGAATTGGAGTTTTTACGTCCATGAAGCCACAGAACTTTGCGGAAAATCTCTGAGATCGTTTGACCTGAAGAAGATCGGAGGTGGGTGGAGCTAAAAGAGTTTTTATTCATGAGGAGAAGATGGAAGAGCACAAACACCACGTTGATATTGTTGTTCAGTCATGTTTAGAAGAAGATTGGAGGAATAAAGCCTAATGGTCAGCATCAGAAACCCAAATGTAGCCCTAAATCAGTCTAACCCGATCACATACGGGCCAAAATCCAAAGACGGTTTAGGTCGCAGGCCGGACAGGATAAACATTTATGGAACACTCTAAAAAGACATTTTTAATACTTTAAAATCGTAACTTTTTAACATAACTATGAATTAGATATAGCATTACCTGCAATAATGCTAACGTGAATGCTGTTAACTGAATTTGGCCGCTAATGATGTTGAAATTGATAGCTAAAAACGCTGAAGCTAATAGTTAGAAATGCTGAAGCTGATAGCTGAAAATGCTGAAGCTGATAGCTGAAAAACGCCAAAGCTGATAGCTGAAAATGCTGAAGCTGATAGCTTGAAATGCTGAAGCTGATAGCTTGAAATGCTGAAGCTGATAGCTGAAAAACGCTGAAGCTGATAGCTGAAAATGCTGAAGCTGATAGCTGAAAAACGCCGATGCTGATAGCTGAAAATGCTGAAGCTGATAGCTTGAAATGCTGAAGCTGATAGCTGAAAAACGCTGAAGCTGATAGCTGAAAATGCTGAAGCTGATAGCTGAAAAACGCCAAAGCTGATAGCTGAAAATGCTGAAGCTGATAGCTGAAAATGCTGAAGCTGATAGCTGAAAATGCTGAAGCTGATAGCTGAAAAACGCTGAAGCTGATAGCTGAAAAACGCTGAAGCTGATAGCTGAAAAACGCTGAAGCTGATAGCTGAAAATGCTGAAGCTGATAGCTGAAAAACGCTGAAGCTGATAGCTGAAAAACGCTGAAGCTGATAGCTGAAAATGCTGAAGCTGATAGCTGAAAAACGCTGAAGCTGATAGCTTGAAATGCTGAAGCTGATAGCTGAAAAACGCTGAAGCTGATAGCTGAAAATGCTGAAGCTGATAAACGCTGAAGCTGATAGCTTGAAATGCTGAAGCTGATAGCTGAAAAACGCTGAAGCTGACAGCCGGCTAAAGTATTAGCTTAATACCAAATTAGTCCAAAAAAACTGAAAACAAGAACTTAGCCAAAACAGCTAGCATGTAGCTGAAATATTAGCTAAACTCCAAAATGTCCCCAAAAAAATCTCAGTAAAAGCCAAAACAGTCCAAAAAGCTGCAGAATGACAATTTCTAAAACTGTAACTGTTTAACATAATTATGAACTAGATATATACAGTAGCATTACCTTTGATAATGCTAGTATGAATGCTGTTAGCTGAATTTGGCCGCTGAAGATGCTGAAGCTGATAGCTTGAAATGCTGAAGCTGATAGCTGAAAAACGCTGAAGCTGATAGCTGAAAATGCTGAAGCTGATAGCTGAAAAACGCTGAAGCTGATAGCTGAAAATGCTGAAGCTGATAGCTGAAAAACGCTGAAGCTGATAGCTGAAAATGCTGAAGCTGATAGCTGAAAAACGCTGAAGCTGATAGCTGAAAAACGCTGAAGCTGATAGCTGAAAATGCTGAAGCTGATAGCTGAAAAACGCTGAAGCTGATAGCTTGAAATGCTGAAGCTGATAGCTGAAAAACGCTGAAGCTGATAGCTGAAAATGCTGAAGCTGATAAACGCTGAAGCTGATAGCTTGAAATGCTGAAGCTGATAGCTGAAAAACGCTGAAGCTGACAGCCGGCTAAAGTATTAGCTTAATACCAAATTAGTCCAAAAAAACTGAAAACAAGAACTTAGCCAAAACAGCTAGCATGTAGCTGAAATATTAGCTAAACTCCAAAATGTCCCCAAAAAAATCTCAGTAAAAGCCAAAACAGTCCAAAAAGCTGCAGAATGACAATTTCTAAAACTGTAACTGTTTAACATAATTATGAACTAGATATATACAGTAGCATTACCTTTGATAATGCTAGTATGAATGCTGTTAGCTGAATTTGGCCGCTGAAGATGCTGAAGCTGATAGCTTGAAATGCTGAAGCTGATAGCTGAAAAACGCTGAAGCTGATAGCTGAAAATGCTGAAGCTGATAGCTGAAAAACGCCAAAGCTGATAGCTGAAAATGCTGAAGCTGATAGCTGAAAATGCTGAAGCTGATAGCTGAAAATGCTGAAGCTGATAGCTGAAAAACGCTGAAGCTGATAGCTGAAAAACGCTGAAGCTGATAGCTGAAAAACGCTGAAGCTGATAGCTGAAAATGCTGAAGCTGATAGCTGAAAAACGCTGAAGCTGATAGCTGAAAAACGCTGAAGCTGATAGCTGAAAATGCTGAAGCTGATAGCTGAAAAACGCTGAAGCTGATAGCTTGAAATGCTGAAGCTGATAGCTGAAAAACGCTGAAGCTGATAGCTGAAAATGCTGAAGCTGATAAACGCTGAAGCTGATAGCTTGAAATGCTGAAGCTGATAGCTGAAAAACGCTGAAGCTGACAGCCGGCTAAAGTATTAGCTTAATACCAAATTAGTCCAAAAAAACTGAAAACAAGAACTTAGCCAAAACAGCTAGCATGTAGCTGAAATATTAGCTAAACTCCAAAATGTCCCCAAAAAAATCTCAGTAAAAGCCAAAACAGTCCAAAAAGCTGCAGAATGACAATTTCTAAAACTGTAACTGTTTAACATAATTATGAACTAGATATATACAGTAGCATTACCTTTGATAATGCTAGTATGAATGCTGTTAGCTGAATTTGGCCGCTGAAGATGCTGAAATTGATAGCTAAAAATGCTGTAGCTAATATCTGAAAATGCTGAAGCTGAGAGCCAGCTAAAATATTAGCTAAATACCAAATTAGTCTGAGGAAGAACTTAGCCAAAACAGCTAGCATGTAGCTGAAACATTAGCAAAACTCCAAAATAGCCTAAAAAAAATCTTAGTAAATGCCAAAATAGTCCACAAAGCTAGCAGAATGCCAATTTTTAAAACATTAAAACTGTAACTTTTAAACATAATTATGAATAATAAAAAAACAGGAATATTATTCCAGAATAAATCTATTTAAACCTTAAATAACTTTCAACATTTTACTTTCAACATTTTACTCTCCATAAAAATATATTTTGTCAAAATTATACGAGTTAGAAAAAAGCGCAAGATAACATCGGGTCATTAATAAGAATAAAATAAAACGATCTGGAGGGCCGGATAGAATTACCCGGGATACTCGCTCGATGTCCCGGCAGATAGAGGTGCTGCGGGGTGCAGAGGCTGCCACCTCGGGCCTCATCCACACATTAAAGAAAAGGTCTCATTATTTTATTTTAGTTTCCCCCCCCTGGTTAATACAAGACAAGCTCAGCCACAGAGACACAGAAACACAGCGGAAGCGGCTGTCATACAGACATTACCCCCTGTCCCAGGAAAATCTCTGAATCTGGAATCTGTGTGGGTTTGGCTCTGGGGCAAACAGACTGAAAGTTTAGGATCACCTGAATGATACAGAACAGGTGTGTAGTACAATCATTGTGAGCAGCAGGGGGGCACAGGAAGTCCCAAATATGGTCACTCCTCTAGTGTGAGGCATCAAGACTGTACAGCTGGATAGCTCTGATATTCTTTGCCATTTTGGTTCACCACTAATGTTTGGTTGGGGCTGTAAGCTAGTGGGAGAGATTGGAAACAGAGAAGTCTCAGCAACAGGGAAGATAAGGGGGGCGGGGTTGCTCCCTGATCACAATTCAGAGGTGAATTTCTACTAAGCACCTGCCATTCTGCAGAAACTATGTCCCAAAAAGCAACTCAGGTTTTTAAATGTGGCTAAAAACGCTATAATTATAGTTGAAATTCCACTGGGAATGCTTTGAAAATAGATCAAAATATATAAATAACATAATTTTCCTTTGTATTGAACTCATTTTCTCATGAGAAATTCTGATGGTAAAAGAAAGTTGCTAAGATTACTGAAACGTGCATAAAAACCAAAAATACACGTCTATCTAACTTTTATGTCACATCTTTGCTTTTGTAAATACATGTCTATGAATCAGAAGATTTCTCTTATGAAATAATGAAATGAATCTCAGAGGGGGGAAGCCATGCTGGTTTGTAGCTGAAGCTTTCAGGTAAAAATTAGAGTCTAAATCCCTGAAAACAAAGGTTTCTATAATAAACAGCAGCGTTGCTTGTTCCTCTGAAACCAGCCGGGAGGCTGTAATTGGAACAGAAGGGCACACATATAAAACACATGGTCGGATGAATCATCTATTGATCAACCAACTGTTGATGCATGCAGCGATCACAGTGTTGAACAGAGGTCTCATTTTATTTTATTTATTTACCTTTTTCATTTCATTTCTTTTTTCTTTTTTTGGTTGGAAACAGGAAATAAGACCTGAACGTTTTTTTTTTTTTTCTTTCTTTGCATCTTTAGCTGCTTTTTCCATCTGGCTCATTTCCAAGAGTTTGTTTCTGCAGCTCCAGATCCTGTCTGACCCAAAGGGTAAATGGAGTATGAGCAGGTAGTGAGGAGTAATGAGTATTACTGTAAACATGTCGAGGGGAGCACAAGGGTTACCAGGGTTTCATGTTGACATTTGTTTATTGATCTGAACTGGTTGAATTTGGGTTAATCTGCATGAATGTGTTTGACACAGATTAGATCAGGTGCTAAAGCTAGGTCCACAACGGAATCGAGCCAGAGGCGTGGTTCACGGCCAAGTCGAGCCAGAGGCGAAGTCCACGGCCATGTCGAGCCAGAGGCGAGGTCCACGGCCATGTCGAGCCAGAGGCGAGATCCACGTCCATAAAGAGCCAGAGGCGAGGTCCACGTCCATGTCGAGCCAGAGGCGAGATCCACGTCCATAAAGAGCCAGAGGCGAGGTCCACGTCCATGTCGAGCCAGAGGCGAGATCCAAGTCCATGAAGAGCCAGAGGCGAGGTCCACGGCCAAGTCGAGCCAGAGGCGAGGTCCACGTCCATGATGAGCCAGAGGCGAGGTCCACGGCCAAGTCGAGCCAGAGGCGAGGTCCACGGCCAAGTCGAGCCAGAGGCGAGGTCCACGTCCATGAAGAGCCCGAGACGAGGTCCACGTCCATGTCGAGCCAGAGGCGAGGTCCACGTCCATAAAGAGCCAGAGGCGAGGTCCACGGCCAAGTCGAGCCAGAGGCGAGGTCCACGGCCAAGTCGAGCCAGAGGCGAGGTCCACGGCCAAGTCGAGCCAGAGGCGTGGTCCACGGCCAAGTCGAGCCAGAGGCGAGGTCCACGTCCATGAAGAGCCAGAGGCAAGGTCCACGTCCATGAAAAGCCAGAGGCGAGGTCCACGGCCAAGTCGAGCCAGAGGCGTGATCCACGTCCATAAAGAGCAAGAGGCGAGGTCCACGGCCAAGTCGAGCCAGAGGCGAGGTCCACGTCCATGAAGAGCCAGAGGCGTGATCCACGTCCATGAAGAGCCAGAGGCGTGATCCACGTCCATAAAGAGCAAGAGGCGAGGTCCACGGCCAAGTCGAGCCAGAGGCGAGGTCCACGGCCAAGTCGAGCCAGAGGCGAGGTCCACGTCCATGAAGAGCCAGAGGCAAGGTCCACGTCCATGAAAAGCCAGAGGCGAGGTCCACGGCCAAGTCGAGCCAGAAGCGAGGTCCACAGCCAAGTCGAGCCAGAGGCGTGATCCACGTCCATAAAGAGCAAGAGGCGAGGTCCACGGCCAAGTCGAGCCAGAGGCGAGGTCCATGTCCATGAAGAGCCAGAGGCGTGATCCACGTCCATGAAGAGCCAGAGGCGTGATCCAAGTCCATAAAGAAGCCAGAGCGAGGTCCACGTCCATATGAGCCAGAGGCGAGGTCCACGGCCAAGTCGAGCGCAGAGGCGAGGTCCACGGCAAGTCGAGCCAGAGGCGAGGTCCACGTCCATGAAGAGTCAGAGGCAAGGTCCACGTCCATGAAAGCCAGAGGCGAGGTTCACGGCCAAGTTCGAGCCCAGAAGCGAGGTCCACGCCAAGTCGAGCCAGAGGCGTGATCGTCCATAAAGAGCAGAGGCGAGGTCCACACGGCCAAGTCGAGCCAGAGGCGAGGTCCATGTCCATGAGAGCCAGAGGCGTGATCCACGTCCATGAAGAGCAGAGGCGTGATCCAAGTCCATAGAGGAAGAGGCGAGGTCCACGGCCAAGTCGAGCCAGAGGCAAGGTCCACGTCCATGAAGAGCCAGAGGCGAGGTCCACGTCCATGCGGAGCCAGAGGCGAGGTCCACGTCCATGAAGAGCCAGAGGCAAGGTCCACGTCCATGAAGAGCCAGAGGCGAGGTCCACGTCCATGCGGAGCCAGAGGCGAGGTCCACGTCCATATAGAGCCAGAGGCGAGGTCCACGGCCAAGTCGAGCCAGAGGCGAGGTTCCGGGCCAAGTCGAGCCAGGGGGAGGTCGTCCATGAAGAGCCAGAGGCAAGGTCCACGTCCATGAAGAGCCAGAGGCGAGGTCCACGGCCAAGTCGAGCCAGAGGCGAGGTCCATGTCCATGAAGAGCCAGAGGCGTGATCCACGTCCATAAAGAGCAAGAGGCGAGGTCCACGGCCAAGTCGAGCCAGAGGCGAGGTCCACGTCCATGAAGAGCCAGAGGCGTGATCCACGTCCATGAAGAGCCAGAGGCGTGATCCACGTCCATAAAGAGCAAGAGGCGAGGTCCACGGCCAAGTCGAGCCAGAGGCGAGGTCCACGTCCATGAAGAGCCAGAGGCGTGGTCCACGGCCATGAAGAGCCAGAGGTGAGGTCCACGGCCATGAAGAGCCAGAGGCAAGGTCCACGTTCCAGAACTGGAGTACAGACGATTCACTTGGAATCTGAAATCTCTCCAGCTCGAAAGAGGAACAACACCCGAATCCCACTGCACCAAACACAGACAGGGAGAACTAAATCAACTGTAAAGAATAGTGGAGTAGATAGAAACAGAGGACAGAACCCGAGTGCACCATACTTTCTACAGCTTCTAACCTCTAGCAGCTTTGTTTCTGCTAGAGGTTAGACAGGAAAAAAAAACCTACTTGGTATTGAAATTTAATTTCAACTATTTCAATTTTTGTCAGAAGAGAAGAAAAACAGGCACAGTTTGACTCTGAAGATGCAGGAATCATGAAGAAGTTTGGAAGCTCTGAGCTTCTTCTGTTTGCAGATTCACTCGTGTATTTCTTCAGAATAATTCAGAAATCTGTTGAAAATACTTCTGTAAAGGGGGCAGTATTTGAGTTGACCATACTTTCATCAAAGTTTGTACAATCATCTCATGATCTCATTTTCACTGTTTTGTTCCTGTAAGAAAACAGGAAATGTGCTGACAGACTTCCTGTCAGACCTCCTGACCTCTGTGACCTCTGCTCTGAAGCCCGTCGGCAGTAACGCGTCAAGCAGAGCGACTGTACTCGTCTGGAGAAGAGTGGTGGTGGAGGAACAGCGGGGCTCGTGTTATTCAGGTCGTCCCCGCGGCGTGCGGAGCTGTCGGCGCCTCTCAGGGTTCCTCTGGAGATGTGAAGCTCTGACTCCTTCTGTGTACGTTGTCTCCATGAATAATTCTGGGGGAGAACCGCTCCTGTAAAGGCTCCTGCAGCTCCGGCGGTGATACCTGGAGGGAGTCTGCGGTGACGCGGGAATCTTTGATTACGACACCGTTCTGCAGTTAGTCGTCGCATGTTGGGCCGTCAGCCCCGCAAACCTGAAAAGCGGCGAGCTGTCAGCCGCCGAGCCGCGAGGAAGACGCAGAATTGGCTTTTTGTTCGGCGGTGAGATCCCGTCAGTCTGCTCCACGTCTCCCAGCATGACCCGGCGTGTCTGCGCTTCGGCGCGTCCTTGTATTTATTTATATCGTGCAGGTGTGGGGATGCAGCCCCCCCCCCCGACCATGCGCTGTGCTCATGAGGAGGAGAATCAAACCCAGAGGGTCACGCAGCCGATCCGACTCCTGCAGATGCGGAGAACGCATTTCCTCTGTCTTCTGGTTCTCCTCAATGCGGCGTGTTTGGGGCGGAGCCAGAAGCGCGCAATAACGGACATTCAAATATGGCGACGTCTGGGTCATAAAAACCCGAGACGCCGTTTAGGGAATTTAAGTTAAAAAAATAAATAAATAAAATCAAATATTATTTTTTGATCATGTGTCTCATTTACCATTCTACAAAAATTTTAAATCTATCATTAATCTGTTCCCTCACCTGGTTTCTGTGTTTACTCCTGAACATATCATGATACTCACTCCTCCCTGCTCGACACATTTTCAGTCGCCGTGTTTCCATTGACCACGGCTGAATCTGAATTCTTCCCTGACAGTAATCTCTGCAAGTGGAGAATTATGTAAAAATAGTGTCTTCAAATTCCCTCCCACTGATGACATCATCAATAGTCGCCCGTCTGTCACATTAGCGTGGAACCGCTAACGCTCGGAAAATGCATGACCGGATTAGTTGTGTAATTTTAAAAATGTCATTCTAAAACAAAGAGTCATGACTAAAATCTCCCACGTAAAGATGAACGTTTCTGCTCTGCGGAACAGTTTTTTAAAACTTTAAAACTATAATTTTTTAAACATAATTATGAACTCGATATATAGCATTACCTGTGATAATGCTAGTGTGAATGATGTAAGCGGAAGTTGCTGAAAGTGATAGCTAAAAATGCTGAAGCTGAAACCCCTAAAGCTAATAGCCAGCTAAAATATTACCTAAATGCCAAATTAGAAACAAAAAATTTCAGTCAAAACAGCTAGCATGTGGCTGAAACAAATAGCTGAACTTCAAAACATCCCAAAAAACAAACAAAACATCCTAAATTAGCCAGAACTGCTGGCGTGTAGCTGAAATATTTAGCTAAACTCCAAAATGGACTAAAAAAGAAAACCTGAAAAAAAAATCCTAAATTAGTCAAAACAGCTAACATGAAAATATTAGCTAAACTGCAAAACTGCCTCAAAAACGAAAAAAGTTTAAATTCGCCAAAACAGTTAGCATTTAGCTAAAATACTAGCTAAACTCCAAAATATCCTCAAAAATCTTAGTAAATGCCAAAATATTCCAAAAAGCTAGCATAATGCCAACTTATAATTTTTAACGTAATCATAAATAATAAAAAAAATCTGGAATATTAATCCATAATAAATCCACTTAATATCTATAGTCAAACTTACACAAGGTAGAAATGAGCGCAAGATAACATTGGGCCGTTAATAATAAAATAAAATGATCTGGATAGAATAACCCGGAGGGCCTGATCCGGCCCCCGGGCCGTGACTTCGACATGTGATTTAATGGAAACTGTAATTGCGAAATTGTTTTTTTTGTCAACACCTTTAGAATTTTGATAATTGAGGTATTATATTTCTGTCATGTTCATCTTTTATATTCCAGTATTTTATTTTTACATTTTTTTATTTCTTAAATATTTTAAATCCAGTTTCTTCTGAGCGAAACTGCATAAAAAATGTTGTTAAATCTGATTAAATCTGTTTGTTCTGGAGCTCCACCGACTGATTCTTTGGTGATTTTAAACATTTTAAAATACAGTTTGTGCCGTTCATAAACATCTTTTCACGATGACAGAAGAAATTGACCTTTTTTAAATGAATTTTAAATGATCCACACCTGGGCCCACGAACATGGAGAAACCTCCGACTCGTCTTAACCAGAACACGCGAACCATTAACTGGAATCAATGAGAAAAAACACGACGAGTGAAAAATCCAAGAAGCATCTGGATGACCTTCATCCTGTTCCTCTCGTCGAGCTTTAGCTCTGGGCAGCTTCTCTTAAAATCTCTGTTCAGCTTTTCTAAGAATTTAGTTTCATAGGAAAAATAAAAAAACAATAAAGTAGCTGCAGGATTGATTATTTGAGTGCAGATAACTTCCAAAAAAACAAGCAAAGCTCTACCAAACCAATGTCTTTTCTGTAATTATTCCCCCTGAGGAATCTCTGAGCGTTTGGAAGAGCGGAGCGAGAACGAGGAGTTGTTTCTGCCTGTAATTTTTGGAAACTTCCTTTGGTGGAATAAAAACACCTCCATTAAGAATCCCTGATCTTTTAGCAATTAGAACGGAGGAAAATAAGCAGCTAATTTGAAACATTTTTTTCTGTTTCTGGAAGGAAATGTTCCAGCATTTTATAAACGTGCATCATTAAGCAGAAAGGAGGAAGGCGTGCTGAGCCGATTCCAGCGCCGCGCTCAGCGGGGAGCCGCATGAAACGCCACCTGTGTACATTTGTTTTATCCACCTTCCCAGCTGCACTTTATCTGCAAACATGACGCGATGAACTCCTGAACGCAGAACTCTGCATCTTCCTCAGGAGGAAACGACTGACGGAGCCCAGACGCCGCAACAAAAGCGCGGAGACGAGCTGCAGCCGCCGGCGCCTGACGGGAGTTTATCACAGCACAGATTTCATAAACAAACGAAAAAGCTCCGCAGACATTTATCTTATATTCCTGAAACACAGGTGACCTTTCACTTCTTCTTCTTTTTGGATTCGCCTGACATTTCACGGCAGCATTTCGATAAGTTTTTCCAAATAAAAGCAAAGCGAGACATCTGCGGGGACCTTTCACAGCTTCACCGGGAAAAAGGGAAGCTTTTCATTCATGTGCAAATAGGCGGAGCGTTGTGCCGAGCGTTCTTCACGGTTCGCTGCAGGAACATGATCAGATGAGAGTTCCTCTAAAACACGTGTCAAAGTCGAATCTGGAACGTTTTATTTTACTGTTATTAATGACGCGATGTTATCCTGAACTTATTTCTAACTTTAGAGGAAATATATTTTTATAGAGAGTTAAATTGATTTATTCTGGAATAATATTCCTGCATTTTTATTATTCATAATGTAAAAAAGTAATGTAAATGATTTAAAATTATCATTCTGATAGCTTTTTGGACCATTTTGGCATTGACTAAGATTTTGTTAGGCTTTTTTTTTAAGGAGTTTAGCTTATATTTTAGCTACTTTTTTTTTCCTGTCAATTTAAGAGGTTAGCTAATATTTTTGCTACATGCTAGCTGTATTGGCTAATTTAGGCTTTTTTTTTTTAAAGGAGTTTAGCTTATATTTTAGCTACACTAATTCCGTTTTTTTTTTTCTGTCAATTTAAGAGGTTAGCTAATATTTTTGCTACATGCTAGCTGTATTGGCTAATTTAGGCTTTTTTTTTTAAGGAGTTTAGCTTATATTTTAGCTACACTAATTCAGGTTTTTTTTTTTTCCTGTCAATTTAAGAGGTTAGCTAATATTTTTGCTACATGCTAGCTGTATTGGCAAATTTATTATTTTTAAACATTTTTTAGTCGGTTTTGGAGTTTTGCTAATATTTACATGCTAGCTGTTTCGGCTAATTTTTTCAACTACTTTGGAATTAAGCTATTTTTTCAGCTACATGTTAGCTTTTTTGGCTAATTCAGGCTTTTTAAACGTTTTTGCAGTTTTTCTAAGATTAACATTCTAGTTAATTTGAGCTAATTTGGGTTTTTTATGATTTTTTTAGGAAGTTTTGAGGTTTAGCTTTTTTTCTCAGATACATGCTAGCTGTTTTGGCTAATTTAGTCTCTTTTTAATTTTTTAGTTAATTTATAGATTAGCTAATGCTTCAGCTACATGCTAGTTTTTTTTCTAATTTAGGCTTTTTTAAAGTGGAGTTCAGCCATTTTTTTCAGCTACATGCTAACAGTTTTGGTTAACCCAGGTTTTTTTTTTTTTTTTTTTAAGCTAATTTGGCATTTAGCTAATATTTTTAGCTAATAGCTTCAGTGATTTCTATCAGATCTAGCATTTTTAGGCATTAATTTGAGCATCTTCAGCTGCCAAATTCAATGTAGTTTTAAAAATGTAGTTTTAGAGTGTTGAGTAAACGTTTATCCTGTTTGGTTCATGACCTGTAAGGTGTGTTTTGGATTCTGGTCCCTTGTGTGATTGAGTTTGACTTCCCCTTCTGTAACAGTTCCTCTAAAGCAGAGGCGGCCGGCCGCACCGCTGCGTTCCTCTTCACCACGTCGCTGAAAGGCGCGCGAGATAAAAACGGCAACGTTGGCCGGATAAAACCGTTGGTCCGTAAAAAGCAGACGTGTAAACCTAACGGTGGTGCTTTCGTACAGGCAGCTCTGACAAAGTGGATGCAGGTGAATCTGGTTTAGCTCCTGAAGATGATTTATGTTTCAAACAGAAAACTGGGTTTGAAAATAGCAAAAAGACTTCTTTACTTTCTTAGCTGCAAAGGTTTAAACATGGAGGGGTCGACAGGTTTAGTGTTTCCACATCTTTTCTTTCATGTTTTTCATTTGTTCATGTGCTTTTTTCAGCCAACGTTTACACCTCATACCATAAACTGATGGGTTTCCATGGTAACATGCAGGTGGAGACGGTGGCTAATTTTCATAAAAGTTAATTGACATTTTGGTAGTTTTCTCCTCCGGGACAGCGGGGCAGCAGTCTAAGCAGAAATATCCCAACTTCCCTCTGTCCGGCCACTACCTCCATCTCCTGTTGGGAGACCCCGAGGCGTTCCCAGGACGTAAACCTAATCCGAATTCATTCCTGATCCCTACGGCTTCTCCCTACCCCTTCAATTGTAGGGCATCTGGAGGGGTAGGGGTGTCTGAAATGGTTTTTTGGAGGGTTCTGCATCCATGCCGCGGAGGGGAAACTCATTTCTTCACGTAGGTTTGCTCTGAATAAGGACTTTTTGCTTTAACGTAACGTTTTAAACTGACGTATTTCCCGAGCACTGGAAGCTCCGCACTAACTTAGCTGACCGGCAACTATTGATGACGTCACTGAGTGGGAGTGTCATTCGTATTTGAGGGTCATCGATTTGAAGCTGCACAGATTGGCTGCTTTGCGGGAGAATAGCACGAGAAAGGGGCGGGTGCAAGGCGCCAACACTGGTGGGGCTGGAGATTTGGCATGGATGACTACAAAACAAGGCATTGTGGGAAACAGTAGTTCAGAGTGAATCTGATCAGAAAGGATTGGCGTTCAAAGAAGGAAATCTGTGTATTCTGCAAGTCTTTCTGCAAAGGGGAGAAGCTGTAAGGGTGGAGGAAGAACCTCCAGAAGAAGTTCATTCCAGCTGCTTGGATCTGTTATCTCGTTCTTTTGGTCAAGACCCAGAACTCATGAGTGTTGGAATGAAGATGTGTTAGATATGTGGGCGGCCGTGGTGCAGTGGTAGGGCAGTCGTCCCAGGATCGGAAGATGGTGGGTTCGATTCCTTGCCCCGCCCGTGTGTCGAAGTGTCCTTGGGCAAGACACTGAACCCTAAATTGCCTCTGGTTGGAGGTTGGCGCCAGTGTTCGGCAGCGGAGCCACCACCAGTGTGTGAATGCGTGTGTGAATGGGTCTGTGACTGTGAAGCGCTTTGAGCCCTCAAAGGAGGGTAGAAAGCGCTATACAAGTATACGCCATTTACCATATACTGAACATATATAACGTATAAATGCTGACATATCTCCAACTGCTTGTCAATCTTCCACGAACGAAAAAAGCCTTTTCACTGGAGTGGGTCTTTAACTCCTCCCCCTGAAAGACTCCACCCACCCAGAGAAAACACACCTCAGGTCGTGGGCCGAACGAGGAAAACATTTATTAAAACATTCTAAAACTACATTCTTAGGACTTTAAAACAGCAACTTTTTAGCATAATTAGGAACTAGATATAGAACTACCTGTGATAATGCTAGTGTGAATGCTGTAAGCTGAATTTGGATGCTGAAGATGCTGAAATTGATAGCTAAAAAGGCTGAAGCTGATAGCCAAATGCCAAATTAACCTAAATAAAATAAAATAAAAAACTTAAATTAGCCATCACAGCTAGCATGTTGCTGAAATATTAGCTAAACTCCAAAATAGCCTAAAAAAGTCGTAGTAAATGCCCAAACAGTCCATAAAGCTTGTAGAATGCATTTTTAAAAAACTGTGACGTAATTATGAATAATAAAAAGGCAGGAATATTATTCCAGAATAAATCAACTTAAACCTTAAATAACTCCCACTATTTTACTCTGCATAAAAATATATTTTGTCAAATCTATAGAAGTTAAAAATGATAACATCGTTGATAACAATAAACTATCTGCATACCGGGCCTTGACCCTGACCCATGACCTATGGTCTGAACATCCTGAACTACTAGAAATCTATATGGTGCGCTGGATTTTAAAGGTGATTCGGACAAGATGTTCAAAAACCGGATATGATGTCATCAATTTCAGGAAGTCGTGATAAAATCACTCCGTGGTGTTTCCGCGTTAACCACTAAAAATCAGAACAAATATATAATTTAATGAATACAAACATTAAATAAACTCCTGTCTTACACTCGTCGATCTTCCTCCTTGTCTCCTCAGTTCTTGGTGTTTTTGGGATTCATGAATCTTTGCTCCGCCCCTAAACTCCTCCCCTCTGAGGATGGTTACGTGCTCTGAAGCCCCGTGCGTGTCTCACAGAGGAAAGGGCTTGTGGGAGGGGCCGTTTCATCCCGGGGGGGGGTTAAAGGAGAGCATCACCTCCGATGAAGGCTCCAGCCGATGAAGACTCCCGGCCGGTGGGACGCACGCACGCCTCCGCGGAGAGCAGCGGGGCTAATGCGAGATGACGAGGCGTCTGCACGGGAGCGCCGCCGTCCGCTGGTGCGCGGCGTCCTCGACAGTGATCGGCTCTGTCAGCTTTCCAGGATACCTTTTAGTGAAGTTCCTGTGAGGAGCGGAGGAACACAAACAGGCTCCGACTCCGCTGCCGTCTTCGCTCAGCGGCCTTCGCCGCAACATGGACTCTGACAGCTGCTGGGAGGCGCCGCCGAGCACGGCGGTAAACGGACCAGCCTGAAGTGACTTCATGAAACATTCCTGTCTGAACCTCAGAGTTCTGCTCATCCATGATCAGCCATTAAATATCCATTCTCATCCTCAAAATTAAAAAGGGGCGGAGCTCCTATCTGACCATGAATGAATCCTGAAAACTCGATTCAGGAGGAACATGGTGAAGAACGTCTGACCTCCTGACTGCAGAGGTCAGCAGAAGTGGGCGGGGCATTTTCTGCCTCTCCAAAGGAGCAGAACTCCTCTTCCTGGGGGAGCTGCAGTCACCGCCACGGTTGGAGTTGATCTTTGTAAATCAAGACTCTGGAAGTCGAAACTTTAACATATTCAGATGAAACTGATCTGTAGAAAAACTTTTTTATTATTATAACCTTTATTTATACAGGTTGGTCGATTGAGAACAATTTCTCATTTACAACGACGACCTGATTAGGCATCAACAGTAAAAACAGAACATGGTAAAAAGTTACACACAGATTAAAAATGTAAACTTCTGACGGCAATATTTTAAATATTTACAATAAAAGTCTACAGGAGGCACCAAGTTAATAAGTAACATAAAAGACCCATTAAAACGATAAAAACAAATATAAGATAAAAATTTAAAAAAATAAAATAAAAATAAAAAGCTGAGCTAATAACACCTGCATTCATCCCTAATCACATCCATTCTTAAATGCAGCTGATGAGACCAGATTACGCTACTTCAGGGTTTTCTGCAGCTCGTTCCAATCATAGGAGGCAGAAAAAGAGAATGAGGAGCGGCCAAACGTGGTTCTAACTCTGGGTACAGCTATGGTGAGAAAGTTATTGGAACGCAAACTGTAAGTACTAGTTGCCATTTTTAGGATGGACTGTAGGTAATGAGGTGTTTTACCAATCAGAGTCTTGTAAATGAAATGATACCAATGCAGCTGCCTGCGAGAATGGAGTGACGGCCATTTGACAAGGTCATATAAATCGCAGTGATGGGTGTTAAAGGGAGCAGCAGTGACAAAACGAATACATGAGTGATAGAGGACATCCAGTTTATGAAGGAGAGTTTTTGAAGCTGATCTATAGATGATGTCACCATAATCAAAGATGGGCAGAACTGTCATTTTTACCAGATTATTCTTAGCAGAGTGAGTGAATGATGATTTATTTCGATACAGAAAGTCGATTCTTGATTGAACCTTTGCTACTATTGTGTTAATATGAGAATCAAAAGTGAGTGAACTGTCCAGCCATATTCCTAAATATTTATATGAGCTGACAAGTTGTAGCGTTGTGCCATCAAGAGTTGAAATAGTGCCCTCACAAGGTGTCTGAGGTGAATGACGATTGAAGATCATAAATTTAGTTTTGTTAGTATTGATTCGGAGGTGAAGATTGGAGAAGGCCTGTTGTAAATCATTGAAACTATTCTGAAGAGATGATATGGCA
Source organism: Oryzias javanicus (assembly GCA_003999625.1). Lineage (NCBI taxonomy): Eukaryota > Metazoa > Chordata > Actinopteri > Beloniformes > Adrianichthyidae > Oryzias > Oryzias javanicus. The sequence continues at coordinate 2,524,342 of CM012456.1, read as the reverse complement.
GTCTCTAATGAGGGGCTTGATGTATACAAAATAGTGTCATCAGCGTACAGATGAATGAGGGAATTTCCAGCAGCATTTGCAATTTCATTTATATAGATTTTAAACAAAGTTGGTCCCAAGATGGATCCCTGAGGGACCCCCATGGTTATTGGGAGTGGAGAAGATTGGTAGCCAGCTGTACGCACAAACTGTGTACGGTCAGTGATGTAGCTTCTGAATCAAGCAACGCAATCCTTTGAGAGACCTATGTGATGGAGCCAGGTAAGAAGCACCGAGTGGTCGACAGAATCAAAGGCTTTAGCCAAATCGACAAACACAGCTGTACAATACTCTCTCTTATCAGTGGCACAAATTAAATCATTCAGCACTTTTAGAGTTGTGAGATACAGCTGTGTCCACGTCGGAAACCGGACTGCATGGGGGTCAGAGTGTTGTGAGTTTCAAGATGATTAGTAAGTTGTTTGTTAATCAGTTTTTCAAAGACCTTGGATAAACAGGGTAAGATGGAGATAGGTGTATAACAATTTAAGTCTGACGAATCACCTCCTTTAAAGAGTGGGATGATAGCAGCTGATTTCCAATCAAGAGGAAATTCACATGTTTGCAAGGAAAGGTTAAACAGATATGTTATTGGAGACACTATTATATGCGCACCCAGCTTTAAGAAAAGCTTTAAAAGAAAATTACACTCTCCCACTTCCAATCTTTGGAAGAGGTCACTGCTCAGTGACGCTCTGCTCTCTTTGTTAGTGGATTAAGTCAGAGGAAAGTTGATTCTTCTTTCATCAGATTAGTTGACGACTTTCACATCTGAAAGTGAGGCTCCTCCTCCTCTCGGCTCAGTGGCTTTATGGTGGAGCGTCCACCCGGACACTGTAAGGTTGTGAGTCGTTCCACTGAATCTAAAAATCTGTCCTGCTTGACACTCAGCATCCAGATGTTAAACCCCCAACGGGTTCCCAAGTGAAATTAATTTTCACACTCGGGTAATGAGTATTTATTTCTTTCCTCCTCATTTCATACTGTAATGACGCCCACGTCTGTCCAACCGCTGCCACCTCTGGAGCCGCTCTCTAAATCTGCGTCTGAGGTCATCGCCTGACGTCAGCTGAGAGGAAGAAGAGAAGATGTTTGCATCCAGATGCAAAGACATCGCAGCTGCAGTCCTGGGATTTCACCCATGAAACCAAAAGGGGATTTTTTTTTTTGTTAAAAAACTCCACTGCTGTTCACAGAGGAGCAGACCTGCTCTGTTCAGATGCTGAAGGCCCTCGAGGTTCAGCGGAGATGAGGTCAGAACGCATCGTTCTGTCTTTAGGAGGTTTCAGAGCTGAGGACAATTCAAGGACGTTTCAGCCCGAAAGAAAAAGATCAGTTGTAATTACACTTGTATTATTATTTATACTGGAAAAATGCAAAAAAAGACAAAATTTTTTTCTAAGTGAGAAGCCTCGTTTCTGCTGGATCTGTGACAAAAATCAGTAAACTCCGGATCAGAACCAAACCGGGACAGAGAAATTTAACATTTTTCAGTTCATCTTCAGCAGCACTTAGATCACATGTGTCAAAGTCAAGGCCCGAGGGCCGGATCCGGCCCTCCAGGTCATTTTATTTTATTGTTATTAATGGCCCAATGTTATCTTGTGCTTATTTCTAACTTGTATAGTTTTGACAAAAGATATTTTTATAGAGAGGAAAATATAGAAAGTTATTTAAGGTTTAAGTTGATTTATTCTGGAATAATATTCCTGTTTTTTTTATGATTCATAATTATGTTAAAAAGTTACGTTTTAAAAATTAACATTCCGCCACCTTTATGGACTATTTTGGCATGAGATTTTTTGGCTGTTTTGGTGTTTAGCTAAAAATTCAGCTACATGCTAGCTGTTCTGGCTAATTTAGGCTTTTTTGTTTAAGTTTTTTTGTCCATTTTGGTGTTTAGCTAATATTTTCTATATGTTCTGGGTAATTAGAGCTTTTTGAAATGTTTTTTTTAGGCTGTTTTGGAGTTAGGCTAATATGTACACGCTAGCTGTTTTGGCTAAACCGTTTTTTTTTTTTTTAGTTTCTTAGGCTAATTTGGCATTTAGCTAATATTTTAGCAGGCTATCAGCTTTAGTGTTTGTAGCTATCAATTTTAGCATCTTCAGCTATCAGCACTAACATTTTCAGCTGCCAAATTCAGCTTACGCATTCACACATTACCGCAGGCAATGCTATATATCTAGTTCATAATTATATTTAAAAGTTACGGTTTTAAAGTTTTAAAAATTTAGTTTTAATATTCAATAAATGTTTATCCTGTTCGGCCCGCGACTTAAGGTGTGTTTTGGATTCTGGCTCCTTGTGCGATTGAGTTTGACACCCCTGACTTAGATTAAGCAAAATTAATGTATTTAGGAAATTGTTTGGATTGTAAAAACTTTTGTGTTTGCATGTGTTCATAAAGTGTCTGTTTGAGCTCCAGGTGTTAAGGCCCGGGGGCCGGATCCGGCCCTCCAGGTAATTCTATCCGGCCCTCCAGATCATTTTATTTTATTATTAATGACCCAATGTTATCTTGCACTTATTTCTAATATCATTTTGACAAAATATATTTTTATGGAGAGCAAAATATTGAAAGTTATTTAAGGTTTAAGTTGATTTATTCTGGAATAATATTCTTAACTTTTATTATTCGTAATTATGTTAAAAAGTTACAGTTTTAAAGTTTGAAAATTGTCATTCTGCTAGATTTTTGGACTATTTTGGTTTAGATTTTTTTTGGATTTTAGCTAATATGATATAAAACTGCCTCTGGTGGAAGGTTGGCGTTAGTGTTCTGCAGCATTAGTGAGTGAATGAGTCTGTGACTGTAGTGGAAGGTAGAACGCGCTATATAAGTCTACGCCTTTTACCATTTCAACTACATACTAGCTGATTTAGGTTTTTCTTTTTAAGTTTTTTAGGATATTTTGAAGCTTAGCTATTTTTTTCAGCTGTTTTAACTAACTTAAGTTTTTAAAACAATTTTTTTTAGTTCATTTTTTTAGGCAAATTTGGCATTTAGCTTATATTTTAGCTGGATATCAGTTTTTAGCTATCAGCATTAGCATCTTCAGCGGTCAAATTCACGCTAACATTATCCCAGGTAATGCTTTATATCTAGTTTATAAAAAGTTACAGTAGTAATGTAGTAATTAATGAATGTTTATCCTGAGGTGTGTTTTGGATTTCGGCCCCTTGTGCGTTTGAGTTTGACTCCCCTCATTTCGGGGGTCTCCCCTCTCCGAGCTCTTCTCCTCTTCCGTCCCACTTCCTGCTCATTTCTGGCTTTGGCAGGACCAGCTTCTCATGGCAGACTGCTGAGCTGAAACACGGAGCTTTGGCCCTGAGATAATCCCAGTCCAAATGCCTCCCTTTTGTGCGAGCAAATCCTCCCAATAGGGCCAATTCCCAGCTTTGTTAAAAGCCCGAGCCAGCAGATTTGTGACAGAGAGAGCTGGAGGGACATGAAAGCATCACCGGCTCCTTCTCTCTGCCCTCTTCCTTCCCACTCAAGCATCTTTTTTTTTTGTTATTTTAGGTTCTGTTTTTGCTTTAGTTAAAGACGAGTCTGCATTGTTGTTCAGAACTCTCCAGAACATCCGTCTTCCTAAGAATCGGCTTCAGGAAGAACAAAACCATGACTTCTAGTTTTCTAATCATCTTGATACATATCTGTCAAAAAGTAAATAAATAGAGAGTTAAATTGAAGAATCTAAAACCAAACAAATTTAACTTAATTCTAAATCGAATTGATTTTATTTAAATAATATTGATAAACGTACATCTTTATTTCTTTTTTTTTAACAAAACCTAATTTTTCAAGATCAACATCTTTATTTAGGCTATTTTTATTAAATCATGTTATCAAAGTCTCAAACTCATTTAATAATTTGTTGCCACGGTAACAGAAAGAAAATTTTACTTGCGACTTATGGATAGAATGAAGGTGGAATTAATTTTTTTTCATTTTATAATGAAAAAGTTTTGGAAATTGTTAGAATATTCTGAGTTTTTGTGTTTAAAAGAATTTTTTTAAAACGGTGTAAACACACAGAAGTTCACGAAAAGACTCCGTTTTAATGAAGCTTTTATTTTGAAACACTCCGAGGGTTAAGAACAAGGGTGTCAAACATCCACACTCCCAAATCTCTTGAGTTATTTCCACTACCCAATTCCTGCTTCCAATATTCTGTTTTTCAGACTCAAAATGTTCAATTTCAGAACTTTTTTTTTCAGTTTTGAATTTGAACATTTCCGTTTCAATCCCCGTTGTGGTGCGTTGGCGAGGGGATAAAACGAAGGACCAATCAAATCAGGGGTTCAGTCCCGGCGCATTCACTGAAACTGAGAATTTCTGACGTTCCTAAAGTTTAGAAACTGAAATGTTCAGATTCAAAGCAGAAAAAGAAGAAAGTGACAAAACGTTTTGAAATTGAAATCTTTCTTTAATCTTCATTATTTCCTGGTCTGTCCATCCGTTTGACCAAAAAATCATATTAACTCTTTTTTATTTCTTTTTTTCAAAACAAAAAACACTTTTTTTAAAGTTTTTGGAAAAATTTCAAAAACAGTGAAGCTGGTCAGTAATGAAAAACAATCTAAAATAATGTTTGTCTCTGGTTTTAAGTGACAGATTAAAGATAGAGCATAGAAGTGTAATTAAGCAATCTATTTTTATATTTATTAAATTTTTTTCCCAATAACTGATCAGATTTTCTTTTTTTATCAGATAGAAACATGAACTATGTCACTAAATCATTTAGATCTCTACGTCTGGAAAAAATAATCAAACTCATTCACAACTACATCTGTATTTTTGATTGAGTTTGTACAATAATCACGTAAATCTTCTGATCTGATCTCTTTTATGACATTTTTAATATTATTAAATGTTTCCAAAACTTATAAAATGTAAAACAAACCGTTTATATCAGGGGTCTCAAACTCGCGGCCCGCGGGATGATAATTTGCGGCCCCTGTCTTCATATGAAAGATTACTGTTAGTGCGGCCCGCAAGGCTGATATGAATGACAGTTGTTGTTTGCAGATCTGAACGAACCAATCACGGTAAGGTATATGGCTCTGAGAGGCGGACATCAGTGGGCTGTCCGAGCCTCCTCACTCTTTAATTCATTCCTCCAGTCAACTGGACGGAGGAAGAGCCATGAAGCTGTGAAGTGCTTTCTCACTGAACGGGATTCGCGGGCCCCGCTCCTCTTTCGCCACGTGACAACACGTGATACACAGCCTGCTGCTAGTCAAAAAGCGTGTTCCACGCGACAATTCCGCGCACGCATCAAATATTCCACGGACAAATCAGACCCTCGAGATCGCTTTTTCCTCCTCCACGATCAGAGAAAGTCCTCGCGAGAGAGACTGACTACTTCCGCGTGCGTGAGTGATGCCCGCGAGCGAGCAGAATCTTCAAAAGTGTTTCCACACCGGCCGCATGTCTGCGCGGGTTTATGAACGCACGCTCAGCAGGTGGTATCCACACTGGAGCAGCGCGGTCACGCACGCAGCAGCAGAGAGGAGATTCTTCTTCTATGGTGTCTTTACTGTTCATTAGCGCTGCTGCGACTGTGCATGAAATATTGAACCGGGTTGAAGACTCAGCGCGCGATTTGTGCGTAGAGGTTGAGACCAGATTTAAAAACTTGCGTAGCAACGCGCGCTCCAACCTTTCAGTGAGCGCGCTGCTCTTAGATCAGAGATGAAGGAAGTTCTGTAAATACAGACATTAGAAACTGAATAAAAATAGTTTTCTCTTGTCCAGTGTTTCTCAGGTATTTTCTCGTAGACACCCCCCCTCAGCTGCAAACATCATTAGTATCCGTTAATTTGCTCAAATTAAACGTATATCTCCTCAAAATATCATACTTTTATTATCATTAAAGAATAATAATAATAAAAAAAACTTCTAAACAATCAGTTTTATTAATTGTTCTCTTTTTTTTTTTTTTTTAAGAATACCTCCAAAACTTCCAAACTAAAAACAATCTTTCCATGTTTCTCTCCACAGTAGTGCTAGGATCCTGTCTTTACTCAGATATTCAATTATTTCGCATTGGCTAACTGTAAATTGAGTTTTAGGTTGTTTTTGCTATATTGAATTTATTATCAACTACTATGTAGGATTATGCACAATATTCATCTCTAATGTAAACATATTTTTATTCGCATTCCCCCCAGGGGGGCGTGCCCCACCATTTGAGAAACACTGATCAGTCAGTCAGTCAATATGTGGTTTCAGTCGTCTGTGTCTGCTGTATGGTCATTGTTATTATTTTAATTAATAAAAATTGATTTTCTGATTCATTTTTTAAAATTAATTTAATTCATTCATTATTTTGTGTTAAAAATAAAGATATTTGAGAACATTGGAATGTTTTATCAGCGATTTTCTTGTGGAAATCCTGATGCGGCCCGGCCTCACCCAGACTCTGCCTCCAGCGGCCCCCGGCTCAATTGAGTTTGAGACCCCTGGTTTATATAGAGAAATCTGAGAATGAAAGGAGCTTGTGGCTCAGGTGGAGGTGTTTCCACACCGCCTTGCACCTCTGTGGCCCCGCCCACTGTTGATCACGGTGGATGAAGAAGTAATTTGACTTGAACACTAAGCATCAATCCAGAGAGACGTGCTGATTCTGGATGGCGGGGTTGTTTTTTCCCCCTCTGCGCCGCGTCTTCTTAGTCGAGGCGGCAAAACAAAGTTCTCCTGATAATTACTGTCATTTGTTTGGGAGTCGTCTCCGCTGAACGCCGCCGCCGCCGCCGCTTCAACACGTTGGATTAAATCCCTGCTTTGGCATGCGGCTTACCAATTACTTCTAGGGTTAACCGTAATCAGAGCAGCGCTCTGGTGCGCTGCTGTGAAGTAGAAATGAGACGAGATAAAAGAAGCAGCTGGTGGGATGTTTGTTTGCTGGTGAGCCGGTAAGATCACCGTCCCTCTGCAGACTCCTGTTCTATGAGTCCATCTGGGTGTTTTACCTCACTACTGCCTGTTTAGATACAAAAACACGATATTTATTGTTGGAAAATGGTTATATTTTGACAATAAATTGGATTTTCTCATGTATGTTGATGTAACTTCCTGCCAGGATTGACGCTATAGTGCCCAAAACATCCCTCTGTGTCCGAATTTCTAAAAAACTATATAGTACGCTGGATTTTAAAGGTAATTCGGATGTTCACTACTTTACTTTCTTTTTTCTAAAAATATATATATGGTTTATTGTTCATGCCTTTTTTTTTTTCATTTTACAAGAAAACATACATTAAACATATTTGGGCTTGAACAACTGGAACAGAGTGAAGAAAAACAATTCTTATATAATCTGTTCCCTTTTCCTAAACAAAAACAGAAACAAAAAAAACAAGAAGGCGACATTTTAACAGAAAAAAAAAAAACAAATCTTCAAGACTTTATATTTCTACCCCTTCCTAATCCGTCTCGGTCTATGGTTTACATTTATTGTCCCGATAAATTTTCCTTCATGTATTTATCTAATATTCTATCTTTAAAGATTATTTTAAATGCAGCTATGCTAGTAGTTTCTTTCAATATTGTGTCCAATGAGTTCCATAGATTGACTCCATAAACTGATATGTGAGTCTGTCTCAGGGTTGTGCGTGCAAATGGCACTTTGAAACAGTTTTGCTGTTATCTTCTGAAATAAATGAAAAAGCTGATTGAATAATGTCCGGGAGAGTTTTTAATTTGGCTTTTAACATCAATAATAACGTTTTTAAATCAACTAAATCTGAAAACTTTAGCAATCGTGATTCAGCAAAAAGATTATTTGTGTGTTCTCTGCTGCCTTTTTTGTTGATTATTGTGTGAATGCATTCAATACATTCACACAATTGTTTTTCACCTATTTACGTTTACTTCCGTACGTTTTTTGACACGTAAAAACTCAAGCACACTTTATGCAATCTTGGTATCAAAACGTTCGGGTCGTTAAGGACATTACTGCTTTTTTTTGGTTTTCGGTTTTGGACATTTGCGCAATTTTGCTAATTTTTAGCCCTATGTTAATCAATGGGAACATTTCTCAAATCGTTTCTGCACTTATGCTTTTTCGGCTAATTTGGCAACTTTTGAGGTTTTTTTGGGGCTAATTTGGAGGTAAGCTAACACATTAGCAACGTGTTAGCATTTTTGGCTAATTTGGCAACTTTTTAGGTTTTTTGGTGCTAATTCAGGGTTGAGCTAATATATTAGCAACGTGTTAGCTTTTTTGGCTAATTTGGCAACTTTTCAGGTTTTTTTGGGCTAATTTGCAGTCAAGCTAACACATTAGTAACGTGTTAGCTTTTTTGGCAAAATTGGCAACTTTTCAGGTTTTTTTGGGCTAATTTGCAGTCAAGCTAACACATTAGCAACGTGTAGCATTTTTGGCTAATTTGGCAACTTTTAGGTTTTTTGGTGCTAATTCAGGGTTGAGCTAATATATTAGCAATGTGTTAGCTTTTTTGGCTAATTTGGCAACTTTTCAGGTTTTTTTGGGCTAATTTGCAGTCAAGCTAACACATTAGCAACGTGTTAGCTTTTTTGACAAAATTGGCAACTTTTGAGGGGTTTTTTGGGCTAATTCTGAGTTAAGCTAACATATTAGCAATGTGTTAGCTTTTTTGGCTAATTTGGCAACTTTTTAGGTTTTTTGTGCTGATTTTAGGCAAAAATCTTCAGCATTTTCAGCAATCGCATTCCGCAAAATGCATTCACACATGCATTATCGGAGGTAATGCACTTTTCTAGTTCTTATTGCTTTTTTCTGTAAGATAAATAAAGGCTTTGTATGAACTGAATATGCTTTTCCCCAGATTTCAAGGCAGTAACTAAAATATGGTCAAATAAAGGAACAATATAACATGCGTAAGCATTGACTATTAAATATATCTTTTACTCTGTAAAGAATTCCAATATTTTTGTTAATTTTCTTTTTCAAATGATTAATGTGAGATTTCCATTTTAACTTTTCATCCAAAATAACTCCTAGAAATGTTATTTCACTTACTTTGCAAATGTTAACTTGACCAATGTTTAATGTTAAATTTTCATCTGTTTGCCGATTACTAGAAAAAGCAGATAAAACCTCATCGATTTCATGAAGGGGAAATCGATAAAAAACATTTATTCAAATATTACATTTAAACACATTTTTTGTTCAAAATTGTTCGACCGCAATGCATTGTGGTCTATATCAACTAATCTAGTGACCATCGATGGACGCTAGTTGTTCGCCAAGACTTCTGGGAAATCTCGAGTGAACTCGATTTGTAGATTCGGACAGCAGTAGAAAATGGCGAACGCCTCATGTAGAGGTCAGGGGGGAGTTCGGACTCTGAGACGGTCCGCTGCACAGCTCCAGCCCGTCTGATGTGAACCACCGCGAGGGATGGAAGCCGCCTCTGTTCTATGCAGCTTCGCCGCTCTTCCGCGTGTGAACCCGGAAAGTTCATGACTGCTGATCATTTCAGCTCATCATGTTTGTCACTTAAAAAGTTAAAGTTAAAGTCCCACACCTGGGTGTGTGAAATTTGTTCTCCGCATTTGACCCATCCCCTATAGGGCAGAGGTCTGCAACCTGCGGCTCCAGAGCCACATGTGGCTCTTTTATCTCTCCATGGTGGCTCTCTGGATGAAGAAAAATAAAATAATTGTAATTTTCATTACTTCATCACTATTATTTTAGCAACATGCTAATGTTTTTGGCTAATTTGTTTTCTAGTGGGGTTCTTAGGCTAATTTAGAGTTTTAGCTTCTATTTTAGCAACATGCTAAGTTTTTTGACTAAATTTATGATAATTAGGAGTTTAGCTAATATTTTAGTGAAATGCTAATGTTTTCAGTTAATTTTTTGATAATTTAAAATTTAGCTTCTATTTTAGCAACATGCTAGCATTTCTGTCTAAGTTAGTTTGCTGAGGAATTTTAGGCTAATTTGGAGTTTAGCTTTTATTTCAGCAACATGATAAAATTTTTGGCTGATTTAATTTACAGAGAAATGTTATGCTAATTTGAAGTTCAGCTAGTAATTAAGCAACAAGCTAGCTTTTTTGCTACTAAAGTTAAAAATGTTTTAAAAAATTCCTTTTTTGAGAGATGCTAGTTTCTTTCTATATATTTTTTTGCTTTTGTTTGTGCCAAAAAAGACATTATTCATATTTATTTAAAAAAAAAAAAAAGTTATTCAATTTTCTTTAAAGGCTAACGTAAATCTATGCGGCTCCTTCTAGGTTTTGAGTAGCAGAAAACAAGCCCAAATGGCTCTTTTACTGTAAAAGGTTGCCGACCTTTGCCCTAGGGGAGCGGTGAGCTGCAGACACAGCCGCGCTCGGGAACCATTTGGTGGTTTAACCCCCCAGTCCAACCCCTTAATGCTGAGTGTCAAGCAGGGAGGCACTGGGTCCCATTTTTACAGTCTTTGGTATGACTCGGCTGGGAATTGAACCTTCCAGACTCAGGGCGGACACTCTACCACAAGGCCACTGAACTGGTTAATACATCGTTACGAATTTAGATCATCTCGGCTCGTTTGGAAATTCTTGACAGAAATAGATGAACTGAACTTCAGGGGAAGCTAATGATGTTCTGGTGGAGGACGTTCCTGCTGGGAGAACTTTATTCAGGATTCCATCATATCTTTGAGGAGAACCCGACATCTTCAGCCCATAAAAACATCTGCAGCATCCTGGACCATCAGGTCTGCATCCACTGATTTAAACTCATAGAAATATTGATTTGAAATAACAACAACCGACATGACAAGTCGAGATCCTGACTCCGCCCCCACACACAGTGACAGATTATTATTATCATAAACAGTTATTAATCTTTTTTTTCATTATAAACTAAACTAATATTCTTGATTTCCATCTTTTTATCACAGTAAACGTCGTCACTCTCAACAGTTTTTCTGTCAACTTCCTGGTTAACTTCACTAAGAAACTAAACCTGAACATCCGTCCCGCATGTTCGTTTATCTGACCACAGTTCCAGTAGATCCATGACCAGAAGACGGTAAATGAAGACGCAGCGACACCTCAGTATAGAAACGGAAGACCTAGAACGAACTCGCAGTCCTTTCAGATGAACTGACACGTGGATCCGGACTGGAACAAGTTTTAGTCCCGGATCAAATCCTGAGCGTTGGTCTGGATTCAGACTGGGATCTACCGGAGACTTCTGTCAACAAAACCACATGACTGAGGATCTCTTCAGGGATTGGCCAGCAGATCCAAACAAAAAGAGGAAGATGGAGGTGCTGGACTTTGCAAATACTTGGTAAAGTGGTTCACTTATTCAAACTTTGTATCTCTTGATCGTTTGTGAGCCACTTTTTACTGCGGCTCTGGTTCGGTGGAGGAACGCCGCGGCGGTTTCTGAGAACCGAGGATCAGAGATAAACGTTTGTGACAATAAAAAAACAGTGGATCAGGTTAAAAGTTGTTTTCATGAGCCTGGATGGATTCTCCACGTTTGTCAAACTCTGCTTCACTTTAGCCCTTGTGTGACCCTACGTATGGACTGGGGTCATCTGGACCCCACAAGACACTTTTTCTTTTTTTAATCTTCTAATGGCAGACATAAAATCCTGGGTAACATGTTCATGGGGTCGTCTATCATCAGAGCACAACGTCTGAAAACACCCTCAAAGAAAACATGAAATTTGGCTTTTTTTTTTTTTTATCTGTAGTGCAAAAAATAAAAAAATAAACTTCAAAACACGTTCAGGTAGAACAGGGGTGTCAAACTCAATCGCACAAGGGGCCAAAATCCAAAACACACCTTAAGTCGCGGGCCGAACAGGATAAAATTTTAAAACCTTAAGTTCTGAGAGTTGAAGATGCTGAAATTGATAGCTGAAAATACGGAAGCTGATAGCCAGGTAACATTATAGCTAAATACCAAATTAACTAAAAAAACTAAAGAAAAAAAATAGCTAATCTTCAAAATAGCCTAGAAAATAGTCCAAAAAGCTAGCAGAATGCCATATTTTAAAACTTTAAAACTGTGACTTTTTAACATAATTCTGAATGATAAAAAGGCAGGAATATTATTCCAGAATAAATCAACTTAAAACTTAAATAACTTTCAATATTTTACTCTCCATAAAAATATATTCTGTCAAATTTATACAAGTTAAAGATAACCGCAACATGGTGGGGCATTGGGTCATTAATAACAATGAAATAAAATGATCTGGAGGGCCGGATAGAATTACCCGGAGGGCCGGATCCGGCCCCCGGGCCTTGACTTTGACACATGTGCGGTAGAAATTCTTCGTCATGCTCGGAGACGGTCACATGTCGCCACATAAGCAATCACCACATAATATTGCTTTTATTTTTTTAGTCTATATTTAAAACAAAATCTGTGCTTCACAACTTTTTTAAGTGAATAACAAAGTATTTTTCTTCAACAAAAAACACTGGATAGTTTTACTTTGAAATTGAGAATCTTCACTGACACTTTACTTTGAAGATTTATTCACTTCCTGTGACAGAAGTGCTTAGTGGTAGTTTTTTAGATTATATAATGAGATCTAGCATTATTAGTCTCGTGAGTTGCTGGCTCACTTGAGTTTGAAGCCTCTCTATAAATCTCCACAGGCTCCTCCCACCCTGGACTCTTTAGACTCCTCCCCTCAGAGCTCTGTACGCCAAAAAGACGACTTCTTCCCCCAAAACGTCTCTCTCATGAGACCATAAGAGTAAGAAAACAAAAATTTAAATGTTGGTTTTTTACCTTTTACTTCATGTTTTTTTGCTTTACACCAAAGTTCTTGTATGTCTACAGTTGGCCAATGAAGCGGATTCATAAAGATGATGTCATAAATATTCATACATTCATAGAGAGATCAGGTTTGGATCCTTGTTCCAGCTCTAGTCCACATTACTGAGGAGTTCTTCTCAGGTTCTGGTGGGTTCTGAGAACCAGAGCTTCGTCCACGGAGGATGAGCTCGCTCTAAACTCCTCGTCATGTTTTATTTCCCTATAATAAAAGTTTCAGGTTTTTCATCCTGTCAAGAAAAATAAATAAAAAAAAAAGAATCTCCAAAACAAATCAATGCGGTGGAAATCATCAGTATTCCATCACCGTCGCTGTGGCAGGAGCCAGTTTTTTTTAATTGTTCCTCTGCAGGCAGAAGAGTTAAAAGCAGCAAATGCACTGAGCTGTCAGGAAGAGCCCCCCCACCCCCCACCCACCCCGTTATTCCTCGCCCTCCCCTGGAATCGTTTGGTTTTTTTCCTCTTCTGGAGGAAAACGCTGGCCTCCGAACGCGTCTCAGAGCGACGTGTCGCCTCACTAGGGCTGTGGATCGTTGCTCAGGTGGCGATCCGATACAATTCACGAATCAACGATTCACGAGTTGAACCACGATTCTTACTTTTTAATATAATGTTTATTGTTATGAGAATATTTACTAGATGGAGGAAAATTGAAATTATTTGTATTAAATCACCAACATTTATACATTTATTTAGAACAGTAGATCAGAATCAACAAAATTGATTTTAAAAAAAACCCCAAAAAGATTCAGATAGAAAGAAATTTTGTCATTTTAAACTTTTTTTTGTCAGCCTTCTGGTTAAGTTCAGCAGTAACATAAACAACATAAAGAAGATAAAAATTACTGCCGTTTTGGATCATTTAACAACAAAATTTAAAAATGTTTCGAACATTGTTTTTATCCTCAAAGTTCTTCAATATGTTTCGGTGCAGAGCCCGTGTGAAAAAAGTATTTTTCCCCCCAGCAGCAGAATCATCTGATTCACGTTGATTACATCCTCCTTTCAGCAGCGAGAGGCTGCGTTTCTTCAGAATAAGATGGAGTTTTGTTAATTGCTTCAACTGTTGAAGAGTTATCATAACTAAAAGAATGTAAACACTGAGATAAAGCTCAGATGTTAAAGCTAATTCATTTTTTCAGAAGTTATGTCAGTGAACAGAACTTCTGTCTCAGTTTTTGAACGGAAAAAAACTCTCGCTAGTTTTACTTTGAAAACCGGAAGTTTCTCCGCAACTAAAAAAATTTTTACTTTCGGTTACTAACGCGGCTCTTTCGGCTTTGTTTTAGTTCGTAAACTTAAAATAATACATTAATCTGAATTCCAGAAGAAAAATACATCATTACCAGATAATATTCTGATCATATTTTACTACAATTTACTATATTTATAAAGATCGCAAATCAGCGATCTTGGACGTCGCGAATATTTGTACTCGGATTTTCGGGAGCAGATCGCGAATACCCGAGCACCCGGATACTCGTTACAGCCCTACGCCTCACCGACGTCATCGAGCCGGTACCAGAACCGGCGCCATCTTCTCCAGGCGTCCGCGGTTTCTGGATCCAAAGCCGCAGGAGCTCGTTAAGGAAAAGCAGTGTTCAGCTCCGACGCGTTTCTGTGGGAGAACGTCGACTTCTGAACATCCTCCACGCCAGTTCTGCCGGACAGAACGGAAACGGAGCTGGAAAACGTCTGACGGTTGTCCCTGCTGTGGTTCTTCCAGACAAACTAAGAAGTTCAAATGCAAATGTTTGGATTACAGTGAACTCCATCACAGAAGCAACGAGTGATGATCTCCTCATTAGGACCTCTGAAGTTAAAGGTCGGAGCCGAAAACTTTAGACTTTTTATATTCTGCAATAATCAGTAATTATCTGAAGCTCCTGAATGATTAACATAAAGCAGGGCTGGCAAACTCAACGCTACATGCTACATGCTAGCTTTTTTGGCTAATTTAGGCCTTTTTTGCTAAACGTTTTTTTTGGCCAATATTTATACCAGGGGTGGGCAAACTACGGCCCGGGGGCCACATGCGGCCCCTTAAGATACTTAATCTGGCCCACCAAATTAAAATACATTGAATCAAAAATCCTAATTATTGTTTTATTTTCATTGTAGTTCTGGTTTCTTCTCATGAATGGTGTTGTTTCAGAAGGTGATTTTTCGGATTTCTTTGATTTCGCATTTTCTTCTGAAGAACATCAACCCAAAAAGAGAACAAAAATCAAAATTTAGAAATTAAAATTCCCCAATTTTCTTTTTTTAAATGAATATATGTGAATTTCAATCCACATTAAAGCATGTTTTTCCTCTAAATTCCATATTATATTTTTAGTTTATGAGGTTCATTACTAAATCACTCCTACCATCTGCTCCTTATGCCAAATTTGAGAACCCTTTCTGGCCTACAAATCAAAAAGTTTGCCCACCCCTGATTTATACGCTAGCTGTTTTGGCTAATTTTTTTTTATTTTTCAGTTTTTTTAGGTTTTTTTTTAAGTTTAGCTATTTTTTCAGCTACACGCTAGCTGTTTTGGCTAGTCTAGTTTCTTTAGGCTAATTTGGCATTTAACTAAATTTTAGCTTTTCGCTAACTGATTTGTCTAAATTAGACATTTTACCAGTTTTTTTTAGGCTAATTGGGTATTTTGGTAATATTTTGAGCTTGCTATCAGCTTCAGTGTTTTCAGCTATCATTTTTAAGCTTTTTCAACTATTACCTTTAGCAATTTCAGCGTCTTCAGCTGCAAAATTCTTCCAGCGTTCACACTGGCAGTATCACAGTTACTGCTATGTATCTAGTTCATAATTATGTTAAAAAGTTTTTAAAATGTAGTTTTAGATTGTTCATTAAATGTTTATCCCGGTCGATTCCTTGTGCGATTGAGTTTGATATCCCTGCTTTACATGGATGATCATTTTCTGGTTTGATTGATGGAAGAGGGGGATGTAGATGAAGACTGGTTGGATTTAAATGCAGCTATATAAGTTCTTTTTCTTCACATGGATCTCCACTAAATGAAGCAGAAGGTCAAATGGAAACAACTGACCTCGAACGCGACATTAGAGCCAAAACAGACGAGGAAAATTCTAGTGAAAAAGTTCTGGATTCATGAAATATTTTGGCGAAAACAAGAACAAAACTTTACATTTTAGTGCAGATTTTTTAAAATTTAATATCTACAGATAATTACATAAACCAAGGGTGTCAAACTCAACCGTACAAGGGGCCAAAATACAAAACACACCTTAGACCTCGGGCCGAAAAGGATAAATATTTATTGAAAACTCTAAAACTACATGTTTAAAATTTTAATCGTAACTATTTAACATCATTATGAATTAGATATATAGCATTACCTGCGATAATGCTAGTGTGAATGCTGTAAGCTGAATTTGGTCGCTGGAGATGCTAGCTGAAAATGCTGAAATTGATAGCTTAAAAAAGCTGAAGCTGATGGATGAAAACGCTGAAGCTCATAGCCAGCTACAAGCCAAATTAGCCTAAAAAATAAAACAAATACAGAAAAACAAAAAAAACTTAGGTTAGCCAAAACAGCTAGCATGAAAAAATAGCTGAACTTCAAAAATAGCCTTAAAAACTGAAAAAAGCCCAAATAACCCACAACAGCTAGCATGTAGCTGAAACATTAGGTAAGTGCCAAAATAGCCAAGAAATCTTAGAAAATACCAAAATATTCCAAAAAGTTAGCGGAATGTTAATTTTTATAACTTTAAAAAACAAAACTTAACATAATAAATAGAAAGGCAGGAATATTCCAGAATAAATCAACCTAAACTTTAATATTTTACTCTCAATATTAGTATATTTTGTCAAAATTATACAAGTTAAAAATATGCGCAATATAACATAA
The DNA here is from genome assembly GCA_003999625.1 of Oryzias javanicus. Classification (NCBI taxonomy): domain Eukaryota; kingdom Metazoa; phylum Chordata; class Actinopteri; order Beloniformes; family Adrianichthyidae; genus Oryzias; species Oryzias javanicus. The sequence goes on along the minus strand of CM012456.1, from coordinate 2,507,632 downwards.
CGATAAAATAAAAGTATCTGGAGGGCCGGATAGAAATACCCGGCGGGCCGGATCCGGCCCCCGGGCCTTGACTTTGACACGTGTGACATAAACCATGAAGCTAAATCACAGAGATGAATAACAAAGGTTAAACTCGTAAGTTTAGACGCTTTCCTTCTTTCCACTTTGCTTTGTTCTCACAAACGTTTGGAGTTTGAATCCAGAGAATTGAAAACTGAAAGTTAACTTCAAAGAAATGAGTTGAAGAGTCTGTCCAGAGTGGACGCCTCGGTAATCGTCCACTTCAGCTCCCACTTCCCCCTCTCCATCCTTCCTTGAGGACGCGAGTCCTCTCTAAATGTGAGACGAGGGCTGATTAACAAAGGAGGGCGTGCGGTTTCAGACAGCTGCATCTCCAGAGCTTCTCAGGCTGAGATTCCTCCTGAAGAAGAGGCTCCGGCTCTGCTTGAGCTGAGGAGGGGTCGCCGTGTCGCCGCTGTGATGGAACGTACTCGAAGATCTGGAGGAAGAGGAGGTCATCCCGTCAGGAGCTTCTGTCTGGAAAGGGCTGCTGCTTTCACTCTGTTAGAAACCAAAATTGATCTTTTAAAACATTTTTTAGAAGTTTTTCTTTAAATCATTAAAGAGAATCACAGAGAAACATGGAGAAAACTTAAGAGAAGAGCAGTTTACTGGAGTAAGGGATCAAAACAAGTCAAGAATACGACCAGGACTCCTCCAGGAGGTCATGAAAGAAGCAGGAGACTTCAATGCTGGGTTGGGCACCAAAATACGGTTCCAAGTAGGAACCGGTACGATTTACGCGGTTCTACCAAAACTGAAAGAAGCTGCTGCCCTAATTTCTGTGTTACGATTGAATGAAGGTCTGTTTATCTTTGGACATGTCAATCACCTCTACTCTGTTCAGTACTTTGAAGTTCTAGCCAATCCGATGCGATCCAATGCGATAGTGGGCGGGCTCATATAACGTCGTGCAGCGCTCAAACGTCCAACTTCAGCGATACGCCAGCAGACAGACGGCCGCTGCGGGGAGCGGGGGCAGCCTGCTCGGGTCTCCTGAACTGCAATGTTTTACTTTTATTTGTCGAGACAATAATAATTATCTCTATTTCCTCCCCCTGTCGGGTTAATGTGAGACAGCCTTCAAACTCAGTCACAGAGACACAGAAACACAGTGGAAGCGGCTGTCATTTGGACACACCCACGAGTAAGATAAAAGAACTGAGAAGGAGGTTGGAAAGATGTGATTTAACGTAAAAAACGACACCGAAAATTTTTGATTTGGAGGTCTTATATTTGATAACTTGGGAGTGAATGAGTTAAGAAAGATGTAAGTATTAGTTTTTATTATTAAAGTACCAAAATTAGCACCGATTAGGAACTGAAACTAAAGAACCGCTTTGGCACCGGAACATTTCGGAGGGTGCATTAATACGAACATCACTCCCTCAGAAATTCCTGAAGAATTCTCAGTTTGTGGATCGACCACTTTGGTTCCTCTGCAGTAGAATATAAAGTTAAGTTTTTACAAACACGACAATGTCGTCTGCTCAGGTCTCTGCTGGACCTAAACTGAAGTAGAATTCTCTTATAGAAGAGAAGAAAAACAGTTTCAGTTAAATGGATCATCTAAAACACATGTGTCAAAGTCAAGGCCCGGGGGCCGGATCCGGCCCTCCGGGTAATTCTACCCGGCCCTCCAGATCATTTTATTTCTTTGTTATTAATGACCCGATGCCCCACCATGTTGCGGTTATCTTTAACTTGTATAAATTTGACAGACTATATTTTCATGGAGAGTAAAATATTGAAAGTTATTTAAGTTTTAAGTTGATTTATTCTGGAATAATATTCCTGCCTTTTTATCATTCAGAATTATGTTAAAAAGTCACAGATTTAAAGTTTTAAAATATGGCATTCTGCTAGCTTTTTGGACTATTTTCTAGGCTATTTTGGAATTTAGCTAATATTTCAGCTACATGCTAGCTGTTTTGGCGAATTGTGGCTTTTTTTGTTTTTTAAATAAAAGTTTTTTAGGCCGTTTTGGAGTGAGACTAATATTGCATACTAGATATTTTGGCTAATTTAGGCTTTTTTTCAGTTTTTTAGGCTATTTTGAAGATTTTTTTTCTTTAGTTTTTTTAGTTAATTTGGTATTTAGCTATAATGTTACCTGGCTATCAGCTTCCGTATTTTCAACTATCAATTTCAGCATCTTCAACTCTCAGAACTTAAGGTTTTAAAATTTTATCCTGTTCGGCCCGCGACTTAAGGTGTGTTTTGGATTTTGGCCTCTTGTGCGATTGAGTTTGACACCCCTGATCTAAAAACTGCATTTATGTTTCTCTGGTATTTTTGTTGTGTTTAGTAATATTAACTTTAATTGGTAAAGTCAGATTTTAACTACAGAACAAAAGCTTTCAAATATTTTTTCATTCACACATTTGTGGATTTAAGGAGGTTTTCGTCTGACCTCCCTGCTTTGGTGGAGGAGGAGCAGACCTGCAGCTGAAGGAGGTCACGAGGAGCAGCCGGTAACCCGGTTAAGAGCTCGGGTGTCCGAAGACGTTTGACGGGCGTCCGTCAGCCTGGAGGAAACGTTTGGCTTCACATCCGACTGGCGGGAGCCAAAATCAATGACAAACTCGTTAGTGTGAGCGTCCTGAAACCGGCTGTCACCCCCCCCCCCCCTCCAGCGCGGACATGGACTCCTCCTCCCTGTGAGATCGGAGGCTCTTCACCCCTGAACCATTTTGGGTCCATTTGAACAAATGGATCAAACTGTCGTGTGACGGGTCACCTGGAAGAGGAAAACCATTCCGGTTGGGTCTCTGTTATGCTCACAGACCGCCGCCATGTGGTCAAAAACCTGTTAAACATTGAATTAATCTGGATTATAAAGTGGAAACTTCACATGTTTAGTTAGAACAATTTAAAAATCTGAGGAATCACCAAAATTCTGTTGTCAGCCTAACATAATTCTGCTTTATCACAGATTATTCTTCAAATATGATTAAAAAAACTTCAATAATTGATCCATATGAAACATGTTTTAGGAACTCATGCACTTATGAAAACATGGAAACTCCACACAGAAAGGATTTGAACCAGGACCAGCTGACAGTGCTGACCGCTCCACCACTGTACAGCCTGTCAAATATCCATATTTAATGTATTAATTAAAGCTGAAAGGATTATTTAAGATGTGTTGGTTTCCCTCCATCATTGGTAGTTCAGTGTCTCAGCTGCATTCTCACCGCTCATTCATCCAGTGTTTATTATGGGATGCTTTTCTTTCTGTTTCCTCTAAGAGCTTCATGAATGCTGCATGTATCTTAGCTCCAATCAGAAGCAGCTTCTTTCATTTATCATAATAATGCTCAACATTTTTATTTCCTGAACATTTGTCTGATTCACAGAGAAAACTGGAGAGAAATGAACCAAAAGTCTGAAAATTAAAGAATCAAGTCAAAAACTTTGATTTCTAACTAAGACAAGCAGACTTACCAGAGGTAGTAGAACTTTCAGCTGTTCAGAGCTCCAGGTTATTTTAATGGTCGACTTATCACTGATATGTTTTTCTGATTAGTGACTAATCACTTACTAAGTCATAGTGGATGTAAAGCAAACATCTTAACCATCATTAGTTTTAAACTAACTAAAAACTAGATATATAGCATTACCTGCAATTATACTAATGTTAATGCTGTGAGCTGAAATTGTCAGCTGAAGATGCTCGTGCTGAAAATGCTGGCATTAATTGCTGAAACGTTGAAGCTGATGGCTAAAAAGGCTGAAACTGATAGCTGAAAATGTTGAAATTAATAGCCGAAACTGCTGAAGCTGATAAAAAAAACATGCTGAAGCTGAAAATGCTGAAATTAATAGACGAGAACACTCAAGATGGTGGCTAAAAACACTGAAGCTGATAGCTGAAAGAGCTAAAATTAATAGCTGAAAATGCTGAAGCTGATAATGCTGAAATTAATAGATGAGAACACTCAAGATGGTGGCTAAAAACACTGAAGCTGATAGCTGAAAGAGCTGAAATTAATAGCTGAAAATGCTGAAGCTGATAATGCTAAAATTAATAGCTGAAAATGCTGAAGCTGAGAGCTGAAAATGCTGAAGGTAATAGCTGAAAACGCAGAAGCTGAAAATTTTTTAATTAATAGTCGAAACTGCTGAAGCTGATAGCTAAAAACGCTGAGGCTAATAGCTGAAAATGCTGAAGTTAGAAACTGAAAACGCTGAAGCTGATTGCTAAAAATGCTTAGGCAGAAAATGCAAAAATTAATAGCTGACAACACTTAAGCTGAGAGCCAGCTAAAAATATCAGTTAAATAAAAAATTAGCCTAAAAAATTGAATAAAAGCTTAAGTTAGCTGAAACAGCTAAGTGAAATATTAGCTAAACTCCAGAACAGCCTAAAAAAAAAAAAAAAAAAAATCCTAAATTGGCCGAAATACCTAGCATGTAGCTGAAATATCAGATGAACTCCAAAATAGCCTAAAAATTCTTAATAGATAACAATGTAGTCCAAAAAGCTCTCAGAATGCTTTTACAACTTTCAATTTTACTACAAGTAATGACTAATATACTATTACATTAATCGTCGACTATTTTAATAGTTGATGAGTTGTCGATTAGTCGTTGATTACTCGAGTAGTAAGTTTGCATCACACATGAACCTGATGTTGATACAGATGTTAAAACTGATCCACGAAATAAAACATTTGAATCAGTGAAGTCTCCCAATAAGACTTGCAAAGCTCAGGACTTCTATTTGTTTTTTCTTTGTTGCTTGTCCCCCCCCCCCATAATTCCTGACCAATGACCAAAGAGATCTTTAGTCACATGGTTTTGTTTACAAGCTTTAGCTCTAAACAGGAAAGACAGTAGTCTGAATACAGACCAACAGCAGGGTTTAGGACTTGATCCGGACCAAATGTAGTGGACTTGGTCCAGATAGACAGACTTTTCCAACCCGGATAAACCCTATAAAAACTACTGTCAAAAACGGAAATGTCATAAAATTAAAAAACCCTTTTGTATGGAGAAATGTTGAGAGAACTTAGCTGATAAAGGATTAAGTATTTTAGACTTGAATCTTTTTTCCAAAATGAAGTTTTTTTTAGACGTTTTACTCAATTGGGAGATTCTTTTCTTTTAAATCTATTCAAATTTTAAGAATTTTGTATTATTTCTTGGAATCCTGTTTTTGCAGTTTTTGGTCTTGAAGTTCTAAACTTGAAGTTCCTTAAATGACCACTAGAGGGGTCTCTGTGTCTGCGGGGAAGTTCAAAGTAGTTTTTAAAACTAAACTTTAAAACTCTGACATTTCTGAGGTTAATCGATGTAAAGGGCTGTAGTGGACCGTCCCACGCTGGGAGACAAACGGCTGGGCAGGATGCATCATGGGAGTTGAAGTTTCTTGGATAAAAAGTTTCTTCATGACACTTTTGCGTCGTTGCATTCTGTTGTGAGATAAACGAACAGCTGCCGGGCGAACAAACGTCTCGTTAAGCCGCGCCGCGTTGTCATCCTGACGGTGGCGTCCGCGAATCCTCCGGGACAGCTGGCTGTACTCGGAATGAGAATGACGGACAGTTCGGACAGAGCCGCTCCGATCTGTTTGGGAATATTTGTCGAGCTCTGGAAGGAGACGGCAGATGTTCGCCGGAGGAACAGAGGAGGAAGACGGTGGGCGTGGCTTTGTGGGTCGGAGCAGAAAAGTCCGTTCACCAGGAAACTGAGGAAGAAACACGAGATCTTTGACAACATTAGTTCTGTGGAACATCTTCACATTTATGTAAAGTAAACTCAACAATGATTTCTGGGCCACTCAAACCAGCAGACGCACTTACGCGCTGCACTACTTTGAAAAGTTTCATCTTCTCCTGTAAACTATTTTCAGCTTAAGCTGCTTTTTATGGCGTTCTTTTCATAAAAACCAACATCTGCAGCTCTAATGTTTCTCTTTACTTTCATATCCGACCGTGGAGATGTTGGCTGAATAATTGATCTTTTTTTTCCTCTAACTATGATACTTAAAGCGCAGTCGTTTGCGCGGGAGCTTCTGTGTTTACAGTAAATTGGATTCTCGGAGCTCATAACGGATAAGCGGGATGAAACCGTTGTTTCTGTGTGTTCCCATTTGCATCTTCACAACGAAGCAGGAGCAAAATAGTTTTGATTTATTGATTTCATATTCAGACTCACCGAGTCAATTTTCAGTTTGTCGTTTTTTTTTTTTTTTCTTTGAGATTAAAGCTTCTTATTTATCCACAAATCCAATCATGTGACTTCACGGAACCAATGAGAAGATTAGGATGAAGGAAACGCCGTGGTCGTTTTAATGAAGGACCTGAAGAGCCCCCCCCCCAAATTAGGTTTAAAAGTTCTGTTTTTTTCACATTCAGGGGGTCTAAAATATAAAACAACTAGAGAAAGTTTCATGTTTAGAGAAAATCTGTTGTTTTACAACTGATGATTCAAAAGAAGAAATACTGTACGTTTTTTAGGGTGTATGCGTGTGGGGGCTGGATTCAGGGTTGTCCCAGATTGACTCCGCCCCCTTCTTTGGTTCACCTGGATCTGTCGCAGCTGCATTTCGTTATTATCCATGTGTGACTTCGACACAAATTGTTTTTACGCCCAAGATGATGACATCACGGCAAGCAAAAATATTAAAAATGGCCTTATATAATCGCTTATGGAGCCAAATAAAACCTAAATCATAACACACAAGTTCCAAGATATCCAAAGGAACTTTTGAAATTATTATGGGATGGCCACACGACCTACAACTTGGCAGCCATAGAAACGTCTTTCTATGACGAGTTTCATGAAATCTGACTCACTTGCCGCCGGGTTAAGCCAACAACGACCACGAGTTTCATCAACCTTTGAACTCAGGAAGTGGCCACCATCTTGAATTTTCACAAAAAATACTTTTAGAACCAGCGACAATCAAAAAAGTCTGGTTTATTAAAACTATGGGAACTAGTGAAACTTAAAACTGCACTCATTATGTTTAAAGCCAGAAACAATTTACTTCCATTAAACATACAACAGATGTTCAAGGACAGAGATGGAGGTTATGATTTAAGAAAACAGCTGAATTTCAAAAAACAGTGTACTCATACAACAAAAAAGAAAATGTGTCTATCATTTTGTGGTGTGGATTTATGGAATGGGTTAAATGAAGGTTTAAAACAAAGCAAAAGTTTATGTATATTTAAAAAAACATACAAGCTGTCACTGCTGAATCTCTACAAGGATTGACATGATCAGTACAAACATGTACAAATATCATTGTACATACATTTTAACCAGTGATTTTGAAGTGTTTTGAAAGAAGAAAAAAAAAAAAAAACTGTAAATAGACCAGGTAACAAAAAAATGTTATAGAAAGGGGTGGGACCAAAAAGGAATTTTCTTCTACCCACTCCTTTTCAAGCACATTGTTTGCTTCACTTGTATATTTGTATTTTTTTTTCCAATTTTCTTATATTTCTATTTTCAGATTCTTATTTTATTTAGTATTTTTGTACTTTTAAAGTCTTATATTTGTAATTTTCAAATTCTTAATTTATTTTCATTTTGTGTTTGTGTTTGAAATAAAGAACAATAAAAAAAAAACTTTTTTCTCCAATAATTTCCTAACTTCTTGAGCCTCATTGGGTGAAAACGTTGCCATCACAAGTTGTATGTTTTGAATGGTGAGGACGCGGCGAGCCCTTAAAAGTGGCGTTCTCCTCTTACTCGCACATTTGTCAATATGAAATTGTTAAAATATAATAACTTGATCCCAGCCTGCAGCAGAAGCAAACAATAGAAGGAATGTGGGCGTGGTTAGCAAAAACCTCGGTTGCTAAGGAAATAAAAAAAGTTACTTTTGCCGATTCTTCTGAAACTCGTGTCGATGTGTTCAGTATGCTCAGCCGAGCAAAACCTAAAATGGTTGCTATGGAGACAAAACCATCAGAAAAGCCGCCATTATAAAAAAAAGTGTTTTTTACATCAATTGATGAGTAAAAGTGGGCGGGTAGCCACTGCTTTAATGCATTTCTGGTATTTTTTAAGCTAAGCAAGTTACTTATATTCAAATACTTGAATGCCTTTGAGTAAAAGTTTTACTCCTCAGAGTATTTTCACTATACTTTTACCTTTGAATTGAAAAAACATAATGGAACAAACTCAGTTCTCAGAGTATGATGGGAAAAGCATCTTTCAGTCTTTTTCTTGGCTGCTTTTCATCCTCTAAAGTTCTTCCTTTAAGGAGCAAATGGACTAGAAATCTCCTTAAAGAGTCACTTGTTGACCTTTCAGTTCCTTCCTCACAAGTTCATTTAGTTTCCATGATCTTTGTAGCTCAAACTGACGTCTCTGTCCCTGCAAATGTTCAGTTTTCCTGTTTTCTCTCAGTATTTTTTTCGTTTTCATCTCAAATTGAAGAGATGATCGACTTCCTTTACCTTCACAGCCGTTTGGTTCGTCTCCTTGGACGTCTTTTGCCGCTCTTTCTGACAAGAAGCTACTATTTCCTGCTTTTTGATATTGAACAATCACAGGAACAAACAACCAAAAATGTGATTTTGGCTCTAAAAATAAAATTCTATCAAGGATAAGCAGCTTCACTTTTCTGTTTTTCTCCTCTTTTTTTGTGTGAAAGGAAATTACAAATCTTTTATTTTGAGAAAAGTCTCAAAAATTGAACAGTAACTCCAGTTAAATGTTGTATAGATGCAGTAAATAAAAGGTTTTCTTTTTTTGGGATAAAACTTCTACTTTTTGCAAAAGAAAACTGAATAAAAAGCAATTTAGATTCTGGTAATGAACTAAAATATGCATGAAGAAACAATCAAATAAGTGTGAACAAAAGCGAACGTTTCTTTATTCACACATTGAGAGGCGCGGACGCCGTCTTCCCGCTCCTCATTGTGTTCTTCAATCAGAGCGAGAATTATAATTAATTCAGGCGACAGAAATGGTTTGAAACGTTTTCGGTTTGTTTCCCTCCTGATCCTGAAGGTTTTCTGACCCTTCAGAGATTTTCATCAAGCGATCACGACCCCGAAGAAATCCGCGTTCCGACGGCTGACCCGATCCCGGCGGCGCCGCAGACGTCAGCTCTGCGTGTGTGAAGTCAAACAGCATGAAATGGGTGAAAAATGAAGCCTGGACCCCCGCTGGGCTGTTTGTTTGCATCTGAACTCCATTCGTCAAACGCCTCCGTGTCATCTCTCTGAATTACATTTAGCTCTTCTCGCATTAGTTTAGAGGAGATTGACGCCGTCTGCGGTTTCAGGGGCTCCTTTTTTTGTTTTTTGTTTTTTTTATTGTTTTTTATTTCAAACACAAAATGAAAATAAAATAAGAATTTGAAAATTACAAATATAAGAATTTAAAAGTACAAAAATACTAAATAAACGTAAGAATCTAAAAATACAAATATAAGAAAATTGGAAAAAAAAAATACAAATATACAAATATACAAGTGAAGCAAACATTGTGCTTGAAACGGAGTGGGTAGAATGAAAATCTTTTTTGTCCCACCCTTTCTACAACAATTTTTTTTGTTACCTGGTCTATTTACAGTTTTTTTTCTCCTGGTTTGGATTTCAGGGTTTCATGTCACAACGTGTGTCAAACTGAAATGACAAAACTTAGACTTAGACCAGTTTAGAGTTTAGTAAGTATTTCAGCAATGTGATGGCTTTTTATTCTTAGGGGCCCCCATTTCTCTGGGTGTCTCTCTCCTTGGCGAGGGTGGCCGGCTCCTGTCTTGCACCCCCTGGACCTCCCGCGGTGGGGGCGGGCGGTTGCCTGGAGCATGGGAGTGGGTCTCCCTTGGGGGGGGCCCTGGCTCGTACATAGGTTGGGGGGCTTTTCGGGGGTGTGGCCTTGCGTTGACCCTCTTGGCGCGGTGGGGGACACTTTGGCCTGGGCCTGCACTCTGTGTCCGCTCTCGGGCGTGAGGGGCGTGCCCCGGTCTGGGTGTTTGGCGGGATTGCCCGGCGGGGCGATTCTCGGCGCGGCTCCATGGTGGGGTATGGATTTGGCCGGGCGCCCTCCACCTTTGTACATTCCATCATCATCTACATCTGCACTCACCTGAGCACAGGTGTCAGCTCACCTTCGCACTAGTAGTATGAATTGCAGTTGTATTGTGTACATTAAATATGGAGACTATTTCGACCAACAGAAATATGTGTAACAGAGTGTGTGTAGACAGGCCCCGCCCATTCTAGTTTACTATTTAGACCCGATTGTTTCCCTCTGTCCCCATCTTCTTTTTTCTTTTTTTCATCTCTAACTTAAAAAAAAGAAAGGTAAAAACTGATCAATATAAATAAAGTTTAGCATGAAATACAACAGGGGTTTATACTCAATAAACCCCCGATGTGACAGTAAAATCTGCCCAACACTAGAGGTGTCTAGAGGTTTTTGCTTTTTTGCGCTAATTTTAAGTTTAGCTCATATTTAAGCAACACACTAAATATTTTTGAAAAATTATCATGTATTAAGGATTTTTAAGCAATTTTACTACAAATTTTTCAGGAATTCAGGTCAGCTGCAGCGCCCCCTCATGGTTCTTTAACGAAATGTCAATTTTTGCAATTGTAACATTTTGCAAATAGCTTTTGCATTTTCAGTAAATCCTTTCAGTGTTTAAAGTAAATTTCGTCGCCATTTTCCGCAAAAAGCTGTTTGGCGGGGTTGCCCGGCGGGTGGATTCTCCCATGGTGGGGTATGGATTTGGCCGGGCGCCCTCCACCTTTGTACATTCCATCATCAACCACATTTGCACTCACCTGAGCACAGGTGTCAGCTCACCTTTGCACTAGTAGTATGAATTGCAGTTGTATTGTGTACATTAAATATGGAGACTATTTCAACCAACAGGAATATGTGTAACAGAGTGTGTGTAGACAGGCCCCGCCCATTCCAGTTTACTATTAAGACCCGATTGTTTCCCTCTGTCGCCATCTCATTTTTTCTTTTTTTCATCTTCCGGTCCAACAATAAAAAAAGAAAGGTACAAACTGATCAATATAAATACAGTTTAGCATGAAATACAGCAGGGGTTTATACTCAATAAACCCCCGATGTGACAGTAAAATCTGCCCAAGACTAGAGGTGTTTGCTTTTTTGCGCTAATTTTAAGTTTAACTCATATTTAAGCAACACACTAAATATTTTTGAAAAATTATCATGTATTAAGGATTTTTAAGCAATTTTACTACAATTTTTCAGGAATTCAGGTCAACTGCAGCGCCCCCTCATGGTTCTTTAACGAAATATCCATTTTTGCAAATGTAACATTTTGCAAAAAGCTTTTTTATTTTCAGTAAATCTTTTCAGCGTTTAAAGTAAATTTTGTCACCATTTTCCGCAAAAACTTTAGCGACTATTTTCAGCAAAAAGCCTTTATAGTATTATTAAAACGTGATGGAATCCTCTGGATCCGCTCCTTCATCTGTCACAAACCGCTTCAATATAAATGATTTCCAAATAGGTTTTTCTGTGACAAAAACCTCAGGAACGCCGGATTAAACCGTGTCATTAATTTTCCATGAATCTGTTTCTTTGATCAAACAGTTTCATAAATAATAGCTGTGAGAAGCCAAACATTTCCTTCTGATGTTTAATGGATGAAAAAGTTTGAAAATACTCCAAAAAAAAAAAAAAAAGCAGCCGATGATTAACGGATGTTCTCCTGCAGGCCGGCTGGAGGAGAGGTGACACCACAGACCCTCAGCTGTTAATCGCCTGCAATTAGAGAGCTGATTAGCAGAACTAATGTCCCAAAAATGATCTTTTTTTTTAATTATACAGAGAGCGACGAATGCAGGAAAGTAGTGATGGAGATCAGTGGAGGACGGTTGTCTCTTCTTTTGCTTCCCTTTCAGGTGAGGATGACGAAGCCCCCCCCCACCCCTCCACTCACTGCTCCGGGCTATGGGGTAATAGGTGTCTGCGGTCACATCAAATGGGGACTAACAGTGGTGATTATCTTCTCTGCCTCCTTGAAGTAACAGATGAAAGGCTCCCCCATCAAGTAATTGGGCTACTTAGTCTGTCAAGGCCACAGAAATGTTCAGCCCGTCCTTATTTTACCGCCTCTTTCGTGGTTAAATATGCTTTGTGTGGATGCCGCAGACGATGACCGCCCCCCCTTCCCCTCCCCCAGTCCCTGACATGATGCTTTTACCCTCTTTAAACCAGATCTTTGCAATCAAAGTCAGCAGATGCCGGCAGGTAACCGCCGCGGCGGCCATCTTTGCTTTAACGCTGTTAATGAGTAGTGGGGGAGGGGGGGTGCTTGTTTTTGCAGCTGGGTGGGGGGGGGGTGGGGGGTGTCATGATGCTTTTGTCACATCACTTAGTCGTCTCAGCAGGAGCTGTTTGTGCTGCTGCTCCCGCACTATTCTCATCCCTTTTATCTTATTACAGACCCCCCCTTCCTCTGGCTGCCGGGGGGGTGGGGGGGTGTGCTTCACATCTGCATGACATCCTAATACCGCAGGCCCCTCCCCCTCCCCTCTGCAGGTAAAAACCATCTAAATGCAAATACACAGAAGAATTGTCCACTTCAGGTGGACGTTGTTCCAGAGACGCTGCAGGTTCTGGTTCTGTGATCGCATCCAGATCCGGAAGGTTCTGGTTCTGTGATCACATCCAGATCCGGAAGCACAAACGATCAGCAATAAGATCAGGATGAAGATGAAGATGATTGTTATACATAATAATTAATGTATTTGAACAGATATTAATATAAAGAAAAATACAGATTTAAAACAACATCTTACATTTTGAATAGAATGTAAAGGGTAGAATACAGTAAAATAGAATGGAATGTAGTAGAATAGAGTAGAATAATTAAGTAGAGTAGAATAGAATGAAGTATAATAGAGTGGAATAGAGTACAATATAGTAGAAAAGAGTAGAATAAAGTAAAGAAGAATAGTAGAACAGATTAGTGTAGAATAGAATCTAGTAGAGTAAAATGGAAAGGAGTAGAATAGAGTACAAAAAACCAGAAAAGTCTAGAATGTTGTAGAATAAAGTAGAATAGAGTAGAGTAGAATGGAATAGAGTAGAGTAGAATAAAATAGATTTGAAACAAATAAATTAAATCAGTAAAGATTGAAATGAAATGTTTGAATAGAGTAGAATAATTTATAGAATAGATTGGTGTAGAATAGAGTAGAATGGAATATGGTGGAATAGAGTGGAATCTTTGTTGTCATTGTAGAATAAAGTAGACTACAGTAGAATAGAGTCCAATAGAAGAAAATAGAATGGAATAAAGTAGAGCACAGTAGAGTGGATTTTTTGTTGTCATGGTACGTGTAGCAGGATGAGAGTTCAGACGTGTGACATGAAGAGGAGGAGCTCCACCGTGAGGGGAGGAGCTCCACCGTGTCTCAAGTGTTGCATCTGTAAATGAGGTCAGAATATTTGCATCTGTGCAGAATCGGGTCAAAACTTCAAATTTAAAGTGTTGTTGCTCCTGAAAGCTGCAGGATCTTGATGGGACTTTGATGGAAACCAAATGAATTTTCTACAAATGAGACGAACATGAGGAAGTATGTTGTTATACAGACGTGTGATGCGTGCTCGTGAACATGCATTTAGCATATGACTGTTGCTACCCAGTACTAGCGTATGTACTCACAGTGTGAGGAGTCTTGGTGTGACCGTTCTCCTCTCTATTCCGATACACTCACTGAGCAGTCCCAGGCCAACAGTAACATGGGGCGCTCTGAAGTGTTTGTATTAATTGTTTTAATCAGGTTTTACAAAATGAGCCAAAAGAAACTAAAACACTTAAAAAAACGTTCACTGTAGTTTATGGCGTCAATTAAAAAGAAAATTCTCCAAATATAATCCCCCCACCCCCACCCTGTGTTCCTTTTTCTATGATAGAAAATCCTACATAAATATGTAAGAATAAAATAATAGAATTGTAAGGGAGCAATTTTACATTGGAATTTTTTCAAAATAAAGTTCTAATTTCATGAAACAATTTTTTTTCTCATAATTTTTCAATTTTGTTCTCGAGATATCATGAACTTTTTTCCCACAATTCTCAGCTTTTGTCTTCATGATATTTCTATTCCATAACTTTTAAATCTGACCTTTTCATTTTCGTTTTTATTGCTTTATCCCTGTACATTATTTTTTACATTAAAAGTCCTCATCTAACAGCTTTTGTTTTAATTTCTTTAAAAAAACTGTCTCAGCTTACTGTAGCTGGAATATTCCATTTCTGCAGAAGGACGGGGGAGGTCGAAACACTTTCACATAAGCAGTCTTATGACATTTCGGGGATTTTATAATAATAAAGGACGTTGAAATTATTTAGACCCTTTATTAAGACACTTAATTAAGTATTAAGTATTCAGATTGAGGGGCCCCCAAGGCATTGGGGCCTCAGGCAGTTGCCTGCCTTTTTCCTATTGGTAAGTGTGCCTCTGAATGGAAAACTTTATCTATTTTCAAACAGTTGGCACCTCCATGTTTTGAAAAAGACAATACTTACCACATCCCTGATTGGTCAACTGGTTTAACTTCAATGCAGGTTCAATTCAGTTTTTGCACGTAGAGCCTCAAAACAGACTTAAAAACCATCGTAGCCACACGTGAACGTTAGAATTTTGCCTTTTTAAGTGGAGTTTTTGTTGGAAAAAGTGTCTTAAACGTGCGTTTCCCAGCCTGGTGTGAACATAGCATAATATGTGATTTAAAAAAAAGGATAAAAACAGTAGTTGGACATGGTGGTAGTGGTATGATGGTCGGGATTTTTGGTTTCAGAATGTAGATTATTTAATTAGAGGTTAGATTTATATGAACCAAACAAATTTTGACTTTTATCTTAGATTATTTTTAAAAACTGAGCTCTTTAACAGCAATAAAGGCAAAAAATGGATTTAGAATCGGAATATTTCACTGCCTTGTGTACATTTTAGCTCCACAGTCACACGTGTGACCATAAAGCAGCAAACTAATGATTACAAATGAAGAAATTTCCTATCATTAGTTCAGCTTTATAAGAGTAAGAATTCCATTTCAGATATGAATCTGAGGATTAATAACATAATATTCTTGTCATTTATTATCTGCCGTGTTCAGGAGCTCCTCCTCATTTTTATCCGTTTGAATATTTTCCTTCGCAGAATTTCTCTTCCAAAATGAATTCCCCAACAATCATCTTTCTAAATCTCTTCCTGCAGTTGACTTTATTTCACATTTGACTGAGATTTCCTTGGTTCTCCTCTGGCAGCGCCGCAGGTGTCTGCCGGCTCCACCTGCTCCCATGAATCTGAATTACAGAGTAATTACCGAGGACGTCCTTGCTGGGGCTGATTTGGGGATAAATATGAGTTCAGAAGAGTTAGATTAGTCTGCCGTAATTAACTCTAGTAAAAAGGGAATGTGGTTCATGGGGCTCCTGGTGGTGTCCCCCCCCGCTGACTGGCTCCTGCCTGCTGGTGCTGATCTAACCTTTGGAAACCAATCGAATCTGACGAATCTTTATTTAAACTTTCTGTTCCTGAAAATCACTCAAGAAAATGTGAGAAAACAGCCTAACTGCTTCGACTGAACTGGATCAAACACCTGAGTCGCCCCGACAGGTGAGGTAAACCTTCAGTGAGGAATCCTGAAAAAGCATAACAAAATAAAATACCTGAAACAGTTGCAAGACTAGTGGTTGATAGTGATTACAGACTGCAGATAAAGGAGACACATTACATGAATCAGAAACTTCTGCCAACCATAAACACAGGAACTCATTTGGTTGCTAATCTGTGAAGACTTACCCATGATAGTTGGGGAAGCGTCTACTGTCATGTGCTTGCCGCCCCATGGTGGTGCAGAGGGCACCGAGTCAAAAAGCAAAGCTGTCAGTGTCAGGGATGGTGGTGGAGGACCCAAACGCAGGAGACAAGACTTGGTGGCAGAAACAAAAATTTACTAAAATAACTTAAACATGACCAAAACAGGAGAACAAACCAGTGAGGTGACAGAACGTAAAAGAGCAGATGACCTGACAATGAAAAACTGAAAACCAGACACTTAAATACACGGAGGATGATTAACTAAATGAAGACAGCTGTGGATGATTAACCTGAACGTGGTGAAACTGACAGGGAAAACAGAACATGACAAAACCTAAGCACTAGATCATGACAGTACCCCTCCCCAAAAGAGCAGATCCCAGATGCCCTAACACCTGTGAGGAGGGGACCTGGAACAAAAACTCAAGTCCAGAAAACAGGGATCCTGCAGCCAGACGGACATGAGGGGTAATGAAACAGAAGAGAGGAGCGGTTCTGGTGACTCTCCCCAGGGACAGGAAACATGAAGGGGAGCAGTCCCAGCAACCCTCCTCCAGAGCCAGAAACAGACCAGGGGGATGAGCGGCGACCATCCTCGGGGACAGGAAGGAGCGGTCCCGGTGACCCTCCTCAGGAACAGGAACATGAAGAGGAGCGGCTCCTGCGACCCTCCTCAGGAACAGGAACATGAAGAGGAGCGGTCCCGGCGACCCTCCTCAGGAACAGGAACATGAAGAGGAGCGGCCCCGGCGACCCTCCACAGGAACAGGAACAGATGGCCCCAACAGTCCCCCCTCAGGAACGGAACGGGTGGATGATGACAGATGCGAAGATGGCTACAGGAAGCCCCATCTGGCATGGCGTGGCGTTGTGTGGCATGGCGCAAAGGTTCTCCTGCTGGGTCCAAGGTGGTCAGGTCATACTGTCAGGGATGATGGTGGAGGACCCAAACGCAGGAGACAAGACTTGGTGGCAGAAACAAAAATTTACTAAAATAACTTAATCATGACCAAAACAGGAGCCCAAACCAGTGAGGTGACAGAACGTAAAAGAGCAGATGACCTGACAATGAAAAACTGAAAACCAGACACTTAAATACACGGAGGATGATTAACTAAATGAAGACAGCTGTGGATGGTTAACCTGAACATGGTGAAACTGACAGGGAAAACAGAACATGACAAAACCTAAGCATTAGATCATGACAGTACCCCTCCCCAAAAGGGCAGATCCCAGATGCCCTAACACCTGTGAGGAGGGGACCTGGAACAAAAACTCAAGTCCAGAAAACAGGGATCCTGCAGCCAGACGGACATGAGGGGTAATGAAACCCCTCCAGGAACAGAAGAGAGGAGCGGTCCTGGTGACTCTCCCCAGGGACAGGAAACATGAAGGGGAGCAGTCCCAGCAACCCTCCTCCAGAGCCAGAAACAGACCAGGGGGATGAGCGGCGACCATCCTCGGGGACAGGAAGGAGCGGTTCCGGTGACCCTCCACAGGAACAGGAACATGAAGAGGACCGGTCCCGGTGACTCTCCCCAGGAACAGGAACATGAAGAGGAGCGGCCCCGGCGACCCTCCTCAGGAACAGGAACAGGAACATGAAGAGGAGCGGCCCCGGCGACCCTCCACAGGAACAGGAACATGAAGAGGACCGGTCCCGGTGACTCTCCCCAGGAACAGGAACATGAAGAGGAGCGGCCCCGGCGACCCTCCTCAGGAACAGGAACAGGAACATGAAGAGGAGCGGCCCCGGCGACCCTCCACAGGAACAGGAACATGAAGAGGAGCGGCCCCGGCGACCCTCCACAGGAACAGGAACGGATGGCCCCAACAGTCCCCCCTCAGGAACGGAACGGGTGGATGATGACAGATGCGAAGATGGCTACAGGAAGCCCCATCTGGCATGGCGTGGCGTTGTGTGGCATGGCGCAAAGGTTCTCCTGCTGGGTCCAAGGTGGTCAGGTCATACTGTCAGGGATGGTGGTGGAGGACCCAAACGCAGGAGACAAGACTTGGTGGCAGAAACAAAAATTTACTAAAATAACTTAAACATGACCAAAACAGGAGAACAAACCAGTGAGGTGACAGAACGTAAAAGAGCAGATGACCTGACAATGAAAAACTGAAAACCAGACACTTAAATACACGGAGGATGATTAACTAAATGAAGACAGCTGTGGATGATTAACCTGAACATTGTGAAACTGACAGTGAAAACAGAACATGACAAAACCAAAGCACTAGATCATAACAGTCAGTTCAGGGGTGATTCTCTATGCCGATGACATCCAGCTCTATTGCTCATTCACTGAAAACAATTATCACAAGCTATCCTCTCTCTTTGATTGTCTGGCTACTATCAAAGCATGGTTGCTTGAAAATCACCTACTCCTTAATTCGCAAAAGACAGAGACTATGATTTTTGCTCTTGATGCTAAAATTCCCTCAATCAAAACACTCCTCGCATCTATGTGCTCCTCTTTTCAATCTAGTGTGAGGAACCTCGGTGTCTGGTTTGACAATTCAATGTCTTTTGATCAACACTCGAGAAAGCTTGTGAAAAATTGTTATTTCCATCTGAGGAATGTGGCTAAATTAAAATCAGTTGTATCTAAACCTGATCTTGAGCTGATAATACATGCTTTTATTTCATCTCGCTTAGATTACTGCAATTCCCTTTTTACCTGTCTCAACAACCAATCTGTGAAACGTCTCCAAATGGTTCAGAATTCTGCTGCAAGACTTTTATCAGGAGCCAATAAACGCACAAGTCACGCCTCTCCTTTCATCGTTACACTGGCTTCCTATTAGTTTTAGAATAGAATTTAAGATTTTAACTTTAGTTTTTAGAACTTTGCATGGACAGACCCCTGGTTACCTTTCTGAACTTCTACAGCCCTATACTCCTGCTCAATCCTTAAGATCTGAACCTTTGAACCGTTCCAAAAACTCGTTTCAAAACCAGAGGTGATCTTGCATTTCTGACAGTTGCCCCAAAATTCTGGAACGCTTTCCCACTGTCACTGCGTCAGACTGACTCTGTTGAGTGTTTTAAAAGCCAATTGAAGACGTTTCTTTTTAGTAAAGCTTTTAGATGATGTCTTAAGTTTATTTTATCTTCCCCTTACCTGAAGTTTTGTTTGTTATTAGTATTTTATCTCTTATTTTTACTGTTTTATTGATTCGTCCTGCATTTTATCTTGTGTGAAGCATTTTATGAGTGGCCCTCTGTGAAAAGTGCTATATAAATAAAGACTTACTTACTTACTTCAAAGTCAGCCCTCGAGGGCCGGCATCATGCTAGTTTTACAGAAATCCTGCCTTATCTGCTGCTGATTACCTGCATCAGGTGTGTTTGGCCAACAAGGAGCTTCAATGGCAGGTTGGTTAGGAAACCTGTTGGACACCCCTGTTGTAGGTCATAGTCTAAAGAACGAGGTTCTGAATCCAAGCGATTGAATCGAGATCCTCCGTTGGGTGGCTGGGCGCTCCCTTAAAGATCCAGTGAGAAACTTGGAGTAGAACTTCTGCTCCTCCACATCCAGGAGCCAGGGCATCTGAGGTCTTCTGGGAGACCGCAGGGAGGAGGTGTTCCAATCATGTCCTACTGGATGGAAGACGTGAGACATTCTGGAGAAACTACATCCATTGACGTTTCTCCTATTTGCAGTAACAGATTTCAAACCAAAGAAGATGTTCTTCTCCATCCATCCATCCATCCATCCATCCATCCATCCATCCATCTTCTTCCCCTCATCCAGGACTGGGTCGTGGCGGCAGCAGTCTAAGCAAAGATACCTCCTCTGGGGGGACCCCGAGGTGTTCCCAGTTCAGCCGAGAGACGTAGTCACTCCAGTGTGTCCTGGGTCTTCCCCGAGTGCCCAGTGGGGCATGCCTGGTCTAATAAATTCAGGAATTTTCTTTCACAGCTCTGTTTAATAGATGAAAGACATCATAGAATTCCAGCTGGACACAAACTACAATTATTAATTTCTCTTTCACGATCAGTTTAAACTCACTCCCGTGAACTGAATCGGACACTACCCGTCTGGCCACTACCCAATCCAAGTCCCTGATTTTGTAATGAGTCAGCCCCCTCCTCCCCCCGCCGACTACCAGAGGGAGCCACCTGACTTTTACCTGGCCTCCTCTCCTCACACTACATCTCCCATCAGCACTTCCACTGTGTTTGACCTGGCACTAAGCACTGCTCGGTGTGAAGTCTTGTTTGTGCTACTTGCCAAATCATTCTGAGCAGTTTTCTCTTGACAGCCTCTCACGAGTTTTGACTTTTGCCTGATTGACTCCGTCCTGTTCCTGCCCTGGTCTGCTCTTATCGATGGTTAAAGACTATTGCACATGGATCCAAACGCCTCAGCTTCTACATTATAGACTGGTGAAGGTTAAGCTGGTGTAACTTGCAATCCGAGTTCAATGTTATGTCCGGTAAGAACTTGCGTAGAAACGTGTGTTACATAGACTTTTCATTGAGAGTAGTGGCTTGAACTTGTGTTTCCGAGCCCAGTGTGAACTTAGTTTAAGTTTCAGGAGTCAGAGCTCTGTCTCCCCCTCTGGTCAATGATAGGAGCGGTCTCTGGTATCTGACTGCACTACATCTCCCAGCAACCCCAGCACACAGTTCCCGGATGCCAATGACTTTCATTGACCCACATACAGAGCCTCACTCGGTGTGAAGTATTGTTTGTGCCACTCTGCCTGCATTACTGAGCGTTTCAATCCGAACCAGATCTTCTGTGCACCTGATCCTTAATAGTCTCTGATTGCTTGCCGCCTGCCCTGACCCTCTTCTGGACATCTCTAGTCTCTACTTTGAGGCTCCCATGCTCGTGATTGACCTCTGCCTGTCTGACTCTGATTTAGCTTTGTGGACTTTTATCTGTGTGTGGAACCAGCTGTCTGCCCGTTTGTGACACTAAGACATTTTCTATGTCTGTTTCGGAAAAAGAAAGGAATCTCTGGTTTTAACTGCAGATTTCACTGAGTTTAAACTCCAAATCAGCATCAAACACGATGAACGAGTCGTCTCCCATCTGGACGTGTTTGTGGATTTTGGGCCGCATCACAACCGAACAACAGCCTCATTCAGCGAGGACAATAAGACGAGCGATGAATTCTCATTCTGATTCAGTAAAAGGATTGGGGAGTGTGAACCCCCCCCCCCCCCCAGCTCTGTTTCCCGCTCCCACCAACATGGTCGATAAAGGCTGTGGCTCCCTGTAAGCCGCTGCCTTTTGCTGTTCTTCTGCCCGTGGCCAATCTCACTCCCACCTGCCGAACAAAGAGTCCCGACACGAGCGCGAGCATCCGCACTTTTTTTGTTTGGAGTGCAATTTGACTTGGGGGGGGGGCACCAAATCAGGCCGCCGAGGAAAAGCACTACATCAACGGGAAACAATGGAGATGATGGCACTTTGTACATTCGCAGCATCTGCAAGAAGCAAATATTCCTCCCCCTCAGCATCCAGATGAGAGAGGATAAAAGAGGGAGAAGGGCTGCAGCGCTGGATGTTTACCCGTGAATTATTGTCTGCATTGTGTGACTGTGGAGACGTGCTGGAGCTGAGGAACCATGACTTAATGCATAATCTGTGCACCCGCTCTGCGTGCATGCTTGTCTGAAGGAGAATAGTTTGATGTTTCTTGCGTTTGTAAGCTTAACCTTCTTTCAGCGGAAACGGAGCTGCAGCACTTTCTCCTCCTTCAGGGTCTCAGTCACCGCTGAAATAAAGGAAAGAACTGTTTTTTTTTAGCAGCACTCAAACGCATCACCTGATTGTGGAGCCGAGGGACGACAGGGAAATGTTTTTATGGCTGAAGCCTGATTAGCTGCATGTAAACGCGGATCTGCAGACGACGTCCCGCTGGGCGTCGCTGATTGTGCAGCCGGAGCGGATGACCACCAGGGAGCAGACTCGGCACGAGAGGGGAAAAATGGGTTCGATTCCCGAAAAAGGAACTGAGACCAACTTGATCTTTATTTACATCTTTTTTCATCAAATTTACTTCAGCAACAGTCAGACCTGTTGGCTTCTCTTGGTTCAAGTGCAACTCCTGATTCTTGGGCGGCTGTGGTGCAGCGGTAGGGAGGTCAACCTCTGATTGGAAGATTGCAGGTTCAATTCCCACCTTGCCCGTCCATGTGTCAAAGGCCCGATCCGAATACTATCCCTTCTCTCTTCCCCTTAGCCCTCCGCCTTCGTTTATCCCTCCGTGCTTGCTCCAAACGGAGAGTGGTAAAAAAATATTTCCGACGTGAATTAAGCTAGCGGTCCCGGTAAGCTAGCGGTAAGCTAGCGTTAGCGCGGAGCTTCCAGCGCTTGTATATACATAACAACAGCAATTTTATAAATGTAAAGAGGTCACACTGCAACATAAAGTTATTACTTATGTTTACATGTAAACATCTGTGGTTCAGAGAGCACCAAAGTGAAGAAAAGCGCTTCGTAGCGCGGCGCGGTTTACTCTCGCGATAGCGGACTTTGGACCCCTCTGTTTGGAGTGTGTAGCGTAAAAAATAACAGAACTTTGACTTCAACTGCCACTTCAAATCAAGGGGAAGGGCTAAGGGGAAGTGAGAAGGGGAGTATTTGGATCGGGCCAAAGTGTCCTTGGGCAAGACGCTCAACCCCACATTGCCTCCGATGGAAGGTTGGCCCCCAGTGTTTTACAGTGGAGCCACCAGTGTGTGAATGGATGTGTGATGTAAGGCCCTTTGGGCCTTAAAGGAAGGTAGAAAAGCGCCATATAAGTATTCGCCATTAACCATTTCTTTGTAAAGCCAGAAGCGTTGTCGTCACTGCTCTCGTCGGCGCTCATCCAAGCGACCTCGTTCAATGACCAGTTTATGCAAATGTGTGTAAACGCATATTTTGGTCAAAATTTTCATGTCATCACGTAAGTTTCTACGATCATTTTCAGGCTTCACATATAAAAGTTTAACCAGGTCAAACTTCCAGTCTGGGAATTTGATTTGGTTGTGTATTTTATATTATTATTTAATATTATTATTATTGTTTTCTTTCTATCTATCTATCTATCTATCTATCTATCTATCTATCTATCTATCTATCTATCTATCTATCTATCTATCTATCTATCTATCTATCTATCTATCTATCGATGGCGTCCATTTTAATTCACGGAAGTGCCAACCGTCTGAAAGGAGATCATGAAGGATAAATTATGGAATTCTGTGACACCAAGCCGTGACTCGGAACATCTGGTCTGGATGCCTCCTGGACGCCTCTTTGGAGAGGTGTTCGGGGTATGTCCCACTGGGCGGAGGCCCCGGGGAAGACCCGGGACACGCTGGAGAGACTATGTCTCTGGCTGGTCTGGGAACACCTCGAGGTCCCCCCAGAGGAGCTGGAGGAAGTGACCGGGGAGAGGGAAGTCTGGGCATCTTTGCTCAGACTGCTGCCCCCACAATTACAATTTCATGAGATAAGTCCATTTCGATTCACCCAAAAACCACTTCCTCTAAGTGCAAAAACTTTTTTTGATAAACTAAAAGTTTTTCTTTGAAATTTTGGGGTTTTCATTTAGAAAATTTTTCTTGCTTTTTTTCTATGGGCATGCTGCGGGTGACAGGTTGTAGAACACCTGTTCAACATGTAAGGGGGAAGTACTGGAGACTCATAATTCCTGTTTTTAACCCCTAAATCGTGCAGACTGAACAACAAGGAAATTAGACAATTAGAGTGTAGTTTGTGTCGACGTCCTACAGGAATTTATGTACCAAGTAAGTCCAGTACTCACACCTCACTACCAACTTGAGTATGGTGAAAGGACATCATACGTGTATTAGAAGTGCGTGTAACTTCCATTGTCCTCACAAATACTTGTCAATACTCTGACTGCACACATTAACATGACTACCTGAGGTGTCCAAATGAGCCTCAACAGAACTGGACACCTAAACTCCCTGTAAGATGCAGCTGGTCCTCCAGAGACCCGACAACCCAACAACCGGGACTACCTGTACAGGTGTGTGTGACTGTGGCTTAAGATTGAGCCTTTCTGACCCGAGGAAGCAACAAAAACTTTCAGGATGAACCATGAGTCTCTAAGGTGTGATAGAATTGGGTTTTGTTTGGATAGAAAGTCTTTAGATTCATTTCCATTACAGAGAATTCTTCCAACCTGGAAGTTTCGGCTGGATGTTGACTGAGCGCCGGTCGGTAGAGGTTCACAGAGGAGAGCACCGGGACAGTGACGGATGGGTGTATTTTTAGGGCTGAGCCGGTAAGCAGAGAGATGTGAGAGCCCGGCTTTGGGGACAAATATGTTCAGAAAGAGCGGTGACATGTGACAATAAACAAGGAGCGGTCGTGGAGCTGCCGAGCCAGCAGCCTATCGGATCAGCCGTGACACATGTCTGTTAGGACTCCAGCATCCACTCAGCAGAAAAACTTTCTGCAGGACTGAGAACGCTGCTGTCATCCAGCAATTACTCCTTCAGTCTTTCGGTGTATTGATTTTAGGGAAAGCAGAGATCTGCGTTTTTGGCCAGACGGCTCTGAGGTCACAGTTATTATATTACTGTTCTAGTTTCTTTAAAGCTTAAGTTTCTCCTTCCTTATTGAATTATTTACTTCTCCGGAGGCTCCGTCTTCCTTCTCCCGTCAGCGGAGAACCTTTTCGCTCTTCCTCCAGAACAGAGTTCAGGTCTGGATCAGTGGGCGGCGACCTTTTTCAGGCCACGAACCGTCAAACATGTTCTCAGACGAGGCGGAGATGGACTTTTAAGAGTAAAGTTCATCTTTATTCCCTATGAAATACCTGCAGCGGCTTTAAACTGTATGTGTTCTCTAGATTTAAAGAAAGAATGTGATATTGATTCTCCTTTAATCCATAACTGTCAAAGTTAAAAAATCAGCTTTTAAGGTCACTAAAACTGGTATTTTCAAAATAAAAGAACAGAAATGAATCCACTGTTTGCTAGGGCTGCCACAAACGATTATTTTAGTAGTCGACTAATCACCGATTATTTTTTCCGATTAGTCGACTAATCGGGTCATGCGCAAACTGGATGTAAAGATGCTGAAGTTGATAACCAGCTGAAATATTAATTAAATGCCAAATTAGCCTAAAAAATAAAAAGAGCCAAAGTTAACCAAAATAGCTAGCATACTGCTGAAATATTAGCAAAACTCAAAATTAGCCTAAAAAAACAGAAAAATCCTAAATTAACCAAAATAGCTATGTCGCTGAAATATTAGTTAAACTTAAAAATAGTTTAAAAAACTAAAAAAAGAAACCTTAAGTTAGCCAAAACAGCTAGCATGCAGATTAAATATTAGCTAAACTCCATAAAAGGCCAAAGAAACTTATTAAATGCCAAAATAGTCCAAAAAGCTAGCAGAATGCTATTATAACTTTTAACTTTACTAAACTCTGACTTCATACAATATAAAGTAACGATTAATCGACTATTAAATTAGTTGTCGACTATTTTAATAGTCGATTAATCATCGATTAGTCGACTAATCGTGGCAGCCCTACTGTTTGCACAACTTTATTAGCAGGAACCTCATTACATTAAGAATAGAATAGTTTTTATTTATCATTAGACGTTTTTTACAATGAAATTCAAAAGCAATCCTCTTTTATAGATGCAGAACAATAACATTCAAGGAAAAGTATAAAAATAAAATAGATTAAAAATGATCTTCCTATTATAACATATATTTATATATAAATACTAAAATAATAAATGATAAAATAATTTTTAAATAAGTGCATATCAAACAGCGTGGAAAACCGGTCACAATAAATCCATATTTGCAGTTTTATCCTTTTATTTTGTAGTTGAAACCTCTTCTTCCATTTCCTCTTTTCTACTAAAAGAAACTTTCCAAATAAGTTTGTTTTTTGTGAGCTTTGTTCACTCTGGAGGTTTCAGTTTTGGCCACTTTAAGAAACAGATTTTCAAACTGTGACCGAACGCCAAGAAAGAGTCGGATCTGGTGGAGAGAATCCAACAGTTTTCCAAAATAAAACCTCCTTCAGAATCGGATTATAAATAATAAATGTTGGTGGGGTTTATTCTAGCCGTCCCTTTAGATCAGGGGTGGGCAAACTTTTTGATTTGTGGGCCAGAAAGGGTTCTAAAATTTGGCATAAGGGCCGGACAAAGAGCAGATGGAAGGAGAGATTTGGTAATGAACCTCATAAACTAATAAGATAATATAGAATTTAGATAAAAACATGCTTTAATTTGGATTAAAAGTCACATATATTCATTTAAAAACAGAAAATTTGAGAATTTTAATTTCTAAATTTTGATTTTTGTTCTCTTTTTAGTGATCCAATGGGTTGATGTTCTTCAGAGGAAAATGCGAACTCAAAGAAATATGAAAAATCACCTTCTGAAACAACACCATTCATGAGAAGAAACCAGAAATACAATGAAAATAAAACAATAATTAAGATTTTTGATTCAATGTATTTTAATTTGGAGGGCCAGATTAAGTATCTTAAAGGGCCGCATGTGGCCCCTGGGCCGTAGTTTGCCCACCCCTGCTTTAGACAGAACCGGTCCACAGTCCGGGCGCTGATTTAACATTTGTGAGGAAATGTGAAGTTTGTATGAATTTGAGTTTTGTACCATAATTTCTGTGGTGATGTCCCTCTAAGATTCCTGTGGGAGTCAAACTAAAATACTCATAATATTGGGGTAAAAATCTTTTTTTTATCATTTAATCTTGAAAACATCTTATTTTAAGCATTATCTCTATACAAACAAGTTTTTTTTTACTACTCACAGTATTTCTAAAGACTCACTTTGATAAAAAAAAAATATGTTTTTGGTGATTTTAACACGTTGTAGCATTTTTTTTTAACCATATAAAGAAAAACAAGCAAAAAAATAGAATTTTCTGAATATTTCTTTCATCATGAGAAGCAGAATAAAAAATGCTGTTTGACAAAGATCGCACTTGGAACGTAGAACATAATGTTCCGGCTCCGCCCCATTCTGATACAGAAACAGATCCGTGAACGTCTTCGTTCTGGATAGAAACCATTTTGCTTCCTCTTTTGTTGCGCTGCTAACGTTAGGTTGGGGGTCTAAGCTAAAACTCAGAGGTAAATTTCTAATGAACTCCTGCCGCTCTGCAGAAACTATGTCCTTTTTTAAGATTTTACCTAAAAACACTATAATCATGATGGAAAGACCACACAGGAATGGTCAGTTAAAACCTCATGAAGGTTCTTGTTGGTTCCAAAAAAAAAACAGATTTTCTGACTGAAGAACATTCCGGTCACAGGTGGATCTCCCACCAGAACGTCATCTCAGGCTAATTTAGCATCTACTGATGTTTTCTGGGCTAATTCTGAGTTAAGCTAATATTTTGTCAAGTGTAAGCTTTTTTTCTTTTAGCTAAAATAGCATCTACTGAGGACTTTTAAGCTAATCAGGAGTTAAGCTAGTACTTAGCAACGAGTTAGCTTTTTTTGGGGCTATTTTGGCCTCTGCAAAGTTTTTTAGGGATAATTCTGAGTTAAGCTAATATTTTAGAAACATGCTAGCTTTATTGGCTAATTTGGCATCTACTTAAGTTTTTTGGGCTAAATTTGAGTTTAGCTAATAGTTCAGCTACATGCTAACATTTTTGGCTAATTTAGAATTTAATTGAATGGACAGGTGGGTCTCCCACCAGAATGTCATCTCAGTAACTCTCTTAGATCTGAGCGTTCTACACTTGATCCAAAGGGAAACTTTGTTTTGGCAGATCAGAGATGATTGTTCAGCCTCTTTCTGTCGGCCTGCTGAAGGTCCATGTTCAGCTTTGAGGTGAAGTAGTGACTAATCCAGGTTCGTGGTTTCATCAAAGTCCAGCCATGACGCCAAGGGAGACGTTGATACAATAAACAGGGCAAAGTCAAACTCCTCCTTCCCTTTCCAGCTTCACAGGGGTTCCCCAGGGCTCCGAGTTGGAGCCCCTTCCAATTGC
Organism: Oryzias javanicus; assembly: GCA_003999625.1. Taxonomy (NCBI): domain Eukaryota; kingdom Metazoa; phylum Chordata; class Actinopteri; order Beloniformes; family Adrianichthyidae; genus Oryzias; species Oryzias javanicus. The sequence continues at coordinate 2,479,800 of CM012456.1, read as the reverse complement.
TTAAAATTACAAACTCTCTTCAAGGAAGAAAATTCCAGACAATGTCACCATGGTCCTTTAGGGATCAGAGGAAGGAGAAGCTGCTCTAAAATACTTTTTTCTAACAGAAAAACACAAAGTTAAGGCTTCAGAGGGCGTGTCCCCGGCTGCTGAAGTCATTTCCACCCGTTTTGGATCATCTACAGAAGATGCTTGAAGTTCTGTAGGATTTGGAAATGTTTACAGGATAAAAAATGGGGAATATCTGTAAAGGTTTGAGGTGTTTAAACTTGTTGGGAGTTGATAATTGATAAACAACAAACATAAACAGGATGGAAACTTCTCATCTGAATTGTATTAATCATTTTCTGTTTTATTTTTTGCTTCCTTGTTTTTCTCCGCAGTGATTTGCCGCGTCACACTTTGCTTCCACTTCCCCGTTTTGATGGCGAGGCGACGGCGAGAACGTTTGGATTTCAAGGTTCAAATCTGCTGCGGAGCAGAGCGAGCGTCTGCAGAGTCACTTCTGTGTGGCGATTGGCCGCGCCCACACTTCATTTGTTTCTCTAAACGCGCCGTCATTGAGGCGTCCTCACCCGCGATGATGACAAATGCCTTTTCGCTTCATGATTTTTCTGTTAGTCACAGCTGGAAAGAAATAAACGCTGCAATTACAGAGGCCGTTAATGTGGCGTGGAGGAAGATCCTCCGAAGAGCCGCAGACTGACCTCAACCTCTCTGACTCTTTTCACACATCAGATGAGTTTAAGAAACACAATTTCTGTTATATACAGTCATTCTGTTTCTCTTTATTATTTATAATTTATAAAAACTCGATCACACTTTCAACAATTTCTGAAATCTTGGTATCAAAACATTCAACTCATTAAGGATATTCCTGCGTATAATTTTAGCATTTGTACATTTTACGGTTTTTAAGATTTTACGCAATTTATGCACATTTTTAGCCCCATTTAAATTAATTTACAAAATTAATCATTTTTTGCGCAAGGAATTGAAAGATATCAATGATGCTGAGGATTTTAAGACTAATTTTAAGTTTAACTAATAGTTCAGCAGCATGCTAATGTTTTTGGCTAATTTAGCATCTACTGATGTTTTCTGGGCTAATTCTGAGTGAAGCTAATATTTTGTCAAAGTGTAAGCTTTTTTCTATTAGCTAATATAGCATCTACTGAGGACTTTTAAGCTAATCAGGAGTTAAGCTAGTACTTAGCAACGAGTTAGCTTTTTTTTGGCTAATTTGGCCTCTGCAAAGTTTTTCAGGGCTAATTCTGAGTTAAGCTAATGTTTTAGAAACATGCTAGCTTTATTGGCTAATTTTGCATCTTCTGAGGATTTTAATGTTAATTTTGAGTTTAGTTAGTAGTTTGGCAACATGCTAATGTTTTTGGCTAATTTAGCATCTACTGATGTTTTCTGGGATAATTCTGAATTAAACTAATGTTTAATGACATGCTAACATTGCTGACTAATTTGGCATCTAATGAGGTTTTTGGGCTAATTTCTAAATTAAGCTAATATTTTAGTAATGTGTTAGCTTTAAGGCTAATTTTGAGTTTGGCTATTTGATGCAAATATTTTTAGCTAAATTATTATCTAATACGGTTTTTGAGGGCTATTCTTGAGTTTGTCTGATGTTTTAGTGGCACCATGATAACATTTTTGACAAATTTAGCATCTACTGCGATTTTTTTGGACTGATTCATAGTTAAGCTAATATTTTAGTAACATGTTTTTTTTGTTTTTTTTTTTTTTAGTTAATATTGTATCCACTGAGAATTTTTAAGCTAATTATGTGTTAATGTAGTATCTAACAATGCTTTAGCTTCTTTTTGGTTAATTTAGAATCTATAAAGTTTTTTGGGGCTAGTTCTGTGTTAAGCTAATATTTTAAAAACATGCTAGCTTTATTGGCTCATTTTGACACTACTGAGGTTTTTTAAAACTAATTTTGAGTTTAGTTAGTAGTTTGGCAACATGCTAACGTTTTTGGCTAATTTAGCATCTACTGATGTTTTCTGGGCTAATTCTGAGTTAAGCTAATATTTTGTCAAAGTGTAAGCTTTTTTCTATTAGCTAAAATAGCATCTACTGAGGAGTTTTAAGCTAATCAGGAGTTAAGCTAGTACTTAGCAACGAGTTAGCTTTTTTTTGGGCTAATTTGGCCTCTGCAAAGTTTTTCAGGGCTAATTCTGAGTTAAGCTAATATTTTAGAAACATGCTAACTTTATTGGCTAATTTTGCATCTTCTGAGGATTTTAATGTCAATTTCGAGTTTAGTTAGTAGTTTGGCAACATGCTAATGTTTTTGGCTAATTTAGCATCTACTGATGTTTTCTGGGATAATTCTGAGTTAAACTAGTGTTTAATGGCATGCTAACATTGCTGACTAATTTGGCATCTAATGAGGTTTTTGGGCTAATTTCTAAATTAAGCTAATATTTTAGTAATGTGCTAGCTTTATTGACTAATTTTGCAACTACTGAGGTTTTTTAAAACTAATTTTGAGTTTAGTTAGTAGTTTGGCAACATGCTAACGTTTTTGGCTAATTTAGCATCTACTGATGTTTTCTGGGCTAATTCTGACTTCAGCTAATATTTTGTCAAAGTGTAAGCTTTTTTCTATTAGTTAATATAGCATCAACTGAGAACTTTTAAGCTAATCAGGAGTTAAGCTAGTACTTAGCAACGAGTTAGCTTTTTTTGGGCTAATTTGACCTCTGCAAAGTTTTTCAGGGCTAATTCTGAGTTAAGCTAATATTTTAGAAACATGCTAGCTTTATTGGCTAATTTTGCATCTTTTGAGGATTTTAATGTTCATTTTGAGTTTAGTTAGTAGTTTGGCAACATGCTAATGTTTTTGGATGATTTAGCAGCTACTGATGTATTCTGGGATAATTCTGAGTTAAGCTAATATTTTAGCAATGTGCTAGCTTTACTGGCTAATTTGGCATCTACTTAAGTTTTTTGGGCTAAATTTGAGTTTAGCTAATAGTTCAGCGACATGCTAACGTTTTTGGTTGATTTTGCATTGAATTAGGTTTTTTGGGCAGTTCTTGAGTGTAGCTAATATTTTAATAGTATCATGATAACATTTTTGGCTAATTTAGCATATAATTGGGTTTTTTTGGGTTAATTCTGACAAGCTAATATTTTAGTAACATGTTACCTTTTTTTTTTCTTTTTAGTTAATATTGTATCCACTGAGAATTTTTAAGCTAATTGGGAGTTAAAATAGTATCTAGCAATGCTTTAGCTTCTTTTTGGCTAATTTAGCATCTATAAAGTTTTTTGGGGCTAGTTCTGTGTTAAGCTAATATTTTAGAAACATGCTAGCTTTATTGGCTAATTTTGCAGCTAATGAGGTTTTTTAAAACTACTTTTGAGTTGAGTTAGTAGTTTGGCAACATGCTAACGTTTTTGGCTAATTTAGCATCTACTGATGTTTTCTGGGATAATTCTGAGTTAAACTAGTGTTTAATGACATGCTAACATTGCTGACTAATTTAGCATCTAATGAGGTTTTTGGGCAAATTTCTAAATTAAGCTAATATTTTAGTAACGTGTTAGCTTCATTGGCTAATTTGGCATCTAATGAGGTTTTTAAGGCTAATTTTGAGTTTGGCTATTTGATGCAAACATTTTTAGCTAAATTAGTATCTAATACGTTTTTTGAGGGCTATTCTTGAGTTTGTCTAATGTTTTAGTGGCACCATGATAACATTTTTGACAAATTTAGCATGTACTGCGATTTTTTTCGGGCTGATTCATAGTTAAGCTAATATTTTAGTAACATGTTACCTTTTTTTTATTTATTTATTTATTTCATTTTTATTTTTTTTTAGTTAAAACTGTAATCACACTGAGAATTTAAGCTAATTGAGTAATATAGTATCTAACAATGCTTTAGCTTCTTTTTGGCTAATTTGGCATCTATAAAGTTTTTTGGGGATACTTCTGTGTTAAGCTAATATTTTAGTAACATGCTAGCTTTGTTGGCTAATTTTGCATCTACTGAGGCTTTTAGAACTAATTCTGTCTTTAGTTAGAAATTTGGCAACATGCTAACGTTTTTTTTTTTTGGCTAATTTAGCATCTACTGATGTTTTCTGGGCTAATTTTGAGTTAAGCTAATATTTTAGTAAGTTGTTAGCTTCATTGGCTAATTTGGCATCTAATGAGGTTTTTAAGGCTAATTTTGAGTTTAGCTAATAGATGCTAACACCTAATAGGTTTTTGGGTGCTATTCTTGAGTTTGTATAATGTTTTAGTGGCACCATGATAACATTTTGACAAATTCAGCATCTTCTGAGGTTTTTCTGGGCTGATTCAGAGTTAAGCTAATATTTTTGTAACGCGTTGTCTTTCTTTTTTAGCTAATCTGACATTTACTGAGGTTTTGAGCTCATTTTAGGTTTATACATTTTATCAATTTTTACATTTTAACCATTTTTTTCAATTTTTCAAGAAATACTTTATAACGTCTTTTTGTTTCTGCAACTTCTAACTATTGAGCAACTTTAGCATTATGCAAATAGCTTTATTATTTTCAGCAAAATCCCTTCAGCAATCACAAAAAATTTTCTTCGGCATCTGAAGCAAAACTTTTCAGCATATTCAGCAACTGTTTTCAGCAAAACGCATTCAGACTATCATCATCGCAGGTAACGCAACCTTCTAGTTGAGTTTTTGCTTTCTGCAGAAGGAAAGTGTTGCAGCTCCTTTGAGTCTTTTTTCTGCAGCCAGATTATCTGGTTTGCATGTCATGCTCCGTCTAATCTTTTGTGGAGCCAGGCATGTTGAAGGAGCTTACCAAGGTGCTTCCCCTGGACGCCGTCCTAATCATCTGGCCCCGGCCGAGCGGCGGCCGAGCCAGAGCTTCGACAGCACAACAGATGGGCCCTCAAAGGGACCCTCAGCCTCTGCTCCCGAACAGGAAGATGGAGAAGAGGATGAGGATGAGGAGGGAGGGTCGAGGAGATAATTCCTCTCATCCTCAGATTTCACGCACACGACTCCAGGAGGTGTGTGGAAGGAGCCGGACGAAAACCAACGTCCCCTCTCTGGTGGACGTTAACAGGAAGAACTTTAAATGAGTTCAGGGATTCACAAACGGCTCTGATGTTGTTTGAGACTCAGAAAACAAAACAGTAACAACGGGAATCCAGAGATCCAGCTATAATCCATCTATAATCCATAATCCAGATCTGCTTGAATTTTTATTTCTGCCCTTCTCGTGTTTCACTGTCTTTAGTTCCTCCAGAAGAATTTCTCTTGTTTTGACCACATTTTAATAATCCAGACAATCCTCATTTTTTCCTTTTAATTTTTATTATTTCATAAAAAATACTCAAAAAGAAGTTCATTATTTTTCACACCAAACTTACATTTTTAAAGTAAAGGCAGATTATTAGATTTACATTCGACTTATTGGTTTATTTAAAGCTTTGACAATAGATGATATAACAAAAACTCATTCGAGAACTAATGAAATGCATTCATTAAATAAGCAAAAGCAAAGAAAATAGCTTTAAAAGACTCAGATTTCTGCAGTGATGCATAGAATACACATGAAGGATACATTCATTAAATGAAGTGATTATTAACTAAAGTCAAGCAGAGTTTGATTTACTGCTCGAATAGGAGCAGGAAGAAGCACACTTATATAATCCCACCCCTACTGAGTTATTTCATTTCATATTTGAATAGTTTTTGTAATCTGAATGTGATCAGATATTTAATAGACAGAATAGTTTTAGTATTTGATTATTTTTAGATTTATGGTTGAAACAAGCAAACAAAAACAAGCTCTAGATTCAAAATGTTTAGAATTTCAGTATTTTTTTATCCCAATTTTTATAACATTTTTACTTTAATTCTATCTAAATTTAAAGCCTTTACATGTTTTTGAATATTTTTTTCTTTTGCATATCCAACAGTTTTCTCTGTCTAAGCACCAATATTTAATTCTCCAGGTCTGAGATTCTGGACAGTAAAACTTTCTCTAATGAATTAAAAACCTGCAATTCTTCAAAGTGAAAAACATTTATTTATCCCAATAGTGTTTATAAACAGTATATTTATATTTTCTGCTATTAAGTGGATTTTATTGCTGGTTTTAGACAAATCCTGTTACTTGTGAACTGCTAATTTGACACTTTTTTCTTTAAAAACTTTTGGAATAAACAAGGACTTGAATCATCCTTTTGGGTTTTTTTGCTCCTCCCTGCACTAAAGTTGACTTTCTTTTTATGAATCCGTGTTGTTTGTTTGATTTGTGATAAACAAACAAACATATTTGTTTGTTTTCCTGTTTAATGATAATCGCTGATCAGAGTTTATTCCATTTGAAGGATTTTATTCCATTTTCATGTGTTTAATAAGTTTAGATCTGGGACCATAAAGAACAATTATATGAAAGAGTTCTGTGTATTTTCTTTTTCTTCTATTATCTTGTTGTCATTTGAATTATGTCCTTAAAAAACATGATAATTGACAATGCAATTTTGTTTTTATTCAGTATTTTATTTTTAAATTGTGATACTGAATTGTAAATTGCAAAATGAATTGTAATTTTGAAAGCCAAATTTGAAGATTAAATTGTCAAGTGAAAAATCAATTTCAAATTGCATGATGTGATGGATTTGCTAATATTTAATTGTCAAGTGAATAATGCAGGATACTTTGAATTATGACAACAAAAACCCATGACAATTGACAATGTAATTAATTTTGATTTTATGCAATATTTTATTTTGAAAGTTGTGATATTGAATTGTAAATTTTATTTTTGGATTGTAAATTGCAAAATGAAATGTCATTTTGCAAGCCTGAAATGAGTAATGAATTGTAAATTGAAAAAAGCATTTTCAAATTGAATGATGAGTTTTCCAACTGAATTATCAATTGAATAATGCCAGATACTTTGAATTATGAGTTAAAAAACCTTCCATACAACCTGAAGTTGAATTTTGAGTTTTTTTTCATTCATTCTTTACCTTCAAATGATGTAAACCATGAAAATCAGAGATTCTACACTTATTTAAAGACACGTATGAATGTGATGTTAAATGTTACTATTTAATTCTACAAATATGTCAAACGTGCAGTAATATTGTACTAACTTGCTTTCTTGTAAATGTGAACATTAATTACTCACACCGATCATCTATTTTCAAAGCATTCCCAATTGACTTTTATTTATATTTATGCCGCCTTAAGCCAAAATAAAAGAAAATAAAATTGTCATCATCCTGATTTTTTGAGGGGGGTCATGTATTTGCCCTAAAACCCTCCAGCAGAGGCTCTATTGAGGGTTGGGTGGATCCATATGAAGCTGACCCCCCCTCTACAGCTCTGATTTAGATTCCTGCTCTTCACCTTCTGCTGGTCTGCTCAGAACTTTTATCTCTAAAAGAACTTTCTGCTTACGGAGCGAACGGCTTCATCGACTTCATTTTGCAGTAAAGTTAGTGAAGTTGCGTCTGTATAAGTCTGTTAGCAGCCGAGCGAGCGCTGATGATGATGATGGTTATGACGGCCTGTTATGGAGCGATGAAGACGAGCAGATGACTCATCCAGATGGTGCAGGAGCCATAATCAGTCACTCTGAGTCAGATCTGCCTCCGTCGTTCTCCTGTTTGTTCCACACAGACCAGCAGCAGCCCCCCCCGAGCCGTGCCCCCCCCTCGAGCCGTGCCCCCCCCCGAGCCGCCTTTGATTAGGCGTGTTAGCCAGGCAACCACTTGCTTGATTGTAATTACCTTCTGTGTTTTTCTAATTTGGACTCTCTGTTCGGGGTTGCCAGGTTTGTGAATTAAAAATAGGAAAAACACTTGAAGAGGCTGAACAATCAGCCGCTGCCGCCACCGCCGCCGCCGTTCCCGTCTTTGTCTCGCTTAACGCTCGCTTGCTGTGAAATGAACTGGGGCCAAATGACAAAAAAAAAAAACGACAGGAAAATCCTGAAATATGTTTTTTCTGTGAGCCAGAGCCGATTTTTACGAGGTTAATGAAGTCCCTCCAACTCTAACCGTCTGTTTCCCCTCTCATGCATCTTCATAAAGAGGCCCCCCCCCTTCCGGAGCCATTTCAAACCGCCGCGCCCGCCGCTCTTCAGCAAAATGAAAGGAACTTCATGATGAACCCCCCCACCCCCACCTGCAGACGGGCTGCATTATCTCCATCTCCCCGGATGCTAAGATGGAGAGAAGAAAAGAGGAATACGATTTCCTCTCACCTGGACCAAAGGAGGGCATGGCGGGGGGGCGAGTGCCATTAACAGCCATCGGAGGGAGCAGATGTGGAGGGGGGGGGCAGTCTGGATGAATGAAGCACTCGGAGCCTCTTCAGGTCAGATCTTCACCTCCAGCTCTTTGGGTTTTCTCCTTCAGAACGTCCCGACTGCTTCCAGGGTGACTTTAAAAATGTTTTTACGAATATAAAAGAAAGTAAAACTCATTTAAAATCGTTTAGATTAGAACATTTTAGGAAGAAGGAGTTGAAAGGGAGAATCACAGATAATCAATAGACGAAAGAAAAGAAAAAACCCTCTTTATCTGTATGGATACGACATGGACTCTGACAGTTTTACACAGATGACACTTGAAACTGTCACAAATGTTCCCCTCAGTGTAAAGAAGGCCTCCCCCACCCAGACGTCTACAACTAGAGAAGACCAGATTCACACTGAAAGGAAAACAAGAAGAGTTTTACAGAACCTGGCAACCTCTCATAGACCTTTTTGAGATTATGAGAGAATAATTACTGAGCTTCAAAAGTTTTTTTTTTTTTTTTTTACAGAGAGAAATGTATTCATTGAAATAATCCCACTGGAGTTTTCTTTAAGGAAATGTTTCTCCTCTCATAAGGAGTCTTTTCTTCATGACTTTAACAAATGAATCCTGAAAAGATTCAAAAGTCGTCTATGATCAGACCAACTTCTGCTGAAGCTTCAAGAGCTTCATGAGGTTCTCTGTCCACACAGGGTGGCGCTCTAACCTTCAATCCATCTTTCAGGAGTCGAGGTGAAATCCATGTTGGGAACTTTGCTGCTCCACATCTTCCTTTAGGACAGGGGTGTCAAACTCAATCGCACAATGGGCCAAAATCCAAAACACACCTTAAGTCGCGGGCCGAACAGGATAAAATTTTAAAACCTTAAGTTCTGAGAGTTGAAGATGCTGAAATTGATAGCTGAAAATACGGAAGCTGATAGCCAGGTAACATTATAGCTAAATACCAAATTAACTAAAAAAAAAACTAAAGAAAAAAAATAGTTTATCTTCAAAATAGCCTAAAAAACTGAAAAAAGCCTAAATTAGCCAAAATATCTAGTATGCAATATTAGTCTCACTCCAAAACGGCCTAAAAAACTTTTATTTAAAAAAAACAAAAAAAGCCACAATTTGCCAAAACAGCTAGCATGTAGCTGAAATATTAGCTAAATTCCAAAATAGCCTAGAAAATAGTCCAAAAAGCAAGCAGAATGCCATATTTTAAAACTTTAAAACTGTGACTTTTTAACATAATTCTGAATGATAAAAAGGCAGGAATATTATTCCAGAATAAATCAACTTAAACTTAAATAACTTTCAATATTTTACTCTCCATAAAAATATAGTCTGTCAAATTTACACAAGTTAAAGATAACCGCAATGGTGGGGGGCATTGGGTCATTAATAACAATGAAATAAATGATCTGGAGGGCGGATAGAATTACCCGGAGGGCCGGATCTGGCCCCCGGGCCTTGACTTTGACACGTGCTTTAGGACCTCTAAATCCAGCGTCAGACCGAGCGACTCCTCTAAGGTCTCTGTCCATGGTCCTGAACTGTCTCTCTACTTCGTCTGGAGTCCCGCCTCCTCCTGCAAGATCTCAGACCTGATTTGTCGTTATCAAGTGTATGTTGAATCTGGAATGGATTTGCTTTGACTTTATTTGAACGTGTTCAGGTTTTAATATGATTACTTTTTATGCTTATGGACCCCAGAAAGACTAGAGACCCCTCTGTGGAAGCTGATGGGAGCACCAACGTGAGCTTTCAGTCCACTGAGTTCTCCTCGTTCCTTCAACTCGAACCTTCTGGCGGTTCGCTGACATCAGTCCCGTTGGTCTGAACTGAACGTTTCTGCCACTTATCTGTTTTTAGCTCTCTCCCCCATCAGCTGTCTGTCTCTGCGCCTCTCATGAGGGAGGGGGGGGGGGCAAACACGAACCGCTTTATTTCGGGTGCTGCTGTACAGCGGCGTGGAGGGAAAAGATCTTCACGGCTGGCAGGTTGACATCCGCTGACATTTAAAACATTTTTGTCGGCGGCGGCGGCATTTCGAGTTCGTCTGTTGGAGGAAACGCGGGTGACGGTGGATCCAGAGACGGGAACTCTCAGATGAAACCGTGGAGGCGCCATCACAGATACAGGACTATTTAAAGTGTTGCTGTGTTAGCGAGATTTGTCTTTGGTGTGCAGACGTAGACGGGAGACGGGGGGGGGGGGGGGGGGCGGGGGGGGGGGGGCGCTGGCAGACCTGAACTCCCACTCAGGCAGGAATAATCATCACTTCAACAAGGACAGGTTTAATTATAGTCTTTTTTGTGAGCTGACAGGTGGGGGCTGGATGGACTTTGTGTGCACAAACAGGTCCAACGGTCCGTTCATTATTCTGAGGTTTCTGTGAAGCTGAACGTGTTTCTACATTTGATCTTTGTCCCATAAAAGCAGAAGATTCCAATAAAAATGAGAACGATTGTCGCGAAGCAATGTTCTAACCAACCAACCCTCAAAATAACTATTGAACTAACTAACCAACCAAAACACCAGCAAACTATCCAACAAATTAACTAGCAAAAAAAACAACTGACCAAGCAAGTAACTAACCACCCAACAAACCAACCAACGGACTATCCAACCAAAAATCAACCAACCAATTAACTAACTAACAACCTAGTTATCCAACTAACTATCCAAATAACCAACTAACTGACCAGCGAACTATCCAACTGACTAACCAAGAAATCAACTAACTAACCAACAAACTAATTAAACAAATATCCAACTAAACAACTAACTAACCAAAACACCAACCAAGTTTCCTACTAAGTATTCAACAAACTAATTAACCAACCAACTAACCAACCAACTTTCCAACCGACCATCCAACCAACTTCAAAACCAACTATTGAACCAACTAACAAACCAAATATCCAACCAACTATCAAAACAACTAACCCGCCAAATAACCAACTGACCAATGAAGTAATTAACTAACTAAACAACTAACTAATCAAAACACCAACCAAGTATTAAACTCACTATTCCACTAACTAATTAACCAACCAACTATCCATCCAACCACCTTCAAAACCAACAATTGAACCAAATAACCAACCATCAAAAAACTAACCGGCCAAATAACTAACTGACAAACGAAGTAATTGACTAACAAAAAACAAACTAAATAACTCATTTACCAATCAACTAACTAACTAACCAACCAACCAACAAACCGACTATTCATCTAAACAATTAACCAGCCAACAAACTAACCAACCCATTATCCAACCAACCATCCAACCAACTATTCAACTGACTAACCAAGTAATCAACTAAGTAACCAACAAACTGAACTTACCAACCAACTAAAAAAACGAATATCCAACTTAACAACTAACCAACTAAAAATCCAGATATTGAACAAGCTATCCAACCAACAATCAAAACAATCAAAACAACTAACTAACCAACCAAATAACCAACCAATTGTCAAACTGACTAAATAACCAACTATCCAACTGACTGAGTAATTGACTGACCAACTAACAAACTAAACAACCACATTTACAATCTAACCAACAGGCTGACAAACCGACTGTCCATCTAAACAACTAACTTACTAACCAACCGACCAACTAACTAACCAAATATTCAACAAGTTATTTAACCAGCAGTTAAACCAACCAACTATCAAAACATCTATTTAACCAACTGACAAACCAAAGAACCAACCAACTAACCACTGCAAGAACCAACTGAATAAACAGGTAATAAATTAACTAACCAACCAACAAAATGAATAAACTTCTAACCAACCAACTAACAAAACAACTATTCAATTAAACAATGAACCAACTAACCAACTAACTATTCTACCAACACTCCAACCAACTGACTATAGTAAGTAAACTAGTCAGCTAAGTAACCATCTAACTGAACAACCAACTTACCAACCAACTAACAAACCGACTATCCTACTTAACAACTTTCCAACTAATAATCCAAATATCCAAGCAACTATCAAAACAACTAACTAACCACCCGCCCACCCAAATAAGCAACCAATTATTCAACTAACTAATTAACCAGCTAAACAACTAACCAATCGACTATCCAACAAAAAAACTAACCAACCTGCAAACCAACCAACAATCCAACATCTGTATAAAAACTGACTAATTAACTATCCAATGGACTAACCACGTAAACAACAGACTAAACAACCAACTAACTAAACAACCAACTAACTCATACACTAACTAACCAACCAACCACACAACATTTTTAGTTTTTATTTTACAGTCCATCAAAACATTCAATTCCTTCTATATCTCTGAACGTCTGGAGAAAGTCTTCTACTGAAGATTAGTCACTAAAATGACTAACTCAGACTAGCAGGTGTTTCTGAAGTCATCAGTAACTCAGGTAAAGCTGCAAATTTGTACAAAAAACAGATATTTTCCTGCCTGCAGTTCGTTGGACCTCCTCTGTGTGGTCTAACAACAAACTCTTTGGCTTATATCTTCTCTGCTTCAGTTGTGGCTGACCAACAAAGCTGTGACCCATTCAAACCTCATCAGTCGGGAGTCTGCGGCCTGAGAGAGATTTTCCAATCGTGCTGATATGACAGACAGAAAATGAGAAACTCGTGTGTTTGGTGGAGGAAGGAGAGTTTCTGCCCTCAATCTCTCAGAGCTCGTCTCGTTTTCATGAGTCAGCGTTCTCTGTGACTGCCACACAGGAGCAAAAACACACTGATGAGATCTGTGTCTGCTGGTGGGAGGGGCTTGTTAAACATGTTGTTGTCTCTGTGACCGATGGATGGATGGATGGATGATGGATGGATGGATGGATGGATGGATGGATGATGGATGGATGGATGATGGATGGATGATGGATGGATGGATGGATGGATGGATGGATGTGTGACCTGCAGGATCACACCTCTGTGCTACAGAACAGATTTGATCAGAACTTTCTTCTTCTTGGGAAACATTAACAGATTCTGATCATTCTCAGGATCTTTGTTTTCTGGACATCAATCTGTCCTATTTTAGGATGTTTTCTGCTTACAGACCGCCCGGTGATTCATTTAGAAGTTGTTTTATTAGTCAAAGTGTTTGAGTTCACATGTGTGAACTCTGGACGGGCTTGGCTGAGGCCGGGTTTGGATCGGGGGGGCTGCAGCTGCCGGGGTCACGAGCAGATGTCCCTCACAACCTCCAGCGCCGGGCCGTCGCCCTTTTGTCGGCGCTCTGCATCCGATCTGCCAAACGTCGCGAGCGAGGAAAAGTGGTGAAGTGGGGAAACGCTTTCTGAGCCGACTTAATGAGCGGCGTCAGGAAAGGGCGCCATCTGCCCCGGCTGGACGGGGGCGCAGGAAGTGACTGAGAGACTGACAAACACAGAAACAGCAGGACGGGGAGGATGCCAGAGAGGAGGAGAAGACGTTCACGTCAGACGTGTCTGTTGGAGCTGAGAGGATCTCTGAAACTTCTGTGGCTTCATTGGAAAATAAAACAATATTTTTATTTAGTGTCAGACTCTAAGTCTTTCTGAATATTGTCTGAAGCAAAATGCAGTTTCAGGTGTGAATATATGGAGGAATAAAAGAGACAAAATACAATAAATATATACTCTATTGAATAAATGGGTCATTAATTATTTAAAATTGGCATTAAATAAATATAATTGGAAATCAATTAAAAAATTGTTTAAATATATGTGGGACTAAAATATTAAAATACCATTTAAAATATTTCATGACACATAATTACTGGAAGAGAGAATTGCAACTAAATATATTTACTGTGAAATCATTTTATAAATTTGTTAATAATTATTTCAAATTGCTATTCAATAAATATATTGGAAACAGTTCAATTTGACTCATTTAGTCCTCTATATGCCCAGAACTGAAGTTGCTGTTTCATTTTTTTTTTTTAGCTCACAGTGTCTGGAAAATCACATTTTTAAAAATAAAAGCACGTCAATATTTTAAAGTTAATGAAGATTCCAATAAACCGAGTGTTGTACAACACGGTTCTTACAATAGTGAGTCAATTAGCAATTATCTTTCAAGGAAAAATTATTATTCCTATTTTATTTTATTTTATGAAATATTGACTAATTGCACGTTTAGCTTTACCACAGAGTAATTTATGTGCTTCTTAAAAACTTGAACTTTATATATTTGTATAACACCTTTCATTCAGTTGAAACACAAGGCAATTTACATAAACAAAATTAAAAAGTACATTTAAAAAAATCAATTTTTTAAAAACAAATACACACAAAACAAGATATTTACTCAGAATGAACCCCCCCTCCTTGCCCTGGTCCCTCCCACTCTCCCCCCAGGTCCCCCAGTATAAACCTTAACAACCAAAATGAACAAAGACTGAAGGTTCACTCCTAATAAACACGTGTTTGCCTTATTTAGTTTTGCATGGGAAAAAATCATGTTTGCAAATTTTCATAAATCCTCAACTTTATTTTATGAAATCTTCGTTCTCTACATCTGCAGATAGTTTAAACAATATTTCTCGGTTTTATGTAGAAAACGTTAAATTGACAGATTTTGTGATGTAACCGGCACAGTGGAGACTAAAAACCGGACGCGAACTTCAGCTCCGTCTGATTTCAACAGGGCGATGCATAAATACTACAAAATCAAATGAAACCATCATAACAAGTGATATTTTCTACTGATAATAGTAATGATTACATGAATCTACAGTGAATGCAACTTTATTAGCAACATCTCTGTAACATTGGAGAATTGATCGCGGAATTGTTGGAACAACTAACATTTTTTGTATTTTTCTACAAAAAGAGACTCTTCCAAGTAGATTTATTTTCTTTAAGGCTTTTCCTTTATTAGTTGCTTTAAGAAGGTAGTGGATGTGTTTAACACACGCGATTATAGGAGATGACTTATGTGTCAAGAGTCATAAGCTGTTTCCATTAACTCTGAATTCTCACAAATTGGATTTTTATATGTATATATATATATATATATATATATATATATATATATTATATATATTAATTGAAAAAAGAGGAGGTGGTTTTTGGGGCGTATCAAAACAAACCTGTTTTGTAAAACTCCAATGGACACACTTTTCAAAATAAAGGCACTGGTTGTGTTTTCAACGACGTATCATGTGAATTGGTTTGTGTTTATCCACATTTATGATTTAATAAAAAGAGTTCAATTGCAAAATTCAACATTTGTAGAATTTCTAGAAAGTTTTGTGCATACATGTGATGGAAACGCAGTTATAGATAGAATCCAGTAGTTTTGTCATGTTCTGTTTCTTTTTAGTTTTTTCATTTTCTTTTTTGTGCAGGCTGCTGTGACTCCACCCATCCTCCTGTGGATCTTGCTAAGCAGTCACAGCTGCCGGCTCTTCAGTCATCATGTTTTTGTAAGGAACTGCCCTGTTTTGCATCCTGGCTCGTCTGATCTTGTTGGAACACGACGTTTGTAAATTGGATTTTGCCTCTCATGTGCTGTGACTCTTTCCTGCATCTGGACTTCCTCCTGCTTGCCTAACCGTGACAAGTTTTCCAAAATAAAACTTCCTTCTGAATCCAAAATTAAATAAAATTGGAATAATGTAAGTTGTAGTCCGTTACCAAGTGACCCACAGAGCAGTCTGTGACCGAATGTTTGGGACCAATAATTTAGATCATATAAAGAGGGTTTAGATCACTTCTATCTTCAACTTTGTGAACATTTTGCTCTAAATTAAAACAGTAAATCCACTAATTTTTATCCAGTCTAAACATTTGCAGATATTCTTGGAAACTTCTCTTAAACTCCTGGGACATGAATACATTTGTGTCTTTTTGAAAAAAGCTTGTTGCCTCATCATTCTCCCAGAATGCATGTCTTCCTGCAATGTCCTGCATGCTGCCTGCATGCAGTACCGCGGATCCCTTCTTCTTCTTAATTGGTCTTTCCTGCCTCCTCTTCAGAGCTTCGTCACATTTCTGAGCGGCCTCGCTGACATACATGCGGCGCCGTGTTTTCTGTTTTACAAGCGAGGAGTATCGGAGCGGCTGTCGTCCTGATCGATCACCTCTGCAAATGTCTAAAGGTTGCGCCTCTCACCCCGCGGCATTTCTCTGCAGCGCCTTGTCCTGCCGTTCAAGCAGACAAACGCGGAGCAAAAGCGGAGAAATACCAGAGTCTGGATGTGGTTCTGCGAGAATAAATGTCAGGGAGGCTTTAACACCATAAAACCAACACAACATAGAAGACCCGGATTTCCTTTCAACAAGATAGTGGATCTCGTTTTAACAAGATAGTGGATCTCGTTTTAACAAGATAGTGGATCTCGTTTTAACAAGATAGTGGATCTCGTTTTAACAAGATATTGGATCTCGTTTTAACAAGATAATGGATCTCGTTTTAACAAGATATTGGATCTCGTTATAACAAGATAGTGGATCTCGTATGAGAAGATAGTGGATCTCATATAAAAAGATAGTGGATCTCGAATAACAAGATAGTGGATCTCGTTTTAACAGGATAATGGATCTCGTTTAAACAAGATATTGGATCTCATTATAACAAGATAGTGGATTTCGCTTTAACAAGATAGTGGATCTCGTATAAGAAAATAGTGGATCTTGTTTTAACAAGATATTGGATCTCGTTATAACAAGATAGTGGATCTCGTTATACCAAGATATTGGATCTCGTATGAAAAGATAGTGGATCTTGTTTTAACAAGATAGTGGATCTCATAACAAGATAGTGGATCTCGTTTTAACAAGATAATGGATCTCGTTTTAACAAGATATTGGATCTCGTTACAACAAGATAGTGGATTTCGCTTTAACAAGATAGTGGATCTCGTATGAGAAAATAGTGGATCTTGTTTTAACAAGATATTGGATCTCGTTATAACAAGATAGTGGATCTCGTTATAACAAGATATTGGATCTCGTATGAAAAGATAATGGATCTTGTTTTAACAAGATAGTGGATCTCGCTTTAACAAGATAATGGATCTCGTTTTAACAAGATATTGGATCTCGTCATAACAAGATAGTCGATCTCATATAACAAGATAGTGGATCTCGTATGAGAAAATAGTGGATCTTGTTTTAACAAGATATTGGATCTTGTTATACCAAGATAGTGGATCTCGTTATAACAAGATATTGGATCTCGTATGAGAAGATAGTGGATCTTGTTTTAACAAGATATTGGATCTTGTTTTAACAAGATAGTGGATCTCGCTTTAACAATATAGTGGATCTCGTTTTAACAAGATATTGGATCTCGTTATAACAAGATAGTGGATCTCGTATGAGAAGATAGGGGATCTCATATAAAAAGATAGTGTATCTCGAATAACAAGATATTGGATCTCGTTTTAACTAGATAGTGGATCTCGTTTTAACAAGATATTGGATCTCGTTTTAACAAGATATTGGATCTCGTTATAACAAGATAGTGGATCTCGTTATAACAAGATAGTGGATCTCGTCATAACAAGATAGTGGATCTCGTCATAACAAGATAGTGGATCTCGTTTTAACAAGATATTGGATCTCGTTTTAACAAGATATTGGATCTCGTTATAACAAGATAGTGGATCCCGTAATAACAAGATATTGGATCTCGTAATAACAAGATATTGGATCTCGTTATAACAAGATAGTGGATCTCGTCTTAACAAGATAGTGGATCTCGTTTTAACTAGATAGTGGATCTCGTTTTAACAAGATATTGGATCTCGTTTTAACAAGATATTGGATCTCGTTATAACAAGATAGTGGATCTCGTTATAACAAGATAGTGGATCTCGTTATAACAAGATAGTGGATCTCGTCATAACAAGATAGTGGATCTCGTTTTAACAAGATATTGGATCTCGTTTTAACAAGATATTGGATCTCGTTATAACAAGATAGTGGATCCCGTAATAACAAGATATTGGATCTCGTTATAACAAGATAGTGGATCTCGTTATAACAAGATAGTGGATCTCGTCATAACAAGGTAGTGGATCTCGTAATAACAAGATATTGGATCTCGTTATAACAAGATAGTGGATCTCGTCTTAACAAGATAGTGGACAAGAAAAGTTAAAAGAAAAAAAAACCAAGATATTGGATTTTGTTAGAATAACATAATGGATGTCATTATTACGAAATCGTGGATCTTGTTATGATGAGAAAATCAACTTTTCTTTCTCGTTATAACGAGATAGTGGATCTCATAACAAGATAGTGGATCTAGTTATAATGAGAAATTGACATTGATAAAAAAGGAGGTATAACTGTGAACACTAATGCATTTTTAACTTTATATTTATTTAAGTCGGTAATGAACTTTTAGCAACTGTGTGCTTCAGTCTCAGTCATTTAAAACTGTTTTTTTATCATCAAACTCCTCAGTGGATCTTCGTGATCCAGAGATGATCTTCTGCAGATCCAGATCCAAATGATCGACTTTAACACTTTCAATTTTCTTCATGGAAAATCCTTGAAACCTTCAGTTTATATCTGTTTATTTGATGCAGTTTTATTCTTGTTTTAAGTGTTTAAAGTGTGTTTAGAGTGTCTTTTATTTGAGGATTTAAATGTTCTGTCAAAGCTTTGTAAATATCAGCTGTGCAGTAAGACGATCAAACATCCGATTCTGAGACTGAACTGTTTTCTGAGGTGAAAACCAGGTGGAGAATTGTTTCAAAGTGTTAACATAGTAAACATACTCCGTAGGGATCCAGAACGCAGCTGGACCTAGTCCCGCCTCTGCGCTCCAGGTGTAGCAGAACATTTAAATTTCACTTTGTAAGAGCGCCGGAATGGATCTGATGAGAGGCGAGGGTCTCCTTTGTGTCAAAATGAGACTAATGGAAGATGGACGGCTCACGCGCAGCCTGGGTTCACTCTTCATGTTCACGCAGCGCTGCACTCTGGGTAATGAATAAGTGGATTACCCCAGGGCCGTACGCAGAAGCACAACAAGCTCTGTGAGCCTACAGTAATCAGAAGTGTACACCTCACGGAGCTGGCAGAACAAATACTCCCGTGAAATAATTCATTTGTAGGCCGACATCAAAGAGCGCCTCCGTTTTTCATTTCTTTCCAGTAAATACAGTTTCCTTTTTAATTAACATCCAGATTAGAAGGTCTGAAGTCAGAAAAGATGTTTTTTTTTTAAATTAATTGATACTTTTTTCTCCTCAAACATCTCAGAAGCGGTTTGGATAAAAGGCGTCCTGTCCTGCCCCCTGCTGGCGGGTTTCCTTCCATTCTTCATGAGGGGGTCAATTCTCCATCCCTCCTTCCTTTGTGGATGTTCCGGGCTTCAGCATGAAAAATGAATCCGCCCGACATGACGGAGGACAGGAGAAAGCTTCTTCTCCCTCGTGAAAGCTGCTGGAGCGTGTTCGCCCGCCGGAGACGGCGCCGAGTTTCTGTCATGGAGCGCTGTTGACTGTTGTTGTTGTTGTTGTGCAGGGGGGTGGGGGTGGGGGGGGGGCTGCTGCTGGTCCAGCAGACTCCTGCATGAGCAGTCCAGGTGAGGAACTCAGACCTGCTCCTCTGTTGCTATGGAAACCTTCAAAGTTTTGGACAAAACTGTTAAAAAAAATGGAGGCAGGAAGGCTTTTTCTTTAAAATAATTACACTTAAGTAGGAGTAAATAATAGATTGAAGTAACTAATAAACAAAAGTACTCTAGTATTGAGTAAGACTTTGATCCAATCTCTTTTCTGGTCTTAAATGTGTCAAAAGCAGAAAAGAAAAGTGAGAATAATCGCAGCATCGGTGCGATGCCCTGTTTCCATGGCGACACAATGCATTTTAGGGGGCGGGGCTACCTGATTACACACTAACACAATGACACGTGGACATGCATACCTGCTCTGAATCACCAATGCAGTCAGGAGGGCTGTGTAGGTTTGTGCTCGGACAGCAGATGGCGCTCTCGGACTGAGGCTGGAACAACTCCACTTGTTCATGTCATGGCATCTCAAACATAAAACAAAACTATTATTACTCATGGATATTTGATATTGCTGAGGTGGAGCGTCCAACCTCTGGTTGTAAAGTCACAAGTTTGATTCCCGCTTTGTGAGAGTTTTACAGAACCTCCAGAAGATTCTGAATCTGGAGGATAAAACACTAAGTGCCATTTATTCTGTCATGTGTTAAGAATGTTATATATTTCCGTCACTGCCTTATTTAATTAATACATATAAAACTCATTTAACAGTGTTACATTTACAGCAGAGAAAAGTTGTTTAAATATTTCCAAAAGTTGGATACAGAGAACGTTCAAAGGAGTCAAGAAAGCTGAAATTTGAGGATTTAGTTCAACAGCAAACTTTATCAGGGTTTTTTTTAAAGTTAAAAACAAAAATGATTTGTTTTGACCTCCAGAAGATTAAAATCACAAGAAGAAATGTGACTTTTAGTTTGAACTGCTTTAAAGCTTTTGTTGGAGTAAAAGTTTGTAATTTAGATGTGTTAAAGGGGCAGAAATTAAATAAGAATTTTCTTCTTCTCTGTTCCTTTCCTGTCATGAAGATACGTGGACCTTCACTGTGTGCCGGATATGTTCATGTAATGTTAATCTATTCCAGGGTCTCCTCTCATGAGCAGGAGAACAGACCAGATCCCCTCAGCTCACCTCTCTGAATGAGGAGGAGCAACACACAAGCTCCGCCCCTCATCTCGTCTCAGTTATCGTACAGAGAGAACTCATTTCGCTCATCCTGTTAGATTCAAAGCTCGTGAGCGCAGGTGAGTGCAGGAACTAGTGCTGCCACAGACGATTATTTTAATGGTCGACTAATCATCGATTAATTTTTCCGATTAGTCGACTAATCGGATCATGGACAAAGTGGATGTAAAGAAAATCTGAAATATGATTAGCTTTAAAACAAAAAAATCCTAAATAAGCTAAAATCGCTAGCATATAGCTGAAATATTAGCTAAACTCCAAATTAGCCTAAAAAAACTGAAAAAGCCTAAATTAGCCAAAATAGCTAGCATGTAGCTGAAGACATAGCAAAACTCCAAATTAGCCTAAAAAACTGTAAAAATCCCAAATTAGCCAAAATAGCTAACATATAGCTGAAATATTAGCTAAACTCCAAATTAGCCTAAAAAACTGTAAAAATTCCAAATTAGCCAAAATAGGTAGCATGTAGCTGGAATAATAGAAAAACTCCAAATTAGCCTAAAAAACTGTAAACATTTAGAATTAGCTAGCTAACATGTAAATGAAATATTAGCTAAACTCCAAATTTGCCTACAAAACTGAAAAAATCCTAAATTAGCCAAAAAGGGCTAATATGTAGCTGAAATATTATCTTAATTCCAAATTAGCCAAAAAAACTGAAAAAGCCTAAATTAGCCAAAATAGCTAGCATGAAGCTAAAATATTAGCTAAACTCCTAAATAGCCTGAAAACCCTTAATAAATGCCAAAATAGTCTAAAAAGCTAGCAGAATGTCATTATAACTTTCAACTTCACTACAGCCTGACTCCATATATTATAAAGTAACGACTAATCGACGATTAAATTAGTTGTCGACTATTTTAATAGTCGATTAGTCATCGATTAGTCGACTAATCGTGGCAGCCCTAGCAGGAACACACCTGTAAACTCAGTTTTTCAGAGTTCACGATTTTCTTCATAAGAAGGTTGCCTAGCAACGGGAGAACAATAATCTTTGGAAGAAAATCACTAGAAAGTATTAAAATGTTAAAATAATAATCATAAATTGCCTCTTGGTTTAGCAGTGGTTAGCGCTCTCGTCTGACAGTGAGGAGGCGCTGGTTTGAATCCCCGCTGGGATCTTTCTGTGTGGAGTTTGTATGTTCCCCCATGCATGTTTGGGTTTCCTCTCACAGTCCAAAAACATGCTTCACGAGTTAACTGGCTGCTCTAAAGTTCTGGTGACTGCGGCTGACCCTTCAACAGGCTGGTGACCTGTTCAGGGTTTTCCCCGCCTCCTTTTCCCAACAGTTACCAGGATAGGCTCAGGTAACCCCGAAAAGGCTAAAAGCAGCTGTGACTTCTCCTGGAAGAAGTCTCAGCCGCCTGCATTCAGTGTTTAATTAGGTTTTTTCTCTGTCGTCTGCATCAGTGAGTCTTATGTATTTTATTCTGGGTTATTTATTCATTTCATTTTCACAGCTACAACAGTAAATTACACAACTTTCTCGTCAAGAAGGTTACGGAAAAGGAATAGAAGATTTCTCCTGGAGAAAGTCACAGCTGCCTGCAGTCACTAATAAGGATTTGAGTGTTTAATGAGGTGTTTTTCTGTCGTCTGCATCGGTGAGTCTTATGTATTTTATTCTGGGTTATTTATTTCATTTTCACAGCTACAACAGTAAATTACACAACTTTCTCATCTCTGGTGGAAATAAGAAGGCTACGGAAAATGAATAGACGAATAGAAGATTTCTCCTGTAGAAAGTCACAGCTGCCTGCAGTCACTAATTAAGATTTGAGTGTTTAATGAGGTTTTTTTCTGTCGTTTGCATCAGTTGTTATGTTTTGGTATGACTTTCATTTCATTTATATATGTCATTTTCACACCACACAAAAATAAATCACACGACATTCTTGTCTTTGGTGAAAATGAAAGAAGAAGAAAACTAATTATCTCTGCCTCATTAACTAAAGCGGGGAAACTTATATGAAGAAAAGTGAAAAAAATCTCTCTTGTCTCAAAATGATACAAAAGGCAGTAAATGAAGATACGGATCTTTGTGACAAAAATACATCAACGACAAAAAGGAAACAAACAGAACCACAAAGTACATCAAATGGCTGACATCATCCTCAGAGCTTCTATTATCTGAATGTTTTTTTCATTCTTTTAATACAATAATTGAATTGGACTCTTTTTATTGATTCATCAAGGTTATTCTATAGTCAGATTACTGCACTGAAACTATTTTCCTTCATTTTTTGGTCTAAAAAAATATGTTTTATCAAGTTATAAATACTTTATCATTTTACAAACTTTTTTTATATTTTATATTGCAGACTTTTGTGATATTCTCTACACAAAATGATATTTTCAGCTTTATAAATAGTGGTAGATGGTCCCTATAGTTACTTCCTGATTATTTTAATTGCTTCTTTCTGTGATATAAACATAGTTTTAGAGTTTAGAGATTTCTTATTTGCTTTTACCCAAATTTTTTATATAATAAATCAGATTTGGGATAATCAATGAGGTATAAAGATTATTTTTATCTAATTATTTCTACTGTTTTCTTTGTTTTAATGCAGTTCATATATGATTTCTAGAGTGTTTTTTATCTCTAACTTCTAAACACTTGGTTTCCTTCATAACTTCATTCCAAAACAAAAAATAAATAAATATATTTAAAAAAAATATAATAATAATAATTAAAAAACAATAATAAATAAATAAACTTGAATTCCTGCAATTTCTAATGAGATGTTAATATTTTGTGTTTGTTTACTTTTTTTAATGTTATATTAGGTAGAGGTTGATATTGAGAGTCAGTGAGTGTCATGTGTAATTCATTCCAATTTATACTATTTCATTCTATTCTTTCATTTGTGTTTATGATTTTTCTTTGAGACGGAGGACCCTCTTGAAAACGAATCAAAAGGCTTATGTGTAAACAAAGAAAAATAAAAAAAATAATTTGTAAATTCACAACCAGAAAAGAGAATCTTTCTTTAAAATGTTCAAGACGATGAATCTGAACTGGTGACATCTTCTCTTAAAAAAAAACAAAAAAAGCTGTTAGAATTACTTTAAACTGAATATTAAGTGTTTCTTGGAAATTTGTTTGTATTTGTGATCTTTTATGAAGCTAACTGTTGCTCATTTTGATTACAGTGACATAGAACTAATGAGTTAAAATAGTTATTTTAGAACAAAATGTGACAAAAAAGAGAATAACTCCATAAATCATCTTATTCTTATTTTCAAAATAATAACAATGAATTCTGGTCTAACTTTTAAACATTTGTTAAGCTTTACTTAAAATTAAGTAACTTAATGAAGTTTTTTTGAGTCCTAAATCAAGTGTTTCTATCATCTTAATACATTTTAATAATACATTTTATTTATATAGCGCTTTTAAAAGATACTCAAAGACGCTTACAGACAAGTTACATTAAAAACAGTAGTAAGAAGAATAAAAATAATACAAATAATAATAGCAATAACAATAATAGTAACTAAATAAATAAAGTACAAAGTAAGCAGTAAAATTAAAGATTAAAAGCAGTTTTAAAAAGCAGAGTTTTAAGAGATTTCTTAAATGAAGAAAGTTCGGTGCAGTCGCGGACGTGTTGAGGTAGTTTGTTCCATAGGGTGGGTGCAGCGATGGAAAAGGCTCTGTCTCCCAGGTTCGGAGCTTGGTCCTACACGGTAAGGACAAGAGGTTAGAGTCGGAGGAAGCGAAGAGAACGAGACGGGGTGTGTCGATGGAGCAGATCAGTAAGGTAGGATGGGGCCAGGTTATGGAGGGCTTTGAAAGTGATAAGGAGAACTTTGAAGTGAATGCGCTGAGTGATTGGGAGCCAGTGGAGTTTCTGAAGAACTGGTGTGATGTGCTCACGGGAGCGGGTGTGTGTGAGGAGACGCGCAGCAGAATTCTGAATATACTGAAGTTTATTGAGTGTTTTGCAGGGTGCACCGTATAAAATGCTATTGCAGTAATCTAAACGGGATGTAATGAAGCATGAATGAGTGTTTCAGCAGCTGAGAAAGACAGAGATGAACGAATACGAGCAATGTTTTTGAGGTGGAAGAAAGCAGACCGGGTTATTTGATTTACTTGCTGTTCAAATGTAAAATTGGTATCGAACAAAACTCCAAGATTACGGATGACGGGTGACGGAGAGAGTGTAGTGTTATCAAATTTAAACTGGAATTTGGGATGGTTTTAGTTATGTTTTTAGGACCTATTAAGAGTATGTCTGTTTTGTCACAGTTAAGTTTAAGAAAGTTTTGTTGCAGCCATATTTTGATTTCTGTCAGACAGTGAGTGAGTGTGGAATGAGTTGAGGAGGTGATCGATTTGGTAGAGATATATAGTTGTATGTCATCAGCGTAGCAGTGGTAATTTAGTCCATGTTGACGGATAATGTGACCAAGGGGAATGAGATAAAGGATAAATAAGAGTGGACCAAGCACCGAACCTTGGGGAACACCTTGCAGCAAAGGAGCAGAACCGGATGAGCAGTTGTTTCCCATGATGAACTGTTGACGGTCTGTGAGGTATGACTGAAGCCAGGACAGAGCAGAGCCGGTGATGTTGAGACAGTTTTTAAGACGGGAGAGGAGGATGGAGTGGCTGATGGTGTCAAATGCTGCTGTTAGATCCAGGAGAATGAGGATGGAGATCTGACCAGAGTCCGAGGAGAGAAGAATGTCATTGGTGACCTTGAGCAGAGCGGTTTCAGTGCTGTGTTGTTGGCGAAAACCAGATTGGAAAGGTTCAAACAGATTATTGGAGTCTATATGAGATTTGAGCTGGGAGGCTACCACTCGTTCGAGGATTTTAGAAAGGAATGGCAGGTTGGAGATGGGACGAAAATTGGCAATGTTGTCAGGGTCGAGACCAGGTTTTTTAAGCACAGGGGTTATGGCTGCCAGCTTGAGAGACTGAGGTACGGAACCGAAGAAAGGGACGTGTTGACTATTGTTGTTAACTAGTGGGGAAATAATGGGAAAGCAATCTTTGATGAGTGAAGTGGGGATTGGATCAAGAGTGCAGGTGGAGGCTTTGGTTCCTGCCATAAGTTTTTTAAGTTCAACAGGGGAAACCGGGGAAAATTGGGATAGTTGTTGAGTAGGAGAAAAGACCAACAACTCAAACAGAGGCTCAACTGAGGGGGGAGGGAACTGTAGATTGTATCAATTTTTGATTGAAAACTTGATAGGAAAGACTTGCACTTGGCCTCAGTGAATAATGATGAAGAGTTATTTTTGGGCTTTAAGAGTTTGTTTATGGTGGAAAACAGAGTTTGAGGATTGTGAGAGTTAGTATAAATGATCTTGGAAAGGTAGTTTGACTTGGCTGTGTGGAGGGCATTCTTGTATTGTTGAAGGAAGTCCATGTACATTTGAAAATGTACAGTTAAACCAGTTTTACGATGGAGTCGTTCAAGTTGGCGTTTGCGAGCTTTCATGGTTCGGAGTTCAGAGGTGAACCATGGTGCTGTATGGGTGAAGGAGACAGTTTTAGTTTTGGTAGGAGCCAGTTGATCGAGACAGGAGGACAGTGTACTATTGTAGTAGTTAACAAGTTCAGTGGGATTATTTGACAGAGGAGGAGGAGAAAGGGACAATTTGGAGGCAAGAGAGGCTGAGAGTGCTGCAGGAGAGATGGATTTGAGGTTTCGGAAAGTTATTGTGCGTTTGACTTTGGTTATAGGAAGAGGGCAATTTATGTCCAAGATTATGGCAAGGTGATCAGATATATGGAGGTTAAGGCTGGAGAGGCTATGAACGGAGATGCCTGTGGTGCAAACAAGATCTAAAATGTGTGACCGGTGGCAATGAGTAGGGAAGTTGACATGTTGGTTGAAGTTGAAACAGTTCAATAAATCCAAGAAATCTAAAGCTGATTTAGAGCAGGAGTCATCGATATGAAAATTAAAATCACCAGTAATAAGGATGGATGGTGATATGGCAGTGAGTTGTGTCAAAAAATCAGTAAAATCAGAGAAGAAAGAAGGGTTTGGTTTGGGAGGACGATAAATTACAGCAGTGACCAGGGGGGTAGGGCCAGATAGTTTAAAAACTGTATGTTCAAATGAGACCATTTTTGGAATGGAAATGGTTGTGACTTTGATGTCCTTTTTATAAATAACAGCGGTACCCCCACCACGCCCATCAGGACGGGAATTTTCAATGTAGGTGTATCCGGAGGGAGTTGCTTGGTTTAGGGAAAAATAGTCCAGGGGTTTATGCCAGGTTTCAGTTAAACAGAGGAAGTCAAGGTTTTTATCTGTTATAAAGTCATTGATAATAACAGCTTTGTTGGTGAGAGAGCGGGTATTGAAGAGAGAAAGCTTCAGTGAGGCCTTTTCTATTGGTGTGTGGCGACGTAGAGGACGCAGATTAGCTGGGTTGACGTGAGGTTTGTTATGATGACGTAGTGAAGTGCTCTGAGAGCGATGGCGAGACCAGAGAGATGGTATGCTGTCCGGGGATGCTGATGTGTAAACGAATGAACGTCCAGATCCAAAATGTTGAAGTTGATGATCTGGAGCAGTTGCAGAAGGAAGCGGCAGACAGGTGTTGCTCTGACGGAGGACAGGAGCAAAGCATTGCTGCAGCGATATGCTCCGGGCGACTGGAGCTAGCATAGGGCTAACGCCTTCCATGAGAGCAGATAAAATACCAACAGTCTGTGGAGGAGCTTCCCAGTGGACCAGAAGTGAGACGACAAGATAAATCCACAGCAGAGAAAACATGACAGCTGTATACTCCTGGAGTGCTGTTGAGTTGTTCAGTTTGACATGGTGGAGCACAACCTGGTTTGCCAAGGTCTGAGGCTGTTAGCTGTTACCTCAGGTGTGGCTCAGGCTGTAGCTGCTCCCTCAGGTGTGGCTTCAGCCGTATAGCTGTTACCTCAGGTGTGGCTCAGGCTGTAGCTGCTCCCTCAGTGTGGCTCAGGCCGCTTCAGCTGCTCCCTTCAGGTGCTGCTTCAGGCCGTAGCTGCTGCCTCAGGTGTGGCTCAGGCCGTAGCTGCTGCTTCAGGTGTGGGCTGGCTGTAGCTGTTACCTCAGTGTGGCTCAGGCTGTAGCTGCTCCCTCAGGTGTGGCTCAGGCCGTAGCTGTTACCTCAGGTGTGGCTCAGGCCGTAGCTGCTCCCTCAGGTGTGGCTCAGGCCGTAGCTGCTGCCTCAGGTGTGGCTCAGGCCGTAGCTGCTGCTTCAGGTGTGGCTGAGGCTGTAGCTGTTACCTCAGGTGTGGCTCAGGCTGTAGCTGCTCCCTCAGGTGTGGCTCAGGCCGTAGCTGCTCCCTCAGGTGTGGCTCAGGCCGTAGCTGTTACCTCAGGTGTGGCTCAGGCGTAGCTGTTACCTCAGGTGTGGCTCAGGCTGTAGCTGCTCCCTCAGGTGTGGCTCAGGCCGTAGCTGCTCCCTCAGGTGTGGCTCAGGCTGTAGCTGCTCCCTCAGGTGTGGCTCAGGCCGTAGCTGCTCCCTCAGGTGTGGCTCAGGCCGTAGCTGCTGCCTCAGGTGTGGCTCAGGCCGTAGCTGCTGCCTCAAGTGTGGCTCAGGCCGTAGCTGCTGCCTCAGGTGTGGCTCAGGCTGTAGCTGTTACCTCAGGTGTGGCTCAGGCTGTAGCTGTTACCTCAGGTGTGGCTCAGGCCGTAGCTGCTCCCTCAGGTGTGGCTCAGGCCGTAGCTGCTGCTTCAGGTGTGGCTCAGGCCGTAGCTGCTCCCTCAGGTGTGGCTCAGGCTGTAGCTGCTGCCTCAGGTGTGGCTCAGGCTGTAGCTGTTGCCTCAGGTGTGGCTCAGGCCGTAGCTGCTGCCTCAGGTGTCTTGTCACATTTGAATAATAACATCCTTATTTCTAGATCTTAGCTCTTAAAGACATGAAATAATTCTGGACTTTTGGCTGATTTGGTGAAAAGCTTCAGAAGGTTTGGAGCCAAGAGAGACGAAAAAGACGTCAAAATATCTTCTCAAATGTTACTCAAATGCTCCATCTCCATGCCACGCCCACTTCTTCTGCAAACGCAGGAAGAGAGTCGGCCTCCCGACAGAAAGTCAAGAGGAGAATCTGATTTTCTGCAGTTTAAACTCTGAACATCGGAGATCGGACCGTTCTGTTCAGAAACTTCAAGATCTTTTCTGTCAGCAGTCAATAGAGAAGAGTCAGCGTTTGCAGTCAGCTGGATCCCTCTCAGAGGAGCACGGATCATCCCGCTCTGTTCCGGAGTGTTCTGGTCAAACGTCACGTCCGCGTCCGTGACTGAAATTCATTCAGCTTCTCACTGGAAAAGAAACATTTCTCAAACGCAGAAGCGCTGGTCCTCGCTGTTACCTTGATACCTCGGCTGCATCCCATCACGTTTCCATGGCAACTCATCTGGCAGAACGGCTTTAAAAACGTGGCAGCAGATGCTGTGGCTCTAATATCTTAATGGGAGGAAAACATTCATACGAGCAGAAGATGATTAAGCTGCAAACTTGATTTCAGGTTGTTGTTTTCTGCTTTTTCTACCAAAAGTTTCAGAGAAAAACAGTTCCAAACATCAATGAAGAGCCGTTCTGGAGAAAAGTCCTTCGACTGTTTCCTTTTGTTAAATGAGTTCAAAACCAGATCGGCTTTGAAAGGATTTTAAATCCGACTTCAGGCTTCCTGAAGGAGAGGCGGCGTTCACACCACTCGTGTCTGGAGTTTTAGAAAAACTCGAGTTCATTCATTTTAATGACATTTGAAGAATTAAGAGGCATAAATCTCCTGAGAGTTTAGGCTTTGTTGCTGTGAAAAAACCTCTGAATCATTTTTAGTGTTTGTTTTTCTGGACAACAGAAAAGATTTCTGACGTTTGAGTTTATCCATCACAGAATAAAATGTCTTCAGTGTTTACTGCATCTATATATATATATATAAAGACTTTATGTGGATAAAACGTCAGGTAAATTTAAATTACGACTTTAATGATCATTTTTAATAAGTTTAAACCAGAAAATCTATTTTTCTTCTGTTTATTTCTATGTTGACATTTTTTTTTTTAACCTGGAAACTTTTTTTTTTTTTTAATTCCTTCCAGCTTGATGGTATATTAAGGAACAGTTCTCCCCTGGGTGTCGACTCCGAACTCAGAACATTCCTCAGAAAGAGTGTGAACAGAGAGCTCTCGGTTATAGGTGACAGGAAGAGGGGCGGAGTTGCTCTGCGTCACCAACTCAGAGGGGAATTTCTCCTGTAGAAAATACCTTCTAGAAAACAAAAGTATGCTTTAATTTTGACTAAAAGTGGCATAATTATCATTATTTATAATTACTTTTTTACATTTTTGTGAATATATATTTTTTTCAATTGTTCTTTTATCTAGTTTTTGAAATTTTGGTAATAAATTAATTTAAACGTCGTGGGATCAAGTAATCTATTTTATCTGATGTTTGACTCAGATGTTGATTGATTATGTCTTTGTTTATGTATTATTACCTGATTGATTGAAATAAACCATTTTAAATCAATTCAAATCTAAATGTTTTGTTTTAAGAACCCATAGTGAGAGAAAAGCAGTAAAAGAACAGAAGCTGGTTCTAGTCAAACTTAAGATTTTTTAACTCATGACACTTAAACAGAATCTTTTTACACTAAGTGACGTTAAAATTGTCATTCTGGTTTTGCTTTAAGATCATTTTAGTCTAGAAATATTTGAATTGTTTCTAAAATATATTATATTTGGGGTGAGAGTGTATAAATAATCAACTTTGAAATAGCAAATCTCTTTTTTTGACGATATAGACATAATATTCAAACCTGAATTTGAGTGTTTATAACTCATTTTAACATTTTGTTGGAGAATATAAAAGTTTAAACTTCCTCCTACTCCATTTTAAACATCTTTTAGTCATGTATTTGAATTCTTCTTTTTTAAAAAAATGTTCCTTTGTTGTTTTTTTTCTATTTTTTTTTATTTTTTATAAAAGACTAACAAAAAAGTTATTTTAGGAAAACATATAAAGACAAATTCTAGCAGTTTAATTAGAAGATTTTAATCCACTTATAATAAGGAAAAACATCTTATATTCTAATTTTTTAAACTTTATAAAAGAAGGAGATTATTTTTTTATTGAGTCACCTTGAAGTTACTCTGAGGACCCAGACGGGCTGTAAACTAGTCAAGGTCTGGTAAAAAGAGGAAAAATGAAAATATCTCTTCTCTTCTCTTCTCTTCTCTTCTCCTCTCTTCTCTTCTCTTTTCTTCTCTTCTCTTTTCTTCTCTCCTCTTCTCTTCTCTTTTCTTCTCTTTTCTTCTCTTCTCTTCTCTTCTCTTCTCTTCTCTTTTTTCCTTCTCTTCTCTTCTCTTCTCTTCTCTTTTCTTCTCTTCTCTTCTCTTTTCTTCTCTTCTCTTTTCTTCTCTTCTCTTCTCTTCTCTCCTCTTCTCTTCTCTCTTCTCTCCTCTTCTCTTCTCTTTTCTTCTCTTCTCTTCTCTTTTCTTCTCTTTTCTTTTCTCCTCTTCTCCTCTCTTCTCTTCTCTTCTCTCTTCTCTCCTCTTCTCCTCTCTTTTCTTCTCTTCTCTTTTCTTCTCTTCTCTTTTCTTCTCTTCTCTTCTCTTCTCTTCTCTTTTTCTTCTCTTCTCTTCTCTCCTCTTCTCCTCTCTTTTCTTCTCTTCTCTTTTCTTCTCTTCTCTTTTCTTCTTCTCTCTCCTCTTCTCTTCTCTTTCTCTTCCTCTTCTCTTCTCTTTTTTCTCTTTTCTTCTTTCTTTCTTTCTCTTCTCTTTCTTCTCTTCTCTTCTCTTCTCTTCTCTTTTCTTCTCTTCTCTTCTCTCCTCTTCTCCTCTCTTTTCTTCTCTTCTCTTTTCTTCTCTTCTCTTTTCTTCTCTTCTCTTCTCTTCTCTTCTCTTCTCTTTTCTTCTCTTCTCTTCTCTCCTCTTCTCCTCTCTTTTCTTCTCTTCTTTTCTTCTCTTCTCTTTTCTTCTCTTCTCTTCTCTTCTCCTCTCTTTTCTTCTCTTCTCTCCTCTTCTCTTCTCTCTTCTCCTCTCTTCTCTTCTCTTCTCTTCTCTCCTCTTCTCTTCTCTCTTCTCCTCTCTTCTCTTCTCTTTTCTTCTCTTTTCTTTTCTCCTCTTCTCCTCTCTTCTCTTCTCTTCTCTTTTCTTCTCTTCTCTTCTCTCCTCTTCTCCTCTCTTTTCTTCTCTTCTCTTCTCTCTCTCTCTTTTCTTTTCTTCTCTCCTCTCCTCTTCTCCTCTCTTCTCTTCTCCTCTCTTTTCTTCTCTTCTCTCCTCTCCTCTTCTCTTCTCTTCTCTTCTCCTCTCTCCTCTTCTCTTCTCTCCTCTTCTCTTCTCTTCTCTTCTCTTCTCTTCTCTTTTCTTCTCTTCTCTTCTCTTCCAGTCTTCTGCTGGATCACGATTGGTCGTCCTGTGGAGGAATTCGGACCCTCACATCTGCAGGACGTCCCGACCCTCAGGTCCGGACTTTGTCCCCGCCGCTCCAGTAGACATCTCGACTGAGCTTCATTCTTCTCCTCACCGTGTTTAGGTGTAATTTGAGGACATCTGGAGTCACTTCCACCCCAGGATGAGAGCATTACGATGGCGTCCACGCCTCACTTATCCACAAATGACGGAGATGAACGCAGGAGAGCGGATGCGAGGACACGAGCGGCTCCCAGCTGCTGATCGTCTGCTGGTAATCACATTTGTCGCCCGCGTTCGATTCGTTTTTAGGTCATGTTTTACATCTCAGAGTCCTGCGGGACCTGAGCGACGTGGGATCTCCAAGAAACGCTCTTCCCGTTACCGTGGAAACGCTTTCAGAGTCTGACGGGCCGGTTTGATGACAAACTGAAGACAAGGTGAAGTGATAGAGATCTTGAGGGGGGGGGGACATGAAGCCGAGGAAGACCTCTGACCTCTGACCTCTTCATCGACTGAACGAAAGAATCATTTCACCATTTCTGTTGGAGAGCGTCCATCCGAGGTCGTCCGGCGTGCCTTCACGAACACCTGAACATCTATCTGGGGATTTCAGGTTGACTTGAGGTCCTTCTGCAGCTGTTTTATTTTTTTTGGGGGGGTGGGGGGTGTCGGTGTATTAAACGGAACATCCTGAAAGGCAGAAGTGATCTTCATGACTGGTGAAAGGCCGAGCAGATTAACTAACAGGCGGATTTAATTCATCCGACAGACCGCTCCGGTTCCCTCCATTAAGGAGCTGCTGCTGGTAATGTGTGGGGGTGCTGTGGGACCACCCCCCCCCCCCCCCTCCTGGTTTTGAGCTTCAGATGGAGCGACAGAAGTTTGGTGATGGATTCATTTTGCTCTGAATTACAGCCGATTATTCGTCGCTTCCACCTGATAATGGGGGCTCCGCCGCCGCGCTTCCATTTGGACCATTTTCCCGGTCGAGTGCCTGGGCGGTCCGGAGGTGTAATGCACCCCCCGATCAAGCTGAGAGGCCACGAGGGGAAACGGAGATCTGACCTTCAGGTGACCTTCAAAAGGCCGGACCGACACGCTGCAGAACTGCGACCTCTGCACTTAAACGGTTAATACTAAACCGCCTTTTACAGATTTTTCCAAATTTAGCAGATAAATATGGAGAGAAAATAGACTCACTCTGATTTGTGCGTGCGTAATTCTTGATTTGTGCGTAAATTAGGATCTGTGCGTGCGTATATATGATTGGTGCATGCATAATTCTTGATTCGTGCATAACTTTGGGTTTGTGCGTGCATAATTCTTGATTTGTAACTAATATAATACATTTTTTGCAAAAGTAAAAAAATGCGTATTTTAAAAATATATTTTTGAGTAATTAGTTTCAGGCTGTTGTAATTTTGATTTGTGCATGTGTAAATTGCATTTTGTATTTTTTGTAATTTTTTTACTTTTGCAAAAAATGTATTATATTAGTTACAAATCAAGAATTATGCACGCACAAATCCAAATTTATGCACAGAGTTATGCATGCACCAATCATATATACGCACGCACAGATCCTAATTTACGCACAAATCAAGAATTATGCACGCAAATCAGAGTGAGTCTATTTTCTCTCCATAGATATATTCCTGCACATTTTAATCTATTTATTTATTTTTACTAATGGACTTTGCAGATACAGACAAGTGAAACCGTCTGGGTTTCATTTATTAAACAAAAGCTAAAGAGAAGAAATTGAAACGCTTCTGTCAAAAGAAACAAACTACTGTAAACATCTTTAATACAGAAATAATCCGATTCCAAACAATCACAGGTTTTGTTTTGCAGGAAGTTTCTGCAGGAAAAAAAGGATTTAAAAACAATATATTTTATATAAAAGTGCCTCTCGAAGCTCTCAAGGTCACTTGACAGTAAAAACAGATGAAACACAATAAGATAAAAACTGTTGTGACAGACTGAAGGAGATGTTGATGTTTGCTTTGTTGTTAAAAGGAAAGTTTTTTTCATTTTATTTTATTTATTTCATTTTCAAAGCACACATAAGGAGTTTTACAGTAATCAAGGTTTCTTAGAAAAAAAAAATGAAAATGAAAAGGGCCAGAAAGAAGTAAACTCATTAACTCTGCCCCATTTAAACAAGTCAGTAAATAATTTCAGTCAACAAACAGAATTACAAAATTATGCAACAGATATAGCAAGTGGTAAAAAAAAACAAACACCAAAAATAATAAGGAAAAAAGTAGTAGTATAAACAATAAAAGATCCACTTGGGTTGGTTTTCTGATCAGAACCTGAAAGGAGCTTCACATAGTTTTACGTTAGCCTGTAGGAAGTATGGATTTGCATTCATGACTTTTTTTAAAAAATAATAAATATGATTGTATGAATATAAAAAGAATCCAGCATTTCTGAAAATTAGATTTTTTTTGTCCTCAGCAGTCTTACATTGCTGGGTTTTGTTATTTTAGTTTGAGGTTGGACCTTGGTAGTCTTAGTTTGCGAGCTTTGTTTATTTGTTTTCTTTGTTTTTCCATTTGACAGAAGCTCAAACTGCTCAGCTTCTGATCAGATCCGAGATTGACAGGAAGTTCCTTCAGCGTGGGTTTTCTCCGTCGATGCCTCGCCTTCTTATTAGGGCTGGCATACCAAGTCGACCTAATCGAGCTATATATAAGTAGTGCGGACACGTAATGCTAGTTAGTCGCCTTCTATATTCGTTTGACCTTGGTGTGATCGGTTTTGGGGGGGGTAATTTAATAGTTAGTGGGTTGATATTGTAATTGTATAGTCAGAGTGGTAGTAAAGTTAAGAAGTTTATAATAGCATTAGGCTGCTTGCTTGGACTATTTTGGCATTTAATAAGTTTCTTTGGCCTTTTATGGAGTTTAGCTAATATTTAATCTACATGCTAGCTGTTTTGGCTAACTTAAGGTTTCTTTTTTAGTTTTTTAAGCTATTTTAAAGTTTAACTAATATTTCAGCGACATAGCTATTTTGGTTAATTTAGGATTTTTCTGTTTTTTAGGCTAATTTTGAGTTTAGCTAATATTCAGCAGCTATGCTAGCTGGTTTGGTGTTAACTTTTGCCTCTTTTTATTTTTTAGGCTAATTTGGCATTTAATTAATATTTTCAGCTGGTTATCAATTTTCAGCGTCTTTACAGCTGCATTTGCGCATGACCCGATTAGTCGACTAATCGGAAAAATTAATCGATGATTAGTCGACTATTAATATAATCGTTTGTGGCAGCTCTACTCTCTATGATTGTCCAGAACCACACCCCCACTCTGTAGTCGGCCCGCTACATTGATCCATGTTTCTTCAGTCACATGACTCCTCCGGTTCATCACAAAAACTCAGACAACTCAAGAAACCCTTGTGAAACTTTTGCTTCTAAAGGAGATGAGAGAACTTCCCAGGAGGGGAGCGCAGTCGAAGAGCCCAACGGTCTGTCCGCCACCCACACACAAAATCAGGTCAGGTGGGATAAAAGTTCTTTGAAAAACAAGGGGGAGGATACATTTTAGACGCTCAGGATCGCAAATTTTCTCTTTGAAATTTGGAGATGTTAGGTAGACACTCAAATTCTCCCTAGTGTCCGTGGATTTTCTGTGAATTGTCAGTTTATTTGTTTGCGCATTCCGTATATATAAACACACACACACTCACACTGCATGGAGAAATGGCATCAGCTGACTCAGAAATGGCTTGAAAATATCCTGATAATCGCAGAGGATAATTATCATCCGGAGTAGGTTCTTATTTTGGACAAAACCGGAACGTTCTGGATCTAGATGCCCTCTCGCACTTAACTGATGAAGGAGGAAGCTTGTGATTATTTAAGGCCCAGAGAGTCAGAGTGATGAGTCATGAAAAGTTTGTTATGGATGAAAAATAATTCTTTATGTTGAACAATATTCTAATGTTCTGTAATAAATGTTTACAAAGCACGATCAGAAGACGGGGGTTCTCTACATCCGGTCCCTAACCCCCACAAGAAGGGGAAATACTGTATTTTCATCTCTATAGTCTGTTTTTAGATACAAAAATGTGATCACATTTTTAGTTTGTGGTATTTTATTATGAAAATGTGGTTATATTTTGAAAATTGACCAGATCTTGAAGTAACTTCCTGCCAGGATTGACGATGTGGATTGTTGGTGGAGGACTGATGTGAACTACATCATAGGTCAAAAAGAGATGCGGCCTCCGTTCCACGCCGCGTGCGGCGTGAACCCGGCGTTGGTGTGAATTCTGAACGCTAGAGGTGGGCAAACTACGGCCCGGGGGCCACATGCGGCCCCTTAAGATACTTAATCTGGCCCTCCAAATTAAAATACATTGAATCAAAAATCCTAATTATTGGTGTTATTTCATTGTATTTCTGGTTTTTCTCATAAATGATGTTTGTTTCTTTTCTCATCTGTTTTTTTTCTGAGTCAGATGGTGTTTTTTGGTCTTTGAGTTTGCAAGAATATCAACCCATTGGATCACCAAAAAGAGAAGAAAAATCAAAATTTA
The DNA here is from genome assembly GCA_003999625.1 of Oryzias javanicus. Lineage (NCBI taxonomy): Eukaryota > Metazoa > Chordata > Actinopteri > Beloniformes > Adrianichthyidae > Oryzias > Oryzias javanicus. The sequence continues at coordinate 2,442,892 of CM012456.1, read as the reverse complement.
GAAACTAAAATTCCCAAATTTTCTGTTTTTAAATGAATATATGTGAATTTTAATCCACATTAAAGCATGTTTTTCCTCTAAATTCCATATTATCTTTTTAGTTTATGAGGTTCATTACTAAATCTCTCCTTCCATCTGCTCCTTATGCCAAATTTTAGAACCCTTTCTGGCCCACAAATCAAAAAGTTTGCCCACCCCTGATCTAATCCTTAAATCTAAAGCTTGGTTCAGACCCGATCCCTGTTTGTTGCACCTCAGGAGAGTCGAGGACTTTCAGAGATGGTTTAAGTCATGTGACCTTCATCTCTGGATACATGGAGGGATTTTTGAGCCAATATTGCAAGAAAAAGTAGATCAAAAATGTTTTAATCGCCGACAAACTGAAATGTTAAGAAAATAAAATCCTAATTTGCAAATATAAATATTTACTTTTTGTTGCTTTCAAATATATTTTTGCAATTGCAGCAAAAACATTTTGATGCGTAGTGTCTCATCTCACTTTCGCCCTATCTTTGATTTCAGATTTGCATTTTTAGAATTTGATTTTATTTTTCAAAGCAAAAAAAACGTTTTTCAAAGCAAATATGAAATATTTTTAAATGCAAATTATGATTTTTTTCCCAAACACTTTAAATTTTGCTCAAAGCTGTGACCTACGTTTGCAATATGGAGGCACAAAACTCCCTCCAGATGAACTTTAACAAACTGGATTTGATGAAACAACAACATAAAGAGGTTTCCCCCGTTGGGCTCCAGATGAACAGTCTGAAGTTCTAGTTGTAACTGAGCATCCACCTGTGGAGACAGAAGGTGCAGGTGAGCACGCTCACCTTTCCTGTGTTGGAGCTCGTTTAAATCAAAGAAAAAAACGGATGGAGTGTGAAGAAGCGATCGATGATCCGTTCCTGCAGCCGCTTTCACCTTTTCCCTCCGTCCTCCTTAGCTTTCTGTGTAACCATGGCAACAGCAGCATCTGCAGTGACACTGCAGACAAACCAGCCCTGAAAACTAAAGTGATGTTTATGCTGAACTCAAAACAAAAGTCATTTAAATATTTTCTATTCATGTAGATCACATGTGTCAAAGTCAAGGCCCGGGGGCCAGATCCGGCCCTCCGGGTAATTCTATCCGGCCCTCCAGATCATTTTATTTCATTGTTATTAATGACCCAATGCCCCACCATGTTGCGGTTATCTTTAACTTGTATAAATTTGACAGACTATATTTTTATGGAGAGTAAAATATTGAAAGTTATTTAAGTTTTAAGTTGATTTATTCTGGAATAATATTCCCGCCTTTTTATTATTCAGAATTATGTTAAAAAGTTACAGTTTTAAAGTTTTAAAATATGGCATTCTGCTAGCTTTTTGGACTATTTTCTAGGCTATTTTGGAATTTAGCTAATATTTCAGCTACATGCTAGCTGTTTTGGCGAATTGTGGCTTTTTTTTGTTTTTTTAAATAAAAGTTTTTTAGGCCGTTTTGGAGTGAGACTAATGTTGCATACTAGATATTTTGGCTAATTTAGGCTTTTTTCAGTTTTTTAGGCTATTTTGAAGATTAGCTATTTTTTTTCTTTAGTTTTTTTAGTTAATTTGGTATTTAGCTATAATGTTACCTGGCTATCAGCTTCCGTATTTTCAGCTATCAATTTCAGCATCTTCAACTCTCAGAACTTAAGGTTTTAAAATTTTATCCTGTTCGGCCCGCGACTTAAGGTGTGTTTTGGATTTTGGCCCCTGGTGCGATTGAGTTTGACACCCCTGATGTAGATGTTTGCAATAATCACTTCAATATTTTAGTAAATTAAGAATCAGAAGATGAATCCTGTGATGGATTGAAGGCGTTTGGGGGAATTCCTCCGTTCTGCTGACTCAGCATCAGATCATTTAACCTTCAGCCTCACAACAGACTTCACCTTCTGCTTTCAGGCTTTTCAAAGACTCCCTAAAATGAGGGTCGGAGACGGCGTTCCTCCGAGTGTTCTTGGACGGCGTGACCGCGGCATGAACGTTTGCACACGTATGAAGCGCGGCTGGAGCTTTCAGCCGGTCTAATGATGTTGTTTTTCCTGCAGCTGCTCTCGGTCTCTGTGTCCTGGAGGTTGAACTGACCGGCCTGCGCTCCGCTCGCATCTGCAGATGTTCTGTTTACAGTCATCCGCCTGACGTCCTTTAATTAGTTTGATTTCCTGCTGCTGATTTCGGAGGATATGAGCTTCAGAAAAGCACGGATAATTCGTTCAGAAGGCTGGATGATGGGAAAGAAAACATTTTAAAAGCTAAATTTGGTCCAAATAAATAAACACATTTTAAAAAATACTCTTCATCCTTCGTGATGAAGCTGAATCCCTGTAAAGTTTTGGTTCTTTATCTATATCCTATGAGCTGTGGGCGGAGCCATTGACTCCGCCCCCTTCCTTCTATGTTTTCAAACAGCCTCTTTTTGTCTGCCCAGTGATTTGAATAAAGAAATACTCAAAAGTGAAATTTATATATGCCCTTCATAATCAGAGAAAAGCTCAAGTTGAAGCTAAACAAACCATTTTCATCAGAGTGGATCTACAGAAAAAAAAATGACTCGCTGTGATTGGCTGCTGATAGGAGTTGATTGATTAATCAATTCAGAGTAAAAGTCTGAGGCTGCAGCTTCAGTTTGTTTCTGCTGTGTGTGAAAACTCACTGGAAACACTTGTTTTGGTACGGAGCCCCTAAAGCAGGGGTATTCAACTCCAGGCCTCGAGGGCCACAGTGTCTGCATAATTTCCAGATATCCAAACTCTTCTCATGACTGATTACCTGGTTCAGGTGTGTCCAACCAATTGGAGGATGCCAGATCCGGGTATGTTGGAAAACCTGCAGGAATGCGGCCCTTGAGGCCTGGAGTTGAATACCCCTGCCCTAAAGGGACATCGAACAAAAAAAATAATAATAATAAAGTTAAAAAAAAAATTAAAGTAAAAAAAAAAAAAAATTCTAACTCGTGGCCACGACATACTGGAGCCCCTAAAGCAGGGGTGGGCAAACTTTTTGATTTGTGGGCCAGAAAGGGTTCTAAAATTTGGCAAAAGGGCCGGACAAGGAGCAGATGGAAGGAGAGATTTGGTAATGAACCTCATAATCTAAAAAGATAATATAGAATTTAGAGAAAAACATGCTTTAATGTGGATTAAAATTCACATATATTCATTTAAAAACAGAAAATTTGGGAATTTTAATTTCTAAATTTAGATTTTTGTTCTCTTTTTGGTGATCCAATGGGTTGATGTTCTTCAGAGGAAAATGTGAACTCAAAGAAATCTGAAAAATCACCTTCTGACTCAGAAAAAAACACACGAATGCCAGAGAAACAACAAATTAGGATTTTTGATCCAATGTATTTTAATTTGGAGGGCCAGATTAAGTATTTTAAGGGGCCGCATGTGGCCCCCGGGCCGTAGTTTGCCCACCCCTGCCCTAAAGGGACATCGAAAAAAAAAAAAACAATTTCTAACTCGTGGCCACGACTTACGGATATGATACGCAGTTGCAGCCCATTCAAAACAACAGGAGCGGCTTTTAGGTTTCGTTTTGATCACGTGGTCGGATGTTTAGGTTTCTCCGGATCACGTGACTTTATGTGTTTATCTTTCTTCATTTTTGTCTGAAAGCCTCCCTCGTTATTGTCACTTAAAATAACCGACATTTGTGTTTGTTTATGAGGCAGAAATTAAAGAAACATTATTGATGCTTGATACTCTTCGTTTCGGGATCACGTTTGACCGTCTCCTGGACCGGAAGTGGTCAGACTGAACACGTTCTAGCTTTACAGAAGTCATTCGGGGCCCGATTCAAAAAGGTTCCGGGCGGTTTCTCCGAACCTACACTAACCTTGACCCGGTACCGATGCGGGTCGGGTCCCAAATCCTGCTGATCGCCCGGTTCCGTGATTGTTCCGTGCACCCCAGACGTTGCTGTTTTACGATTTTTGAGCCCGAAAAGTCAAGCAAAACAGACAAACTACGAACTGTATGTCCAAAATAAATGCATGTCGTGATAGTAACGGGTACATTTCTTGCTAGAAATATTATCAAAATAAAGATTAGTCCACAAAATATTTTATTCTGAGGGATTTTACACCAAAAAAGTAGTGGATCTACCGCCATATTGTTAGCCGGCTGTCAGACAGAAATCGGCAGAAACTCAAAAGTCACGTGATCAGTCACCTGATCCGGAGAAACCTAAACATCCGACCACGTGATCAAAACGAAACCTAAAAGCCGCTCCTGTTGTTTTGAATGGGCTGCAACTGCGTATCATATCCGTAAGTCGTGGCCACAAGTTAGAATTTTTTTTTTTTTTTTACTTTAATTTTTTTTTTAACTTTATTTTTATTTTTTTTTTGTTTGATGTCCCTTTAGGGGCTCCGTATTTTGGAGACCTGAAGAAACATTTTAAATTGTTTTTATTTTTTCAAGCCATTTTTTTTTTTTTTTTTACAGCCACAAATCTGTTTTACAAAAAGACAAGTTTTCTTTTTAAAAAGCACTTGCAAATATTTTCACACACAACCATACAACTGAAATCCTTGTACCTGTGGTTAATGCTTTACAAAGAATGATAGGTTCATGGTCATGTGTAGAAACGAGTACCGTGGCCAAACGGCTCACATAAATGTGAAAGACACATGTTGTCGTGCTTCAGCTTTTGTCGTTTACTTTTGTTCTGTGTTGCATTTATGTTGGCTACATAAATATATTGGTGCTCGTATTGATATCAGCCTATTTGCATTATTTGAGTTTATCAGTATCAGTCCGATATTTTTAAAAAAATCCACTGATATTGTTTTGACTGTTTCCAGATGCAGTTTATTTTTTATAACTGCATTCTAGTTCCTAATAGATCTCTGCGGGAGAAGCTGATGGTTTACTCTGAAGTCTAATAGTTCCTGAACGGTCAAAATGTTCTCAGAGATAATCTAAAGCAGGGGTGTCAAACTCAATCGCACCAGGGGCCAAAATCCAAAACACACCTTAAGTCGCGGGCCGAACAGGATAAAACTTTAAAACCTTAAGTTCTGAGATTTGAAGATGCTGAAATTGATAGCTGAAAATACGGAAGCTGATAGCCAGGTAACATTATAGCTAAATACCAAATTAACTAAAAAAACTAAAGAAAAAAAATAGTTTATCTTCAAAATAGCCTAAAAAACTGAAAAAAGCCTAAATTAGCCAAAATATCTAGTATGCAATATTAGTCTCACTCCAAAACAGCCTAAACTTTTATTTAAAAAACAAAAAAAGCCACAATTCGCCAAAACAGCTAGCATGTAGCTGAAATATTAGCTAAATTCCAAAATAGCCTAGAAAATAGTCTAAAAAGCTAGCAGAATGCCATATTTTAAAACTTTAAAACTGTGACTTTTTAACATAATTCTGAATGATAAAAAGGCAGGAATATTATTCCAGAATAAATCAACTTAAAACTTAATAACTTTCTTTTACCCTCCAAATATAGTCTGTCAAATTTATACAAGTTAAAGATAACCGCAACATGGTGGGGCATCGGGTCATTAATAACAATGAAATAAAATGATCTGGAGGGCCGGATAGAATTACCCGGAGGGCCGGATCTGGCCCCCGGGCCTTGACTTTGACACATGTGATCTAAAGTGTTAAAGGAGCCGTACCCTGATTATCTTAAACCTTTCAGATTAAACTATATCCATGTATTCTGCGTCTAAAAATGAAAGTTTTGTTTTCTGATCACTGCTATCTCTGTGGAGAGATTGAGCGTTGGTGTTAGACTGGGGACGGAGCTGTCAGAGCAGACTCTTCCTGGAGGGAGCGGTTGGAAACGTGCTGACGTCGGCACGTTTCCAACCGCTCGTTTTCGCGGGAATGAGAGGGGCGGCTGCAGACGGTGCAGGTTTTTAGAGGATTATGTCACAGGATGCGAATGTAGGGGTTAATTCAGTACACCTGTGGGGAGGCGTGGCTACTGTATTGAGAGTAGGGGTGTAACGGATCACAAAACTCACGGTTCGGATCGTGTCACGGTTTTAGGGTCACGGTTCGGATCATTTTTCGGATCAGTAAAAAGTAAAAAAATTTAAAAAATGAAAAAACAAAACGAAAAAAAAAACAACAATATCAAACCTAATTTAATTTTTGGAAACAGTTTAACTCATAAATTCAATAAGGATTTAAAATACCTCACACACACAATATTTACATATGCAACAACAAAACATCTGCTCATTGAAGCCTATTTATTAAAACAAAACATATTTGTACTTTGAACACAAACAAAATACTAAAACATGTAGTTTCTGGTTACATTTACATGTTTTTAGACCAAATCTACAAAAACTAAGAGAAAAGAATGCTTAAAAATAGTGTTGAAAACACCAAATCTATCTGGATTATCTTTTAAAATTAAATCATAAATAAAACAGTTACAATATTTTTTTGGGTATGAATTGCTTTATTGAAACTAATTGTGGGAACATTTAAATGTTTTAAATGATAATTTTCTGTAAAACGTGGCACTTCTGCGTCAGCTTTTCCTGGTCAATTTTGACATCTCTGGCTTGCCGTACAAATGTTCAGCGATTCCACCGGAAAGCCCGTAACGGAGCTTCCATTCGATGTGAACGGACAATTGGTTTAAATTATGCTAGCGCGAGGTGTCCGCGTATGGGGGGTGGGTGTTCGAGCGGTCCGCGGTACACACGTGTCCCGCACCGTGGCCTCTGATCCGTACGGACCACGGAAAATCCGTGATCCGTTACACCCCTAATTGAGAGGGTTTTTATTTGTGTCCAAAGGCCTTCACAGAAGGCAAAAGGGGGTGGAAGGGGACGGAGAGTCAGAGCGGAGGCGCTCAGACGCTCAGACGCCGCAAGGCGGAGAAAATTCAGGTCAGGCAGGGTGAAGAAGACGCTGTCGCCGCCGAACGTACAGTGGTCACTGTCGACGCCCCGCCCCGAGGATCGCCTGCCGTCGCCACACGCACGGAGGACGAGAGGGCCGCCTGCCGGTGCGACGCACTCAGAGGAAGAGAGCCGCCCGCCTCGGTTCCCCAAAACGCCCCACTTTGCATCGCTCCCCCGTCTCGGGAATTTGGTGTCACCGCTCAAAGCTAAGTCAACTCCACCAGCAGTATTTTCTTAAGAGACTATTATCTCTTAAGGACCAAGAAGAGTGGGGTGAATGTCTGTGATGTCTTTTTAAAGTTATTTTCCCTTGCAGATCCTATGGACATTTTATGGGGCAAAGACTGATTTTATCTTCGCTCTTTTTAACGTCTTCTAACTCCTTTTTAGACTTTTTATGGCCATCTGATGTTTTATTAAACAGTGTGAAAACTTCTGTTTTTGACTTGCCGCATTATTTGGTGCCCGGACGTCTCCCCAGCGGATCCCCGAAGTCGGCCCCGCTCCCTTAGACCTTACTCCACTCGTGACAATTACTCTTAAATGCATGAACGGATCTTTATAGTGAGGAATGAACAGTAAAATGCTTTTAAAACCTCAAAAAGTAGAATTTTCCTGGCAGGGCCCCTTTAAGGCGATACTTGCTCTCATTGTGCTCTCTTATGGGGTCCAGATGAGCCCACCCTTATTTTGATGTGTGAGGGTCTCATGTTTGCCACAGACACCAATGAAGATTAAAAAAATCCCTGAAAAAAATAAAAACTAAACATACTTTTAATGTAAACATGCCTAGGATAGCACAAGGGATAAAAAGTGAAAGAAACGTGCATTTCTAATAAAGAAACAAAAAGACATCTAAGCTTTGTACTCTGTAGACACTTAAATCTACAGATCTAGTCTACAAATCTAGTCGCCACCCAACTCCATAATCACCTCAAGCAAAATAGTCTCTTCGAACCCTTTCAGTCTGGTTTCCGCCCCTCCCACAGCACAGAAACTGCTCTTGTTAAAATCACAAACGACCTTCTGCTGGCAGCCGATTCTGGACTCCTCACCATCCTCATCCTCCTTGATCTGAGTTCAGCGTTTGATACCATTTCTCACTCCATCCTCCTCCATAGACTTTCTTCACTAGGTATCACCTCCACCCCCCTTCGCTGGCTCCAATCCTATTTTTCAGGCCGTACTCAGTTCATTCAGCTTAAATCATTCAAATCTCAGCCCTCTACCGTTTCCTCCGGTGTTCCACAAGGTTCCGTCCTAGGCCCACTTCTTTTCATCACTTACCTCTTACCCCTTGGCAATATTTTCCGCAAATTCAACATTAGTTTTCATTGTTTTGCCGATGACACCCAGCTCTACCTATCCAGTAAGCCCGACTTTGCTCTCCCCCCTCCATCCCTCTCCTCATGCCTTTCTGAAATAAAAAACTGGTTCACTCTAAACTTTCTCAAACTCAATAGCGACAAAACAGAACTGCTCCTCATTGGCTCCAAATCCACCTAAAGCTCCAAGTTTAACTCTCCCCATCGATTCTTCCCTGGTTTCTCCATCCCCTCAGGTAAAGAGTCTGGGTGTCATCCTCGACAGTACATTATCTTTCCACTCTCACGTCAATAGCATCACTCGCTCTGCTTATTTCCATCTTCGTAACATCAACCGTCTGCGCCCCTCTCTCACCGTTCACTCCGCCTCAATCTTAGTTCACAGTCTGGTCACTTCACGTCTAGATTATTGCAATTCACTTCTTTCCGGTCTACCAAACAAAACCCTCAATAAACTTCAACTGGTCCAGAACTCAGCTGCCCGCATTGTGTCCAGAACTCCATCATTTCACCATATCACCCCCGTCCTCCAGCAACTTCACTGGTTACCCATTAAATTCAGAATCCAGTTCAAACTCCTTCTCCTCATTTTTAAATCCCTCCACAACCTGGCTCCTCCCTACCTTTCTGATCTTATCCATATTCACACTCCCTCCCGCTCTCTCCGGTCCTCTGCTTCTCTCCAGCTCATCGTACCTCCAGCCCGTCTAGCTACCATGGGGAGTCGAGCCTTCAGCCGCTCGGCTCCCAAACTTTGGAACTCTCTCCCTCCTGACCTCCGTAATATCAACTCTTTTCCTCTATTCAAATCCAGACTCAAAACTCACCTGTTCAAATCCGCCTTTGCACCTTGACCCTGTACCCAATCTTCTGTTTTTGTTTTTTTTTTTGTTTTGTTTTTTTTTAATGTGTATTATTTTACTATTTATTGCTATTTTACTGGAACGTGTCCTTGGGTGTTTTGAAAGGCGCTTCAAATAAAATTTATTATTATTATTATTATTATATCAGTATAAGCAAATATCGGGTATCGGTATCGCCCAGAAACAATGATATCAGCTCATCTCTGGTCACGTGTGCGGGAGAGAATCCCCTGAAATGTTCCCACGTTTGACGACTTGAAGATCAGACGTGCGTGCAGATGTCCTCTTCAGGAATACAGACTTTCCTCGCCTCTGAACAGATTCAGCTTCAGATAATAAAAGAATCAAATATCCTTTCTTTCCTTTAAGAGAAGCAGTTTTCTATCTTTAATATCAGATATGACGATAATTAATCATCCATCTTGAAGGAATCTGCAGCAGAGACGGATGTTCTCTGCAGTCTTTTGTTTGGTTTGAAGCCCAAAAACGTGTCTGCGTTCTCACTGCAGCGTGATGCCGACTAAAACATACATTTCTACTCATTTTGTTTCAGCAGCAGAGATGTAATCTCCAGCCTTGAAACCGCTAAACGTCTTTAATGCAGTTGTGTTCACGTTCGTTTTGTTCATCATGACAGGGTTTTTATCTTCCCACCCCCTGACAGACCATAATCAGCTCAACCTTCTCTGCATGTCGTTAACAGAAGGACCTTAATTAAATGCCTCTTGTGCATAATTGCTTTGAGTTTAGGACGACACCCAAAAAGCCTCACGTGTGACATCGTCATGATCCAGTTCGGATAATCTGACCTTGTAGGAATAATCATAACTGGACTGTATATTTTATGTTTTCAGGAGGACCTTGGTAGAAAAACAGATTAATTTTTTGTGAAGGAGGTGGACTCAGGTGCTGACACAAGAAATAAAATATTCATGAATTCCCGATAACGAAGTGTTGGGGCAGGAGAAGCGAGTCTCTTATTTGCTGTTATGAAACTATTGCATCTTCAGGACTCATTTCTTTTGAAAGTATTGTAAACATTAAAGTATTTGTATTGGTGAGTGGACACTAATCCAAAAGTAATGATCTCTGTGTGAACAGGAGCTGCTTTCTCCATGGATACGCTGCCCTGCTCATTCATCTGTAAACGCAGCAAACATGAGTCACTAAATACTCATTTGCACTCCACAGAAGATTGAGAAAAGCTCTAAAGAAAACCACGGGAGCGCCAAGAAGAGTTTGGTTTGTTCAAAGATTCTGAGTCAAACAAATAAAATCAGGCTGAGCTTGTTTGTGTTGCAGCATCGGCTCAGACGCTTCTGAGAGTTTTTCTGCCGCTTTGGTTGGATATCATCAAACTCTGCAGCTTTCAGAGGCAGAAAACAAGTGAGGGGAGCCCACCAGGGCTGAAGAAGATCTGTTGAAATGTCACAGTAAAAGGACAAATACGTGTTTGGAGTACGAGGAGGCACAAAAACAACAAGAACAGAATTCACTCCTGTTTTTTTCCACTGTAGATCACAGAAACTAGATCTGCTCTGTCATCTTACATACAGAAATCCTGATCTTTCTGAAACCGAGCATAGGTAAGATCCGTGTCCTCACCGTGGATGGTGACCTTGTGTCTGAAAAGTCGTCCCCGTCCTCTGATGAGACCAAGGCCAGCGGTGACATCTGCACACATAATGATGATGGTGCTGGTGTCCCGGAAGGTGCAGTCGTACAGTCAGAAGAGCTTTTGCCGGAGGGAGGTCCAAGACCAAGATGAGCCAGAGGCGTGGGCCACGGTCAAAATGAGCCAGAGGCGAGGTCCACGATCAGGACAAGTAAGAAGCGCGGTCCACAGCAAGATTAGACAGAGGAGTGGTCCATGGCCAACATGAACCGGAGGCAGAGTCCAAAGCCAAGATGGGCCAGAGGTGAGGTCAACTGCCAAGATGACCAGGTAGCGTCGTCCACGACCAAGATGAGTCAGAGGCGTGGTCCACGGACTGGAATAATATAAAGTGAGGTCCATGGCCAAGACAAATCGGAGGCGTGGGCAACACCCAAGATGAGCCAGAGGTGTGGTCCATGACCAAGATAAGCAACATGTGTGGTCCACGGCCAAGACAAGTCGGAGGCGTGGGCAACACCCAAGAAGAGCCAAAGGCGTGGTCCACTGCCAAGATGAGCCAGAGGCGTGGTCCACGGCCAAGACGAGCTGGAGGCGTGGTCCACGGCCAAGACGAGCTGGAGGCGTGATCCACGGCCAAGATGAGCCGGAGGTGTGGTCCACGGCCAAGACGAGCTGGAGGCGTGGTCCACGGCCAAGACGAGCTGGAGGCGTGGTCCACGGCCAAGAAGATTCAGAGGCGTGGTCCATGGCCAAGATGAGCCAGAGGCGTGGTCCACGGCCAAGATGAGCCGGAGGTGTGGTCCACGGCCAAGACGAGCCGGAGGCGTGGTCCACGGCCAAGAAGATTCAGAGACGTGGTCCATGGCCAAGATGAGCCAGAGGCGTGGTCCACGGCCAAGATGAGCCGGAGGTGTGGTCCACGGCCAAGACGAGCCGGAGGCGTGGTCCACGGCCAAGAAGATTCAGAGGCGTGGTCCATGGCCAAGATGAGCCAGAGGCGTAGTCCATGGCCAAGATGAGCCAGAGGCGTGGTCCACGGCCAAGACGAGCCGGAGGCGTGGTCCACGGCCAAGAAGATTCAGAGGCGTGGTCCATGGCCAAGACGAGCCAGAGGCGTGGTCCACGGCCAAGACGAGCCGGAGGCGTGGTCCACGGCCAAGAAGATTCAGAGGCGTGGTCCATGGCCAAGACGAGCCAGAGGCGTGGTCCACGGCCAAGACGAGCCGGAGGCGTGGTCCACGGCCAAGAAGATTCAGAGGCATGGTCCACAGCCAAGATGGGCTGGAGGCGTGGTTGTTAATTAACTACTATGTCTTAAATAAATATTTAAAACTACGTTGAATAAAAACAACATAATTGCTTTTAAATCATGCTTTGAGAATAGGTTGAAAGATAATCAGAGCGTGACTTTAAAGGGTTATGTGATCCAACACACCTCACTGAGTTCCCACCTGGGGGCTATTCTAAGTCAGTCAGGAGTTGGAAGGAACTCTGCACATCTGAAAAAAACACGTTTCATAATGTTTGTGCAGAAACTCTGAATTCATCAATAAAAAGCTCAGATCAGGTTAAATGAGTTTAATTTACTCTCAGTCACAAACTCCAGAAACCGCTGCAGCTTCCAAACAGCGGTTTGGAATTAAGCAGATGATTCAGATACAGAAAAACAAGATCCATTGGTATAAAAAGATCTGTGTCATCTATTCACGTCAATGATCTGTGTGAGCCGATCGGATGCTGGTTCCCATGGAAAAGAGGATAACTTGTGCACACCTCAGAGGAGACATGATGAACTCAGATCTGCTCTGCTCTGTCATATCGGTTTAGTTAGAACCGTTCTGGATCCCAGGAGGCTGAAGGACAGAGCAGAACTGCTTTATCCAGCTTCTTCTTCTTCTTCTTCACTTTCTTCACAGCTCTTTGAGGGGTCTGTCAACATACGGTCTCAGGTCCTTTGTGAACATCTTCACAGTTTTTAGAGAGGCTTCTATGGAGCCAAAGTGGGGCCAATATTATTAAAAATCAAAATGTAAAAAAAATGTCCAAAACTTTTTGCTATTCTAAAATGAACTTCATTATTTTAATCTTCAAATGTTCTGTTTTTTAGGTTTCAAACCTCAAAATTTATTTATTTATTTTTAGTTTCAAATCAGAAAATTTCAATTTAAAAACTTTCTGCTCGTTGTGGTGCGTTGGGGCGGGGACCAATTAAAATCACTGAGGGTGGTAACTTCAGTCTCATTCAATGACTCTAAGAAATGTGATAATTACGGTCAGAAAATGGCTGTATCGTCTGTAGAAATAGCAAAGGAAAAAGATAACATATCTGAATGACCCTCCTGTATGTAACACTTAAAGATGGCTCTTTGAAAGGGTTAGAACCGTGTTTTGACGCGCGGTTTGTACGGGATAATACTCCCATCTTTGGACAACTTCAGACTATGATGGTACAGACTAAACAGGGATTTTCTGACCATAATTATCACAGTTCTCAGAGTCAGTGAATGCACCGGGACTGAGGGTACCACCTTCATCGATTTTGATTAGTCCTTCATGTTGGCCCCGCCCCAATGCGCCACAATGGTGCCAAAAAATTTCAAACTTTAATTTTCAGATTTGAAAATAGAAAAAAAAAGATTTGAAACTGAAAAAAAAGTTTTTAAATTGAAATTTTGAGTTTTAAGAAAACCTAAAAAACAGAACATTTGAATAGTAAAAACCTTTAGACATTTTAGCTGCAGTGATGATGTCATAAACTGTTTACTGCTTTGTTTGACACTGAAAGTCTTCTGTAAATAAAACTAATCATCAAATGATTATTTACTGCTCAGTAGGGGTGTGTATTGGCTAGACTCTGGCTATGTACGTACCCCAATATTAGGGATGTCCCGATCAGATTGTTTTTGTCCCGATCCGATTCAGAGTCATTGGATTTTGTGGATTTGCCGATACCGAGTCCCGATCCGATACTTTTGTAACACATTTAAAACATTAACAAATTGAATAAATACATTTGTCTTGTCCCTTATTTATATTTCATTAAAATTATTTTATCATTAGAAACTTAAAAACACTTCAGTGAAGTAGCTTTAATAAACAACTAAAAATAGAGCAAATATAAACTAGAAAAAAAAATCATGTTTTCTTGTTCTATAAGTGATAATTAGTCATGTGAGAAAGTTTAGTGACTTTAACTTTAATATATTTAGTTATTGAACATTTTTGACCAAATGTGATTCCTGTCCTCATTTAGAATTCTTAAAAATAAATTACGCGTGTTTTAGCATAAATTTGATGATTGTTTATGACTAGCTCATAGCATTATTAATTTTCATGTATTAGTTTTTTTTTGTTTTTTAAGATTATCTGCTTCTTTTTAAACTCTTAAGACATCACATTTCGGTTTTATTATCAGAGTAGTTCATTTTCTTAACTTTTATTCCTCTTTCAGATAAATAAAACAGGCATATCAAAGGACAGCTCGGGTCCTAAGGAGTTAAATCACGGCGCTAGCATGTAGCAGTTAGCAGCTGCTGTTTAGCATCTGTCTGCAGCAGAAAGAGCTTAACATTAAAAAGAAACTAACTCTCTCTTTTTCTGTTGAAATGTCTTTAGAGGTTGTTGTTTAGAACCATTAGCTGTCAGTTTAAAGCGTTTTCAAAAGAGTTATTGATCCTGGAAGTCTGAATCTGTGATCGGCTAGCTAGCTAACTAGCTAGCTAACTTTACATCAGTCCTCTGCTTGAACTGTTGCCGGTTTCTGCTGAGTTTTCCGGGAATAACATTTTGTGATCTGTTCATGACATGCAGACTTCTAGTGGAGGATTTATCTAGAATAATAAGATTGAAATATAAAGCGCTGATCATGATAAGAATAAATGAAATATCAGATCCTGCAGAGCCCGATTTCGATCGAGTCTTCAAACACGCGATTGGATCGGGACATCCCTACCCAATATGTACCTCACGTTCCAATCCATATCGCAATATATCCAGAACCAGAACAATTTTTCAAATTTCAGCTCATATTCCGAGTAAATATTAAGCAGTGTATGTCTCAAAAACCTCAGTGTGCCGCCAACTAGTGGTCGGAGGTTTACGTGGGAAAACAAAAGTAAGATGCTGAAGGACGCTCATAAAGATTGAATTAAATATCGCCTTGTCAGCATTTTGAATTAATACAAGTACTGCCAAATGAAATATCGTGATATATCACCATTGGATTTTTCCCTACACCACTACTGCTAATACTCTATGATCACAGCTGTTGACATGAACTGAACCAGATGATCTCTCAGCCTCCAGTTTCAACATCTGCAGCAACACTATTCAGTTTTTTTGTTTTTATTTTCCCGCGGAGCTTCCTGGATTCATCAATTAAAATCAGTTTAAATTCTTTCCATATTTTTGTGGAAGCTTTATTACCATTAAACCCCTGACTTCACCAGGTCTGCTGCACAGAAAGTCTGTTCATGTTCCGCAGCCTTTGAGGTTTAGCTCCGTGTGACCTGAATCGTAAAAACATCTGTGAGTGTCACCATCTCTGTGAAGGACACCCCCCCCTTCATTAAGGGTTTCTCCAGTCTAGTCAGGAGCAGAAGTGTGTTATTAAAACCATCAAGTCGAGGTGAGAAGGTCCTGGTTCAACATCCAAATGAATCGGTAGTCTGTATTCACATTTTAAAGCAAGAAATGGCCTCCAACTGCAGCTGTTATTGTGACAGAAGGTCTCAACCTCCTTCCTCAAAAAGAACATGTCCGGGTTCAGAAGGGAAAGGTTGAACTCCTTCATCTTCTGAGCTGAAGGATGCTGGGTGATTCAATTCAATTCAGTTTATACACTGCTCACAAAAATGAAGGGAACACTTTTTTATTGGTCCTGGCATGAATTGAATGAAACCTGTCTGATAATGTTCTTGTTGGTTCAGCAGCTGAGGGCCTCGTTCATCAATTTCATCTGTATTGGTGTTCATGAATTAACAACAAGTGGCAACAATGAGAAAACCCTCCAAACAGGACTGGTGTTCCATGTGGAGGTCATTTCAAGTTTCTCCTCTGGATCTTTTTTGGCTGGTTTTGTCTTGTGTAATTCTCTCTACTGGCAGTATGAGGAGATTCCTTAACCTACAGAAGTTGCACAGGTTGTCCAACTTCTCCAGGATGGAACATCCACACGTGCTGCAGCAAGAAGGTTTAATGCGTCTCCCAGCACAATCTCCAGAACATGGAGGAGATTTCAGGAGATTCTGGGAGAGCTGGACAGGACCGTAGAAGGTCCTCAACCCCTCAGCAGGACCCATACCTGCTCCTTTGTGCAAGGAGGAACAGGCTGAGCACTGCTCGTGTCCTACAGAATGACCTCCAGAGGGCCACTGGTGTGAATGTCTCTACCCAAACAATCAGGAACAGACTTCATGAAGGTGGCCTGAGGGCCCCACGTCCTGTAGTGGGCCCTGTGCTCACTGCCCAGCACCGTGGAGCTCCACTGGTATTTGATCAAGAACACCAGAATTGGCAAGTCCTCCACTGGTGCCCTGTACTTTTCACAGACCAGAGCAGGTTCACCCTGAACACCTGTGATAGACGTGAAAGAGTCTGGAGAAGACCAGGAGAACGTTCTGCTGCTGCAACGTGGTTCAACATGACAGGTTTGGTGGTGGGTCAGTGATGGTCTGGGGAGGCATATCCATGGAGGGACGCACAGACCTCTACTGCCTAGGAAATGGTGCTCTGACTGCCATAAGGTATCCAGATGAAATCCTTGAACCCATTGTCAGACCCTACGCTGGTGCAGTAGGTCCTGGTTTCCTCTAATGCACCACAATGCCCGGCCTCACGTGGCAAGAGTCTGCAGGCAGTACCTGGAGGATGAAGAATTGAAACAATTGAATGGTCTTCACCATCCCCTGACTTAAACCCAATAGAACATCTCTGGGACATTATGTTTGGGTCCATTAGGCGCCGCCAGGTTGCTCCTCAGACTGTACAACAGCTCAGGGATGCCCTCACACTAAACCAAATAGACGAAGGTGAGGTGGTGAAGTCCACGGCCAAGAACAGGAGTCCTGGAGATCCACCATGAATCTGGAATCTCTCGGAACTTCAACCTTCAAGCTGTCTGCTAACTAACTAACTGTGTGAGAACTTTACAACATTCACATTATGGTGATTCTCCTGCTAACCTCCGTACGTTTTTCGGTGCGCAAAATTCATTCACACTTTCAGGAATTTCAGAAATCTCAGCATCAAAACATTCAGCTCGTTCAGGACATTACTGCTTTTTTTTGGTATTCATAAATTTTACAGTTTTTGAGGAAATCGCTCAAATGCTTCAAAAACTTTGAACCTTGTGAACTTCTGCATTAACTTTCAGCTACAGACACTGTTCATGTTGAAATTATCTGCAACTACTGGATTTTTTTTAGGCTAATGCGGCATTTAGCTTTTATTTTAACTACATGCTAGCTGTTTTTAACTACATGCTAGCTGTTTTTAACTACATGCTAGCTGTTTTTGGCTTATTTAGACATTTTCCCAGTTTTTTAGCCGAATTTGAAGTTCAGCTAAGATTTTAGCATCATGCTAGCTTCTTTTTTTTTTTTTGGCTAATTTAGAAATATTTCAAGTTTTTGGCTTAATTTGGAGTTTAGCTAACATTTTAGCATTTTGCAAGCCGTTTTTTTTGCTAATTAAGAGACGTTTGTAGTTTTTATCCACATTTAAAGTTAAGCTGACATTTTAGTTCCATGCTAGCTGTTTTTGGCTTATTTAGACATGTTTCCAGTTTTTCGTTCAGTTTGGAGTTTAGCTAACACTTTAGCAATATGCTAGCTGTTTATGTCTAATTTAGACATTTTTTGCTTAATTTTGAGTTTAGCTAACATTTTAGCATCATGTTAGCTGTTTTTGGCTAATTTAGACATGTTTCCAGTTTTCTGGCTAATTTGGCATTTAGCTAACATTTTAGCATTTTGCAAGCCGTTTTTTGCTAAATAAGAGATGTTTCTAGTTTTTATCCAAATTTAAAGTTAAGCTAACATTTTAGTTCTGTGCTAGCTGTTTTTGGCTTATTTAGACATGTTTCCATTTTTTTGTTCAGTTTGGAGTTTAGCTAACACTTTAGCATAATGGTAGCTTTTTTGGCTAATGTAGAAATTTTTCTATTTTTTTAGGCGAATTTGGACTTAAGCTAACATTTTAGCAATATGCTTGCTTTGGCTTAAGGTCCTAATTTGACATTTTTTTTGCTAATTTGGAGTTTTAGCTAACATTTAGCATCAAAGTTTAGCTGTTTTTGGCTAATTTAAGACATGTTTCCAGTTTTCTGGGCTTAATTTGGCATTTAGAGCTACATCAGTTATCCGTTATTGGCTAGACATTTTCCAGTTTTTTAGACTATTTGCATTTAAACATTAAGTTGGAGGGTCACTAAATTACGCGCTATGTGTAGTTGGCTATTTGAGTTTTTACTTTAAACATGTTAATAGTAAGATGCATTTGGTATGACGGATATAGTTGATGGTAATAATAACAATTATATAAAATCTAAAATATTTAGCATATCAATAATGATCTAAACAGACGAAGCCAAACCTGGAGCTAAAAGCGACACTTATGGGTTGCACTCGTGCTAAATACAATCGGTTCTTTGGGGGATCCCTGCACTCTGGTCTACTGTAAGTCTCTGCTGAATCTTCATCTATTGGATTCATTTTAGACATTCTTGTTGAATTTTTCTCTGGATAGATTCTGAACTGGTCTGAGTATCCAAACCTTCTATCTCCTCAGAGTCATAGATTTTCATTTCTGTGTGATTGAATACTTTCTGTTCTGAGCCATCAGACTCTGGCATATTTCCCATTTTAATGCGAGTGTTTATTTTCATTGTGAGTGTTTCAGCAGCTGGTAATCATGACAACAAGCCTCTGACTGAGACAGGCGCCGGTTTCATATAAAATGCATCGAGAAGACAAAGTTTTAGTTTAAAAATCAATGAACACGTGGAAACTTTCACATTTATGTGCAGATTTATCTTCAAACTGAAACTAAGGTTTTCATTCCTTCACTGTTTTTTATTTTTAACAGTTTTGTTTTATATTTTAATGTAAAATCCCCCGTAAGGGAAGAAGGGCTGCAGCAGCCATTGTAAAAATTCCATTCATGGATTTGGTGGACCTGGCTCCTCCTCCTCCTCCTCCTCTCTCCTTATCAGCGAGCAGACAGGATGGGATGGGGTGGGGGGGGGGGGTGCTATAATAAAACAGAGAGGCTGAGGGCAGAGACAGAGCGCAGAGGCTTGTGCAGCGATGCTCTGCCGGCTGGAGCGCAGTGATGGAGCGCCTCCTGATTCCTTAGGCTAGATCAAACCAGAGCGGGAAAATAAAACCCTCTCCAGACGACCGCCTACCTTCTGAAAAACAAAGGGGGACGTTTTTTTCTTGGATTGACAGCGCCATCATGAACTCCACTCTGGTCCCCAACAGAAGCCTCTCCTCGGCCACGCTCCCTCCCGACCTGGGGGGCCAGAAGGACTCGTCGGCGGGGTGCTACGAGCAGCTCCTGATCTCCACGGAGGTGTTCCTCACGTTGGGCATCATCAGCCTCCTGGAGAACATCCTGGTCGTTGCCGCCATCGTCAAAAACAAGAACCTTCACTCCCCCATGTACTTCTTCATCTGCAGCCTGGCGGTGGCCGACATGTTGGTCAGCGTCTCCAACGCGTCCGAGACGATCGTCATAGCGCTCATCAACGGGGGCAACCTGAGCATCCCCGTCACGCTGATCAAGAGCATGGACAACGTCTTTGACTCCATGATCTGCAGCTCTCTGCTGGCCTCCATCTGCAGCCTGCTGGCCATCGCCGTCGACCGCTACATCACCATCTTCTACGCCCTGCGGTACCACAACATCGTCACGCTGCGGCGAGCCGCCGTGGTCATCAGCGGCATCTGGACGTGCTGCATCGTGTCGGGTATCCTCTTCATCATCTACTCAGAGAGCACCACGGTGCTCATATGTCTCATCACCATGTTCTTCACCATGCTGGTCCTCATGGCTTCCCTCTATGTCCACATGTTCCTGCTGGCGCGCCTGCACATGAAGCGGATCGCCGCGCTGCCGGGCAACGCGCCCATCCACCAGCGGGCGAACATGAAGGGCGCCATCACCCTCACCATCCTCCTGGGAGTGTTCGTGGTGTGCTGGGCGCCGTTCTTCCTGCACCTCATCCTCATGATCACCTGCCCCAGGAACCCCTACTGCACCTGCTTCATGTCGCACTTCAACATGTACCTCATCCTCATCATGTGCAACTCCGTCATCGACCCCATCATCTACGCGTTCCGGAGCCAGGAGATGAGGAAAACCTTCAAGGAGATCTTCTGCTGCTCCAACGCTCTCCTGTGCGTGTGATTTGTGCGGCGTCCCATTCTGTCCCACGGTTTCAAAAATGACCCGAAAACAGCACCAGGAGCTGAAACTGAGACGTGATCGGATGACGACAGACGGAGGCGTTTAACACGGCCAATACGGCGATTATTGACCCCGTTGGCTTGCCATAAACCGCCCCTCTGACAACACGTGAACACACCGCTGACATCAAGAGAAAAAAGCAGAAACATTTCATCTTTTATAATGTGAATTCTAAGATGCACTGGAGCCGGAACAGAGTGTGAAGAAGTTTAACGGAGGCTCCATCAGATCCTTGGAATGATGTGAAGACGACTGAAAAAAGGAGCACAAGCAACAAAACCCCCTTTTCTCTCAGGTCCATCTTCCAGACCATAAATAGGTTGAAGAATGTGAAAAAAAAAGTCTAAAATTGTGAATTTCTCAGGCACTAGTTGAAATTATGTATCCTTCATGTTGGATTTGTTTTGTCACAGAAGTACCTCATAAGAAGATGAATCCATTATTTATTTAAGTTGTTTGTATTTATTTTTGTTCTGACCCAACTAGAAGCATTCCACTTTCAAGTCCGATATTTGTGACTTTCGTGCATATTTGAGTGAATTTGTCGATGAAGAAGCACGTCTGTGTGAAGATAAAAAAAGTCTATTTTTCTGTGATGTGTTCGTGTGACCTGTTGCTTTTCATTGCTGCCTTAAACGCGCCGCACTGTGATGTAAAACTAAAAGCATTTTCTCCGACGGCGTTTGAGAATTGTAGTTGTCGTGCGTCTGTGAAACCTCTTCAGTGTTGCCTTATTTATTTATTTATTTGTCACCTTATAGACTTGAACGGCACCCATGAGCTTTAAATTGCACAACAAGTTTGATGTTAATGGAAATGCGGCCCGCTGGGAATGTGATGTGTGTGCCACTGTACCGGTGTTTGTACGAATCACTCAATAAACCATAAAGCCTCAGCTGTGCTGCTGCCTCTCGTTCTTCAGAAACAGGCTCCAGATCCCATAGAATCCCGCCGCCCACTTCAAAATACCTTCATGAATGAAACCTGATTACCCAGAATCCTTTATGTCACCTGACTAATCCAGGCTGGATCTATGCTGACAGGTTAAATTGGGAAAAATTACTTTAAAAAAGCTTGGAAAAAAACCAATTTTTTCACTATCTGGGCAAACTACGGCCCGGGGGCCACATGCGGCCCCTTAAGCTACTTAATGTGGCCCTCCAAATTAAAATACATTGAATCAAAAATCCTAATTATTGTTTTATTTTCATTGTATTTCTGGTTTCTTCCCATGAATGGTGTTGTTTCTCTGACGTTCGTGTGTGTTCCTTTCTGAGTCAGATGGTGATCTTTCGGATTATTCCTCTACACCATAAATGCAGCATTTCTTTGAGTTCACATTTTCCTCTGAAGAAACATCAACCCATTGGATCAACCCAAAAGAGAACAAAAATCAAAATTTAGAAATTAAAAACTCCCAAATTTTTTGTTGTTTAAATGAATATATGTGAATTTGAATCCAAATTAAAGCATGTTTTTATCTAAATTTCCATATTATTTTTTTAGTTATGAGGTTGATTACCAAATCTCTCCTTCCATCTGCTCCTTGTCGGCCCTTATGCCAAATTTTAGAACCCTTTGTGGCCCACGAGTCAAAACAATTGCCCACCCCTGATCTAGAGAAATTTAAAACAGATTAGAAAGAAGTCACTGATAATTTCTAGAGATAAAGAGACAGCTTGGAGACTCCAGAGAACCTTCCAGAAACAAGGGTTTCAGGACTATGACTCGTCATCCAGGAGATCATATGGAAGATGTAATCGGACAACAGCCAAAGAGAGACGTGTGGACCAACATGGATCCATAGGAGATCTCAAGACCTCACACAGAAACATCTGGATCTGAAGAAGAATGTGGTGGAAGGAGGGCACGCGCAAACGTTTAGACTCACTCTCAGAGACAAAGGTAGGAGTATCATGGTGTGGGATGCTACAGATCCAAACAAATTGATTAATAAATACATAAATTCTTATTTGTTACCAGTTCAACCTTTACGCTATAGGTTCACACTGGACGCCCAAGCGGAGAGCGCCTTCAGTTTTCATTATGTTTATCGATGACATCTGCGAGGTTGTCAAAACAAATCAGATTTTGTAGTTTGCAGATGATAATTCCGTTTACCACTCTGGGATAGATGATTTGATTGTGGATTTGATGGAGGATTGTTGACAGAAGAAACATTTCCCACCACCAAATTTGATCAGATTTTGTCAGGAAAATTCCCCGTCTGTGATTCACAAAATCTTTTACATAAAAAAAAAAAATCTCTTCAAATAAATTTCGGAGGGAAAAAAGTTTTGAAGTAGGGCTGCCACGATTAGTCAATTAATCGACGACTAATCGACTATTAAAATAGTCGATTAGTCGTTACTTTATAATATATGGAGTTAGAGTGTCGTAAAGTTGAAAGTTATAATAAAAATCTGCTAGCTTTTTAGACCATTTTGGCATTTATCAAGGTTTGTTTAAGCTATTTTGGAGTTTAGCTAATATTTCAGCTACAAGCTAGCTATTCTGGCTAATTTGGGCTTTTTTTCAGTTTTTTTGGCTAACTTGGTGTTTAGCTAATATTTTAGCTAGATGTTAGCAGTTTTGACTAACTTAAGCTTTTTTTTTAAAAAAAAAAGTTTTTTAGGGTGTTTTGGAGATTAGCTAATATTTAAGCTATATGCTAGCTATTTTGGAAAATTTAGGATTTTTTTTCAGTTTTTAGTTAAGTTCATATGTCAGCTACATGCTAGCAGTTTTGGCTAGCTGAGGCTTTTAAATTATTTTTTAGGCTAATTTGGAGTTTAGCTAATATTGCAGCGACAAGCTAGCTATTCTGGTTAATTTAGGCTTTTTTCAGTTTTTTTGGCTAATTTGGTGTTTAGCTTAATTGCCTAGATGCTAGCTGTTTTGAACTAAACTTTAAAAAAAGAAGTTTTTTAGGGTGTTTTGGAATTCAATTAATATTAAGCTACATGCTAGCTATTTTGGAAATATTTAGGATTTCTTTCAGTTTTTTAAGGCTATTTTGGGTTAAGTTAACATGTCAGCTACATGCTAGCAGTTTTGGCCAGCTGAGGCTTTTAATTATTTTTTTAGGCTAATTTGGCATTTAGCTAATATTTTAGTGGCTATCAGCTTTAGTGTTTTTAGCTATCAATTTTAGCATCTTCGCTGTCGTCACTCGCTTCAGCTTCAAAATTCAGCTTACAGCATTCACACAAGCATTTTCGCAGATAATGCTTGTGTGGATATATTTAGTTTTTAGTTTGTTTAAAGCTAATAATGGTTAAGATGTGTGTTTTACATCCAGTGAGCATGACCCGATAGTCGGAATCGGAAAATAATCGGTGATTAGTCGACTATTAAAATAATCGTTTGTGGCAGCCCTATTTTGAAGGAGGAGGCGATCACTCAAATCAACCAGAAGTCCTTTAAGAGGTCTGGATTATCTGGTACCTGTTGATAACAGCGACTTTTTGTTCTTCTCAGGTCCAAAAAGACGAGATTTTAAATAATAATGGGCACTTTTTTATGTCTACAGGAGAAATTTGACCAATCTTAGTCAGAGATGACTGACTATTAACAGCAGAGAGATCTGTTCCTCCATGGGGGGCATCAACCCCTCTCCCATTGTGTGGGGTTTGGTCCAAGATGCTGAATTTGGTAGAAAAGAGGCTTCTTGAGATGCTGTGTTGCGTGAAGAGCTCTTTGAGGCAAAGCCAGCGGTGTCCATGGAAACGCTGGTGAGTCAAGCAGAGATTGAACTGAATTCTGAGGTGGACGAGGACCAGGAGAGTCGGAGAGATCAGATGAAGAGAGTCCACTCTGCATGAGTTTTCTGTCGCAGTGATCACGGTGATCCACCTGGAGAAAACAAACCGATCAACCAGGGAGGGAAAGCTGATGTGAGACGGTGAAGAGAAGCTGCAGGACCAAGAGGGCGGGGCATACTCGATCCAGCCAATCAGCAGCATGTACGACAAGAAAAAGACGTAGGAAAGTGTCCCGTATTCAGCCTGTAAATGCGTTGGAGATGTTGTGGGAGTTGACTTCATAAGAAGATGCAAACTGAGTTTCTGTCCTCTATTTTCATTCCCTCTGTTCTTTATCGTTTATTTTAATTCAATTCAATTCAATTTATTTATTTAAAAGGGACAGGAGAGAAAAAAAAGAGAGAATTTGCAGACCAGGTCCCTGAGAATAAACAAAAAACAGCAAACAACAAAGACACAAACATCATCTTACAAAATACATATAATCTAGAACAGTCACAAGTAAACAATGGATCTAATGTTCACAGGCTTGATTGGATTCGAACCACTGTTTTACTTTACAAGTAAATTGTTTTAGATCTGTGAGAGCTTTAAATTCAGCAGGTATGGTGTTCCAGATCTGTGGACCTTTTACTCTGAAGGAGCTTTGACCAAATGTTGTCCTACATTTGGCCGGTCTGCAGTCACCATTAGCAGCTCCTCTTGTGGTAACTCCTCTGGATTTGTATTTTTCAATGGGTATTGTTATAAGTTTGGGGAGCTTGACATTAATGCACTTAAAAACAATTTAAAATAGAATATTTTTATAAAATTTTCAAAATTAATAATTTGTTTTTTCTAAAATCCTACAGTGGTGCCATTTCATTGGCTTTTGGTCCAGCACTTTTAAAGCTTGTTTAAAAAGAGGAACCACACCTTTTCATCGTTGACTGACTGTGGCTCCAGACAACAACACAGTAGGAAAATGAGATAAAATCATTGCATGAAAATATAATTTAGCAGCATTTATTGAAATACAAGACCTTAAAAGACGGAAACAGTTCATATTAGTCTGGATAGTTTTTGTTATTTTCTTTATATGAGCGTCATATTTTAGATGTGAGTCTAAAACCACTCCCAGATATTTGAATTCATCCATTTTTTTAATTGGTTGATTATTAATTTGTATCTCAAAGTTATCTGTGAGTTTTGTTCGTAAAGAAAAACACATTGAAACAGTTTTGGAGCAATTTAAAGGGCTAGTAATGGGGTTGTGGGTCATTTTCGGTGTTAACTGTATTTCGCCTTATATTTACAATTTCCAAATGTTTTGGTGTGTTTTGAGCAAGAAATATTGAAATAAAACGGCTTTTTGCGGCCAATCCGTATGCAAATTTCCTCTTCTGGGAAAACGCTCCGTTTTGGTCACGTGGTGCGTGTGACGTCACATGGGTAACAGAAGCAAGATAACTTCTGCTTTGCGTGTCGGAGCTAGCGATAGCAGCGATATTTCAAGGTCCACAATTCTGTCTTCAGACTCAAATTGTGGAAACATTTGTTCTGAAAGTGACGCTGATTCAGAGGCGCCGGGTGTTTGTGGTTTGAGGACTGTAAAGCCCGATCAATCTGAGCCGGCAGTGCGTAAAGTAAGAGCTCACAACGAGAATGACGCTGAGAATGCCGATTTAAAGTCGTAATTTAATGAGAAAAGAAGCAAAGCTGTCAGTTTATCAGAGCCATGCTGGAAGCTGGAAGACGTGGAGCATCTCGTGAAGCTTTATTTACAGATCGGTTTGAAAAACAAAGAAATTCTGAACCTTTTGGCGACTCGAAATCAAATCATCATCAATGAAGCTGACTGTCCGGGTCGGTAATGCAGAGTTTCATATGCAAAATAAAGAGCTTAGAGACATGTTTGCAGGACTTTATTATTCACTTTATTCACATACCCGGAAGCTCTTTCACCACCTTACTGCATGTCTCTGACATGCGCAGAAACAAAAGAAATGTAAACAGAGCTCCACGTGAATCGTCCCGTTTCAACACAACAACAACAACAGGGGATGACAACAGTCTGTCACGTTAGCTAAGTACACTGAAAATTCCAAAAACGATTCCTCTTCAGATGAAAGCATCACACAGAAATGAATGAGATCTGATCTTTCACGGAGGAAGAAATGACTGAAGTGGACAGCTGCGCGTGTCGATGGTTTCATCAACGGATCTGCAGAGATCCTGCAAGCCACCATCAATGATTAATAAACTGCAAATCAAACAAAGAAACTTCCAAACATGTGCAATGTTTTAAACATTCAGTTTACCTGTTGAAATCAGAAGCTTTTCACAGTTTAGTCGGTCTGGTTCTGCTCAGTGTTCATCCCAATAGGCTCATTTCGATTGTAAATCTCGTAAATTTATGACTTTAAAAATCATAATTTAATTTTTTTTTCTTTTTTGTGGCCCTAATACTCCGTCGTACCATAACACAGACGTTTATAGGATTCAACACACATACACGTATCTGCAGACACGCTGGGTCCGCCTGCATTCTGCTGCTGGCGCTGTCTTACCCATATGACGTCAACGCGTCACGTGACCCAAATCGTTTCTGAAGCAGGGCAAAATTTGTCGTTGATTTTGTCAAATTTTACAAAAACCTGCGTTTGTCAACGGTAATTATTTGTTATTTTTGATACATTAGAACATATGGAATATATCTGGATATGCATTTCAGCTTTGTCCCAGCCCATTACTAGTCCTTTAAAGCTAAACAGTTATCTTCAAGCCACTGAGCGACACTGACCATCTGCCTGTTCAACAGCTCTGCAGTCTTCTCTGGAGACATAGATGACAGCGTCATCAGCATACAGCTGGCACTCAGCCTCTGTGCAGATGTTTGGGAGTTCATTGATGTAAAGGCAGAACAGCAGTGGACCCAGGATTCACTTCTCCTTTCCTCTGTTTAGTGTGATTCATGTGTTGAGCAGCAGAGATTCCAGGTGGATCGTCTGTTCTCCCGTCCTTGACCGTGGACCCCGCCTCTGGCTCTTCGTCACTTTAGTTTATATTTCATGACTGACTTTATGTTTTTGTACAATTCCTGGTGCGAGTGTAACCGGATCGATTCTGCGTTGTGTTTATCGGGAGGAAAGACGTGGAAGCACAGCAGCACCCTCGGAGATCACCTCCATTTATTGCGGATCTGACAATTTTCCAGAAAAAACACAGAAATCACGGTGTTAGCTGCCCGTTTTAGCTCCTAGATGAGAGTGACAGGTAGAGGGAGATCAGCTAATTCTTACATCAAAATAAAATAAAATAAACGTTTTTAGATTTTTTCAGTAACAGAATTATGGGCATAACTAAAATTAAATGAGGATTCATGTTGTAAACGTTACAGGACACCCACCTCTCCCACCGAACAGTAAAACAGGAAGGGGAGAGGGAAAGCGAGCGCCCAACATATAAAGAAGAAACCACAGAAGAAGAACAAACTAAGGAGGGGTTACCCAACGGTGAATTCAGGGGGAGAAATAAACTTAGAGACAGTCAATATTTTGTGTAATTAAAAAAAAAAAAAAAGATCTAATCTCGTTACACGAATCCCTTGAGACAACTGTGTTTAATATTGTCCCAAATAAATAAAACTGCATTGAACTAAACTCTAATTTTGACTCAAACAGCAACAGATGGTCAAGAACCATCGGGATTATCAGCAGATAAGAGACTTACTGAAGGGACATTTAAAACGACACCAACCGAATGTCTTGAAATCTCAAACTCAGACCATCACAGCGAGGACCAGGACCTGTGGAGGGGTGAGGTTTCAGGGAGCAGAGAACTCGTACGGCTCGCGTAGCCGTCCATCCAGCTCAACGAGGGCAGCCATGTTGTTCGTTTACAGACAGAAGGAAGCAGAGATGGAGATGCTGACGATCTCTTTTGGAGTGACGGATCAGGAATGAATCCATCAGAGGATCAGATCAGGGTAGGTAGAGATGGTTTGGACTAATATTTAGGATGTTGGTAAAAAGAATGAAATCATGAAGTGATTTTGTGAGTGAAGAAGAGAAATTCTCTTATTTCAGAACAACTTCAGCTGAATCTCTGTTTACTGCAGGCTGAGCCTCAGAGGGACTGCTCAGTATTCAGAGTGTCACACGGCAGAGAGACCCCCTCCCTGAAAGAGGTCAGCGCCCTGAGGAACGGCGTTCTCCGCGCTGACAGGAGCCGACTCCTCGATCCTGCAGAAAACTTCACAGAAAACTCATTACAACGGAGAAACAAACCCATCCGTCCGTCACTGAGCTGATGGAGGGAAACATCTGGTTTATTCATGTCCGATGTATCTTCAAACTCCACTGTTCCCTTCACAGCAAACACACCTGGAATAGTAAACATCTCTTCATTTGTAGCCCCTGGAGAACCCACTCCGATTTTTCTGCTTATCTTAAAACTTTTTATTGCTTTATTTTACATTTCCTTTGTTGTTGTTGTTGTTTTAGCTGCTGTTTATGTCCCTGAAAAGAACAATAAAATCTGTCAAATCAGCCTAAACATCCCGGAAGAAAATAATCTGACGCGATAATCTCCATCCTTAAAAGGTATCGTTTCATGGAGGAATCTGGTTGATTACAAGAGCGTCAATTATCACAATCTAACAAAAGACAAACACTTCTTCAAGTTTGTTATCAGACAACAAAGAAACAGAATCAAATCTCGTTTTGGCTGAGGCGTCAGCCTTGAAGCAGCACGCTCACCTCCGACGGGCTGAACGGTCGCGGTTCCTGTTGTCGTTTCTCCATCTGTTTCCATGACAACCACCAATGCCGATGTCAGGAAAGTAAGCAAACGAGCCAATACCGCAGTTGGCTTACTTTGGCCTCCGATCCGCAGCTTTTCAAGACACCTCTGCCCGCGGTCGATGCTCTGCTCATTAGTCCTGATTAGTTCTTAAGCCTCTTGTGCAGACCGCCGCGCGTGAAGGACGAGCGGGAGCACGTGAAAAAGGAAAAAAGCGTCGCGTTTGTCTGAAGATAGACCTCTGCCGCACAAGGATGTCCAGATGACGTTCAGATTCTTCAACCGATTCTATGAACTTCAGTCAAAAACAGGAAGAAACTGAGGAACATCAACAGCAAAGTATCAAAGTCCGACGTCCGGTTCAAAGTAAACTCATCGTATGATGTTACGCCGTGGGCCCCATGTAGGGTTGGGCACCGATGGGATCTGATGCGGTTCCGGTGCTACCGCGGTTCTTTGGTTTCCCTTTCGGTGCTTATTGCGGTACTTCAGTAATAAAAAATAATGCCTTTATCTTCCTAAATCCAAAGCAGAACGGCTTCAAACAAGCGCAGACTCCCTCCTGCCGTGCAGCTGTAATATAAAGCATAATATAAAACTCCGTCTTAAATAAACTTAAACGTCCTTGAAATTTTAGCCTGACATTTTATTAAATTAAATCAGGAATGTGGCATTTATTTGCAGTTGTTTTTGGGCAAAAGCAATATTTTATTTCAATAAAATAAGGCGGAAGATAAATGTCAATCACACGGCTGCAGATGACGACCCGCTGTGGTGGTGGGCGGAGCCGAGCCGAGCTTTCTGCTGTTAGCAGCCCAACAAGGAGGAAACGATTCATTGTTTCATTTTGGGATGGGGCTCCAGCGTTGTTTAAAAATTGCGGAAACTCCACTATTCACAGCGAAAGTCCCGCCCACCGACGTTGCGGAAGCCGACCATCTCAAAGTGACACTCCCCCACTTGTTTTCATGCATTTTAGATGCGCGCGCTTGGTGGTTTTATATGAGCCCGCCCACGAACACAAGAAAGTAAATAGATAGGCTGAATCGTAAAAAATCAGAAGGGAGTACAAGTGATTGACATGTCCACAGACAAATGAAACTTCAATGAAATTTGGAACCGAAATCCGGCACCGTTTCGGTAGAACCGCGCAAATCATAACGGTTCCTACTTGGAACCGAACTTCGGTGCCCAACCCTAGCCCCATGTGGTTTAAAAGTGGGCAGAAAATGTTGTTTCTGTGGTGGCAAACCTGTGTTTGTCCTAAGTGGGAACTTGGTGTGTTAGCTTGCTATGCTAGCCAGCCGCTCGTTTGCTCCCTAGCTACAATAGGAGTTTGCTGCAGTGCAGGTGGATGGCGAGCTACAGCGTAGCTCAAAAGATCAGTGCAGCAGAGATGGCTAGCTTGGTGAGCGCACTACAGCTAGCTTGCTTGCTGACTACGGCGAAGCTAGCTAGCTCCCTTAACCCCCAATCCAACCTCAGTGAATTACTTCTTAAATTAGTGATTGACTAAAGTCATTTAAACTGTGAGGATTGTGCTTTAGCTCAGGTTTTTCCTTGGTTTATGCTCTGTTTTTGCTCACACCAGGTTCATGTTTATATTCATCTCAGGACTCATTAGGACATCCAGCATGCAGAGGCTGCAGGTGGAACAAAGAGACGCCCTCAGGATTTGTGGTGAAGGAGTTAACACTCTCCAGGTTCTTTTAGGATTTTATTGTTCATGTTTTTATTCAGAATCTTAATTCTTCAGAGAAGGAAACCATTCCAGCCGTCACTGGCAGACACTAATTATTAAGTTGTTCTGTTTATAATTGAGGTTTTACTAGTACTTTTAATTTGTCTGTATGACTTGTATTGTGTTAGAATTTGAACCTCAGGTCTGTAATAAAATTCGAGTGTTGTCATTGTTAATGACCCCTCAGTGTACAAAAAAATGTAAATTTTCTTTCACTAAACTCCGTCTCCTGTTTTTAGATCACCAGATCCGTCAATAACACAAGTCAAAGTCCCACTTTCACATTTTTTTAAAGATTCCTAGTCGTATTTTAATTATGATAATGAAGTTTTTGTCCAAAATCCCACAACCTAAATGTCTTCAGAAGCCATTTGTCGTGTTGATCTGAATCTCTGTTTCCTAATTCTCCTCTGAGGGGGCGTGACCATTGGCGCAGAGCTAAGTAGCCCCGCCCTTGTTCACCCCCTTTCTGACATGTCAAATAAATTTAGAAATGCCATTTCGTTTGGAGCCAGACGCCAGCTCTGACGAGGGAAGAGAAGAGCTTCAAATCGGCTTCAAGTGGAGGCATCAGAGGGTTTGTTTTTATTACTTATGATGTTCAAATGGGAACGCCCAAAATCTAGCAATGCTGAAATCTCCACATCCATCAGTTTTTCAGCTTCAGCTTAAAATAAAACCTACTGGTGGAGGTGCGGGCTTTCCACTTGAAGGTGTCTTAATGGAGGGGACCGAATCTTTCCTCCTAATTATTTCTTATTCAAGTTGATGAATCAGTCTTTTTCATAGACCGTGTTGTCATGGAAACACAGTCAGATATTAGCATTATCTCGATGGCCTTTCATTGTATTTCAACCCCCAGAAGTGTGTAGGTATCTTCTTCACCTCCGTTTTACAGGGACATATTCAATTCCTCTTTTTAACACAAGGTGGCGCTTTGAACGGGCTGGAACAGTGTTTCGGTCGCGCGGTTTGTACATGATAAAACTCTGCTTTTTACAGCCGTATCTGGAAAACTTCAGACAATACAG
Organism: Oryzias javanicus; assembly: GCA_003999625.1. Lineage (NCBI taxonomy): Eukaryota > Metazoa > Chordata > Actinopteri > Beloniformes > Adrianichthyidae > Oryzias > Oryzias javanicus. The sequence goes on along the minus strand of CM012456.1, from coordinate 2,411,382 downwards.
CCATTTTCTGACTGAAATTACCACCGTTCTCAGAGTCAGTGAATGCAGCAGGAACGGAAGTTACCACCCCCATCAATTTTGATTGGTCCGTTATATTATTCCCGCCCCAACCTGCCACAATGGGGCCAAAAGTTCAGATTTGAAAACAAAAAAAAAAAGCTGAAAGTGAAAAAAGATTTTTGAAATTGAAGTTTTGAAACCTAAAAAACAGAAAATTTGAAGCTGAAATAATTATATTTATTTTAGATTAGCAACAAGTTTTGAGCGTTTTACAGCTTTGTTTTGGGCGAAACACTATTATATAATTATAATTTTGGCCCCAATTTAGCTCCATACACATACATGTTAAAAACTCATGATTTAAAACTGAAAAAAATCATGCAGTTTGCATTAATTAACTTTTGAACAAAAAAATATTCATCTTAGTCTGAAGTGTGTCATCTTGTTAGAGGAACGTTTTCTCTCATTAACCCTTGAACACCAGAGTTTCAGCTTCAGCTTTTACACTCTTTAACCATTGTAACAGCTGATCTTATGAGTGTCATGTTGCATTTCTATTTCTCTCTGTTCTCTGAGACAGAATACATATTGATTGCGTCAAAGATTGAAGAGTTACGGTTTGTCAAAGTTATTTAGGTGTTTCACATTTTTGGAAACAATCTAACTAAATAAAGCGTTTTGCTGCCGGTGTAGGTACCACATCTACTCGGGGTGTCAGAACGGCTCGGGGGCCTGCGACGACCGATGACGTCACACTACGGAAACCCCACTTAGACAAACTATTTAGCAGTTGAGACGTGCTCGGACACTGAAATAATCTGGGATAGACTAACAAATCTGATAAAAACAAAAATGTATCTACAATTTACTTTAACATGGAAAAACATCTTATTTGGTTTCTTTAATTATGATAATAAGCTTTCATCTCAATTTTACTTGATAAATCTCCTGATTTTGTTGACCAAGTATTATATTCATAAAACTAAATTTAATAATAAAGCTCCCAATTTTTTAGATTTATCGGCCCAAATTAGATTTTACATGCAGTCTATTTATCCCAGTACAAACGAAAAAGCAATTAAAACATGTCATCTTGCTCAGCAGTATAATTTGATGTAATTTTATTTGTATGTATCCCCCTGGCGTTTATTTTGAACAATTGATGTACAGTTTAATGTTCTTTGTTATTAACTGTATGTTATCTGTTTTCAATTAAAAAAAAAAAAGTTGAGATGTGCTCGGGCGCTTCATGCTCGGGTTCGCGTTTTCACGGGTTGCTCGGGTTCAACAAATTGTATTCATTTTTGCTGATGAAAAGGTGATGGAAATGCATTTTGGCCACACGGAATATGTCCAGCCAAAATGACATTGCTACATGTCCGCACTACACGAGTCCTTTCTGCTCGGGTTCTGTTCATTTGTTTTCATTTTACGTTTCATTTTGTAACCTAGTTTTTTCCCCTCGTAATTATGGTATTTCGAATTTGAAGGTATGTCTGGTGTCATTTGTTATACCAAATTTTAATATCATTCAATAAATTAGAAGAAATTTATAACAGGGAGACCTACTAGCAAGACAAATTTAATTCTCCAATGTGAAAAAACAAATGACTGTATAGACAAAAATATTGTGAGCAGTCTGGTTTAAATAATTGGACTGAATGTCGGTTTCAGCTAATTCAAATCGGTGTAGAGCCAATCAAACATTGAGACGTCATCACAGCCAATCAAATATCGAGACGTCATCGGTCGTCGCAGGCCCCCGAGCCGTTCTGACACCCCGAGTAGATGTGGTACCTACACCGGCAGAGTTTTCCTAAGAAACAAGAACACCTTCAGGAACGCTTTACTCTGAGAATTTGTTCTCTCTTGTATTTAAAAAGGATTTTCTAAAAAGAAAATAGCCAGTTTCAGTCAGCTTCTGCAACCCAAAGACCGACCAGGCCAGAAACCCGACCGAACCCTCAAACTTTTCCTTCCTGTTCTGTTAGCAAACAACCGAGTCTGGACGGTTAGAAATGCGAGGATAATGAGCCTGTCAGGAAGCTCTTTACATGAACTGAAAAGCTTTAAAGCAAACATTAGCACCCCCTGATAATCAAACACGGCCCACCTGGGTCTGTGCTAATAGATAACACCCCCGGCTGGGGGAAATGGAGGCACGATGCAGCCAGATGTGACTGCATAATGAATGACAGCAGGTGGAAACGTCCTCCCCTTCAGTTATCTGGTACTCTCAGTGTTTGGAGGATTTGAAAAGTCCAACTCCCAAAACTGAATATATTTACAACTTAGAATGGGATTAGAACAGATTAACTTTTTGACTGAGAAGTCAGAAATGGAAAACAGACGATTGAAAGTAAATGTTCACTGAAAGAGAAAGTCTTTTTTTTTTTTATTATTCTAAATATCCTCTCAAGATCCAAGTAAACAAACAGTATAGAAACAAAATCCCCAACAGTTTTGTTTCTGTGCAGAAAAACCAAACTGCATCCACTGCTGCCAGATGTTAATCTTCTTTGATCAAGTTGATGTTGTTTTTAGTACTCTTAACTCCCAGGTCCCGGTTCAAATCCCAGCTGGGTCCTTTCGTGGAGTTTGCATGTTCTTCTTGTTCATGTCTGGGATTTTCTCCAGACACTCTGGAGTCAGAGCTCTATCTCCCCCTCTGGTCACTGGCGGGAGACATCTCCACAGTCCTAAATCTACACTACATCTCCCAACAACCCCAGAATGCAGTTCCAGGATGAAGCTCTGCTCAGAGCCTCACTCAGTGCGAAGTATTGTTTGTGCCACTTTGCCTGCATTACTGAGCGTTTCTACTTGACCCTGCTTCCACTCTGACCCTGTTACTGTACCTGCCTCGGTCTACGCCTGTCCTGCTCTCCCAAACTCATGTTTGACCCCTGCATGGCTGCCTGACCCTGATTTAGCTTTATAGACTTTTAATCGAGTTTTGACACCTGTCATCGTGGCTGAGCTGCTTGTTTCCAACCTGTTCAGGTCCTAACTGAGTCAAGGGAGAAACCCTAAAGTCACATTTGTCCTTTCAGCCTCAGTTCCAACAACCCTCATACAGATTGTCTCCAGGTAAAATACAAAGTCAAATCTGTCCAGGTCACTCACCCAATACATCAAAGGGTTTATCTATGGGTATGCTGCGGGCAGCAGGTCATAGTGAACAATTATACACCACATAATAAACACATTTACAAGTTTATTAAAACACTTTTACAAATATATAAAAACACATTTACAAGTTTATTAAAACACTTTTACAAATATATAAAAACACATTTACAAGTTTATTAAAACACTTTTACAAGTTTACGCCCTTTCCGTGGTCTTTTTCTCACTCAACTCATCTCTGCACCATCACTTCCGGATCATATCTGGGGTCAACCTCATAGACGTTATATTATTTACAGGATCATAGGAAATGAATTGCATTCCGGAAGGGGGGGAGTGATTTGTCCATCAAATATACAGACTATGGGCAAAATTGTAAATGTGTTTCGGTCGAAATGTAAATGTGTTTTTGCATATTTGTAAAAGTGTTTTTATATATTTGTAAATGTGTTTTTTTAAACTTGAAAATGTGTTTTTATATATTTGTAAAAGTGTTTTAGTAAACTTGTAAATGTGTTTTTATATATTTGTAAATGTGTTTTTATATATTTGTAAAAGTGTTTTTATATATTTGTAAAAGTGTTTTAGTAAACTTGAAAATGTGTTTTTATATATTTGTAAAAGTGTTTTAGTAAACTTGTAAATGTGTTTTTATATATTTGTAAATGTGTTTTTATATATTTGTAAAAGTGTTTTTATATATTTGTAAAAGTGTTTTTATATATTTGTAAATGTGTTTTAGTAAACTTGTAAATGTGTTTTTATATATTTGTAAATGTGTTTTTATATATTTGTAAAAGTGTTTTAGTAAACTTGTAAATGTGTTTTTATATATTTGTAAATGTGTTTTTATATATTTGTAAATGTGTTTTTATATATTTGCAAAAGTGTTTTTATATATTTGTAAAAGTGTTTTAGTAAACTTGTAAAAGTGTTTTTATATATTTGTAAAAGTATTTTTATATATTTGTAAATGTGTTTTTATATATTTGTAAAAGTGTTTTAGTAAACTTGTAAATGGGTTTTTATATATTTGTAAATGTGTTTTATATATTTGTAAAAGTATTTTTATATATTTGTAAAAGTGTTTTAGTAAACTTGTAAAAGTATTTTTATATATTTGTAAAGGTGTTTTAGTAAACTTGTAAATGGGTTTTTATATATTTGCAAAAGTGTTTTTATATATTTGCAAAAGTGTTTTTATATATTTGTAAAAGTGTTTTAATAAGCTTGTAAAAGTGTTTGGGTACATGTATTGTTGTTTTGCACTTTCTGGCCACTGTACATTAGGGTGAAGTGAGAGAAACTCAGGCGTGTTTTACAGACTTTTCATTTTTTCAAACCCTTAAAACCTGGACACTGCAATGAGCCCGTTAGTGGTGTGCACGTGATACGTGCACGCTCCTTGCTGCAGCCTTATTGTTAAAGGAGCAGGTACTCACACCTTACTAACGGCTACAGCAGCGGCCGGACAAACTTGAACAAATTCTATAGATAATTTCTGGGTCCCCCCAATAAACGATCAATAACTTGGTCAGAAAGTGACTCTACACTCATGAGGTGTTTTCAGTCTAACGCCGCATGAACACACAAGTTTTTACTGATGGACATCAACCCGCTGGCTCTAAATTGAGAACAAAAGCCACAAATTTTGAACTTAAAATTCCAAAATGTTTTGTTTTAAATATATATTGAAATATTATTTGTCCAGATTCCATGTTGTTTATTTCTCTTATGAGGTAAATTAACAAAATGCTCCATTCATCGACTGCATGTGAATAATCCTTAAACTGTTTGGTTTCTAAGTAAAACCTTCATCATGTGACACAAACATGGACATGAAATCACAATTTCTACTCTGAGATAAATAACTTCTTCGTTTCTGAAAAGAAAATCTATCAGAGCAGAATTAGGAGGTGTGGGAGTAAACAGATGGTTTATCCGGACAAAACAAATCGTCTTTTCCTAGAAATGCATTGAAGTGTCTTTCGGTCAATGATTGATGTGTTTCTGTGCTCAGAAGAACAGCTCCAGTCAATCACATCTCTTTTTATGTAATTATTAATTAGATCGATCCATCAACCCTGAAGTAAAGTCAGAAGTTTTAAATGTTGCAGTTCCTCTTATGACCACTAGAGGCCGGTTTCAGAATAGGAACCCAGTTTTATTGATTGACAGGTCAATACAAGCAACAAAACTCAGACTTTAACTTTGCTTCCTGCTTGATGATGTCCTTCTGTCTGATATAAAGAGAAATTATATTTTTTAAGAGCATCCTTGATTTATAAACTATTCCTTCTACCTGCTAGAAGAAAATCTCTAAAAGAAAAAAAATACTTTTAATGTTAGATCAAATTTCTTTTCATCTCCCCTTCTGCCAAAAATGAAAGAGGTTACTTCAAAACAATTAACACTATTATTTATTTTTACATTTATAAAAATATTCAAGATTATATGTGTCAAATATGTAAAAATGTTATTGAAACTTTAAAGCATCTATTTTAAAATTGTATGCATTTAATGTTGGGGTGACTATGTACACCAAAAATTAAATAAATCCTTTATTTATGCATCCTAATCTTCAACTTGGTTGTATTAATAAAGAAAACAAAATTACACTTTTGTTCAGAGTTTTATCTTTTTTTGTGAATCTCAAAAAAAGATAAAAAAAAAGAATTCCACAAAAAATTTAAATTAATTAATTTAAGGATAAAAATGTGGGATTATTTTTATATTGATGCCTCCCAATTAAATTTAGATTTCAGAGTACAGTTAGAATCTTTCTTTTAGTAATATATATATATATATATATATATATATATATATATATATATATATATTATATATATATATATATAAATAATTGTTTTATGAACTTAATTTGGTTTATGTTATAATTTGGGTTTTTTGTGTCTTTTTTCTCTTTTACTAAGGCTTAAATTGAATTTGTTTTGTCTTTTGTCTTCAACTGTATACATATATAACTCCATGCTTTGTAAATAAAAAAAAAAAAAAAAAAAAAAAAAACGTGCATGATACGAATGGTAGGGCCATAAAGCGTCTATGAAGCTTCCCATTTTCAAAATAAAACTTTTTTGTAGTAAAAAAATAAGTTTGCAGTTGTGTTTACTGACAAACGTTCAGAAAAAAGTGTTTACATTTTGTTGATTACAGTAATTCTTCAACAGATTTAACATAATAAAAATATTCTAAAATATTATTTCCTCACTGCAGTGCAAAGCCAGATTTCTAGATTTCTATTTTCTAGCTTTTTAGTAATTAGTTATTTTATTGTTTTTAACATCATGGTGTGGAAATATGTTGTGTGTTTGTGCGAGTGTGTGGAGGGGTGGGGGTGGGGTTTGAGGGCATTTTTAACATTTATTATTTTTTATTATTTTTTTTTAATGTAAAGCACTTTGATTAAAAATTATTTTTTGAAAAGTGCTATATAAATAAAGTTGCTTTGATTTGATTTGATTTAATTTCAGCTAATTCCGAAGCAGTGAAGTGATTACGTAATCCCCGTGAATCAGATGATTCTGCAGAAGAGAAACACGTTTTTTCTTCAGCTTTCCAGAGATATCCAAAAAGAACTTTGAGAATGGAAAAACTGTGGAGAACATTTCTGGATTAGTTGTTAAATTATGTCATTTCTGAACTCATCCAGAGCAAAAAAACAAAAAAAAACTTGTTTAAAGTGACAAACACTTTATTTCCATCTGAATCTTTATTTTTTAATCAGTTTTGTTAATTCTCCTGTTCTAAATAAATATTTAAATGATGGTGATTTCTACATATAATTTGAATTTTCACACATCCAGTAAACAGACAGACACATAGCATCTATTGCATTAAAAAGTTTGAATTGTGACTCGATGACCTTAATTCATAGATCGATCCACAGCCCAGTCCGTCGGATGAACTAACCGCGAACTCGACAGAACAAAACATTTTCTTAGAATTCAGTCAGAAAAAAAAATTCTCTGAGAATGAACATTTGCATTTTGGTCCTGGACCGTCTGAATAAAGAGGTAGCTCGAGTCATAACAAGCTCTTGGATAAAGACAAAAACAAGTTTAATGTATTCAGTCCTTTGACATTTGTGTCATGATAATTGATTGAACTTTGAATCCAGGATCTGAACAGGCTGTGAGGTCGAACTGGAACCGGAGCCTTTTTCCTGACATTTGCAAATAAGTGAGGATTGTGGCCTTTAGTTTCGGTTGATTTCACTTCTGCTTTTTTGGTTCTTGTTCAGGTTTTGAGGGTTTTTATCAGGTTGATAACCATCCACAGCTGTGTCTTTGGGTTCATCGTCCTCGGGGTTTTTAAAACCCTGAAAATTCTCTTATTCACTTCCGTCCTGAACTGAAGAATCAGATCGTTGTCATATTTTCTTATTTTTTACTGCACTGTTGAGCCAAAATGTATTTTCCATCACATCCCACAAAACTCACCAATATTTCCACACAACTAATACTAATGAAAATGAATCTTGTGCATAGTGAAGCCCCTATAACGTGATGACATCACAGGGGGGAAAATGTCAAAGGGAAATGAATGGAATCAAATTCTCTTGTGGAACTCGCAAAAGGTTATTTCAAAACACCAGACAGGACATTTCTAATTATTATGGGATGGCCACAAAACTTAAGACTCTGCGAGCATTAACTGATTTCTCACATTTTCATTTTAACAGTTGGTTTCAGTTTGTTTCAGTTGGTAACCGTCTGTTTCAGTTTGTCACCATTGTTTTCAGATGATGGTTTCAGTTGATATCAGTTGATATCAGTTGGATTTGGTTGGTTTTAGTTGGTAACCGCTGGTTTCAGTTTGTAACAGTTGGTTTCATTTGGTAACTTTTGGATTTGGTTAATAACCGTTGCTTTCATTTGGTTTTAGTTGGAAACAGTTGGTTTCAGATGGTAACCGATGGTTTCATGTTTTAACTGTTGGATCCAGTTGGTAATCGTTGGTATCAGTTGGTAACCTTTAGTATCAGTTGGTAGCAGTTGGTAACAGTTGGTTTTAATTGGTAACAGTTGGATTCAGTTTGTAACCTTGGTTTTTAGTTGGTTACCGTTAGTTTCAGTTGGTAATGTTGGTTTCAGTTAGTAACCATTGCTTTCATTTATAACTGTTGGTAAAAATTAGGAACAGTTTGTTTTAGTTGGAAACAGTTGGTTTTAGGTAACCGTCTGTTTCAGTTGGTAACCATTGGTATCAGTTGGTGACAGTTGGTTTTTGTTGGTATCGATTGGTAACAATTACCAATAGTAATTTAGTTGGTATCGATTAGTTGGACGATTAACTAAATGAAAACAGCTGTAGGTGATTAAACTGAACATGGTGAAACTGACAGGTAAAGCAGAACATGACCAAAACTAAGCACTGAATCATCACACCTATAGAGTACATTATATTATAACATGTACAGTAACTCTCATTTCCAAAAAACACCCAAATGCAAATTTACAAAGGCTAAAATGCACAATTTTTTGGTTTAAAGTATTCAAGGTACATGCAGGGAGTTGCTACATTTAAACTGATACCAACGGTTACCAACTGAAACCAACTGTTCTCAACAGAAATCAACCGTTACCAACAGTTACCAACTGAAACAAATGGTTACCACCTAAAACCAACTGTTTCCTACTGAAACCAACGGTAACCCACTGAAACCAATGGTTATCAACTGAAATCAACCATTACCAACTGTTACCAACAGAGTCCAACAGTTACCAACTGAAACAAACGGTAACAAACTGACACCAACGGTTACAAACTAAAACAGACGGTTACCAACTGAAACCAACGGAAACCAACTGTTACCAACGGTTACCAACTGAAATTAAACGGTTACCAACTAAAACCAACTGTTACTAACTAAAACAAACCGTTCCTATTTTTTACCAACAGAAACAAACTGAAACCAAGTGTTACCATCTGAAACCAACAGTTAATGAAGTCTCTTCTCTAAAAGGACCATCTCCTTACACGTACGTCTCCATGGCAACGGAAGTTTACCAACAAACGGTGACGCGCTTCCAGTGACAGATTTCTGCTCCCAAAGCTTTCAAACGTGTCAGCGAGACCTGCAGCTGCAGACGCCGTCGGTCATCATCATAACGGACAGACAGCAGCCAACAAAGGTTTTAGGAAATGTTTGAAATCCCTAAACAGAGTTTGCCAAAATCTCACTCTGGAAAATGATCAGGAAAATTCACAAACAGAGCTTGACTCTTTTTAGCCAAAGATGCAGAAATTAAAAATATTTTTGCGAATGAATCTCTGACATCTGTGAAGTCGTCTCCTGCCTGCAGAGGTTCGATCCTTTCTTCTGGGCAGCTTTATTCTGTGCTGCATCCAGATCATCAGCTTTGCTTCAAAAAGAAAGAGATCACCTTGAAAACGGTGTTTGATGGAGGTCAAACTGCAGATTGGAAACAGACCGGATGGATTTTGGGAGTTTGTTCTCCAGCTGGACTCCTAAAAATCTTCAATTTGTTCATTTTTAATGTAAATTTTACTTAATTATCATGAATTATCATTACATTAATCATTTAAAAACCTGTGTTCTTAACAAAAGGTTTTGAATCCTTTCTGTGAAAACATGAAGACACTGTCTTTGAAAAAGAGGGAAGCATTTCAGGCTCGCCAAAATAAAAGTTCTTATTGCTGAACGGAGAGACTCCGTTTGTGTTAAAGGAAGCTGCAAGCGTTCAAACTCCCGTTTGTGGAGCGTTTGCAGCGTTTTCCAAACTCTCAGCTTCATCGCTGAGGATCGGCTGTGTCTTTATTCTGCTCCGTACTCGTCTTTTCATCTTGCACACGACCCACAGAGTCACTTCTGTCTTCAGGGTGCATCTTTTTCCACATTTTTGTGTCGCTGTAGGATAAATTATATTTTCTACTGCTGCTGGATTTTAAAAGTTAAAGATTCTTTCAGTTTCTTTCTCCTTTAAATCTGTGGTTTTCTTTTTAAAGTTTTTTTGCTTGATAGCCACAAAGTAAACTTCTATTGTTTGGTTAGTTTCATCTGGAATTGTCTTGAACGTTCACCGACTGTTTGCTGCGTCACGGTTGAGCTGGACGTTCACGTGTGTCTCCACAAAGCTGCGTTTCATTTACAGCTGCAGCAGGAAACAAACACCAATCTGACTCCTGTGGAGAGCTTCCTTCACCTGCCGGACTCTGAGTTACAGCCAGCTGCCGTGTTTTCCTCCAACCTGAAAGGTTAAGAAGAAAAAACCAAAAAACAGAGTCTGGAAAAAATCTCTTCACAAAGACACGTTTTCAAGGTGATGTTTTTATTGATTCAGCTGAGACACAATGCGCACGAACTGAGAAAAACAAATATTTAACCCTGTGAAGCCCACTACAAAGAATTGTCAGAAAATTGAATTTTTGGAAAATTAGGATGTTTTTTAAACCCTTTGAAATCCATAAAAAAGTGCTACATCATTTTTTAATGAGAAAAAGAGAGGATCATTTATATTTTTGGTAAGTTTTTGCTCAAAACAAAGTTAGTTTAAGATGCCCAGACAACTGTCTCAAACATTTTTAACATTAACTACATTAAATATAATTATTTATGAATACATTTTGTATTATTTCAATTTAGTGACTAATCTTATAAAAAAATAATTAACAATATACGAGTTATTCTAAACGTAAAGTCTTGAAAACTAGCTTCTCTGTTTTCCCGCCAAAATCGTTCATGGGGGCAGCCATTTTGAAATGAGCAGGAAAAGCCCTTTCTACTGCCCCTAGTGATGAAAATTTGGGTTTTTAAGATAAAGATAAATGAAGTTAAAGGGATAAGAGTCTAAGAAATGTGTGGATCAAATATGATGCAAATGATTATATAGGGTTAAAGTAATCAGAGTATTTCACATTTAAGTGTTTTTTCCGTCAGGAAAAAAAAATACTGATGATTCCAAGAATTTAACAACAATTCGGGTTAATTCAACTTTTTATTTGCTTCTTTTCTTTTGATTCTGTTTTCTTTTATTCTGGTGGAGGAATACACAGTTCCTCCTTCAAACATTTAGTTTGTGATCTGCTGTAAAATCCTTAAACTCTATAATAAACTAAATAAAATGACTCGTTTTTGTGTTTGTGTGGACGAGTTTCTCTATTGTGTTGCAGCTTTTTCCTGATTGCAGGAGTTTAGTCTCCTCTCTGCAGGCGAACACCGAGGCGGTGTCCCGCTCTTTCTCCAAACCTTCGACGCGACAGGCTTCACGC